>RPOG01000880.1:0-217173 GCA_008086565.1 Thalassoma bifasciatum | reverse complement strand
AATACAAAGCTTAAAGATAAATGCCTTCTCTTTGTGTGTGCTCTGTGGTCTGATCATGTGTCTGTTACCCAGGTAACCTGTGGTACAGACAGGGTGTGACACCCAGGTACCCTCAGGGTTCCACCTGGGAGCACATTTCTAATAACGTACGCAAAGTTTCTGTTGGGCCCCTGGACCAGGTCAGTACCATGTCAGCCTTGTTGAAAGAATATGTTTTTAGTTCAAGTATGTTTTTGTTGTGACAAAAAGCACCACACCAATATATCAGCACTAGGGCTGAACAATTTGCAAACACTTTTCACTTCTATTTGCCACTTTTGGACCATTTTATGCCACAAAAACTAACTATTTTCCAAGTTTAATTCCAACTTTCTTGCCATGTCTGTTGAATTTGTATCACTTTTCACTGTTTTTCCTCACTTTTTTCACCATTGTTGCTCCTTTGTAAAAAAAAAAAATTTAAGTTTCTTTCACAATTTTTCTTGCTAATTTTTGTTGTTCTTTGGCCATTTAAGTCACTTTTCACTCCTTTTTGGCACTTTTGGACCATTTTTTTGAATACCTTATCACTATTTTTCTGGTTAACTCCCAATTCTTTGCATCTGTAGTTGCTTCTTAGCCATTTTAGTCACTCTTTACTCTTTTTACCACTTTTTGGCTGTTTTTAGCTTCTTTGTGAGTATTTCCAGGTTTTATTTCAATTTAAATGCCATTTTTTGTTGCCTTTTTGGAAATTTTTACCACCTTAAGTTAAATCTTATTGCTACTCTTTGCTGTTTTTGCCTCTCTTTACTCCTTAAATTGTTTCTTTTGTAAAGTTTTTTTTCCTCTTTAGTTGAGCAGGGTTGAGTAACTTTGGTGTAGAGCAGAAATTATCTGGTTAAAAAAAAAGGCTGTACCTGATATTTTGACTCATTTCAGGTTATAGAATGTAGTCTAATTTGGGATTAATTGCCCAGCTTTAATCAGCACTCTCTGACACCATGCATAAATTGAACATTTCTGTTAAGTGCTGTTGATCCATGTAGTATTTTTGGTGTTGTGTTGCAGGTGTGGATCATAGCAGACAAAGTTCAGGGCAGTCGCAGTCTGAGTTGTGGGACAGTGTGTCATCGCCTGGGAGTCCACCCGACGGAGCCCAAAGGGCAGTCGTGGGACTACGGCATCGGGGTATCTCACCACAGAAACTAACTTATGACTGTGTTTGACATTTCTTCCTCATTTTGGCCAATCATCACATCTTTTTTCATGATCACAGACAGAAAATTCTTCCTCAAGGCTGATCCCACTCTTTCTCTCTCTCTCTCCCTCTCTCTCTCTCTCTCTCCCCCTCCCTTCAGGGTGGCTGGGATCACATCACAGTCAGAGGGAACTCCATGGAGCCGCCCCGCCTCCCCTCTCTAACAGACTCCTCACCCCGAACATAGAGCCCCCTCCCTCCCTCCCTCCCTCTCAGGAACACAGAGGTTGGACAGTGATGCTAAAACGTACACACATTCACACAAGTGTGCACCTACTGTACAAATCCAAACCACTTCACCTTTGTCGTTCTTTTAGTTGAAATGTGAATGAACATGTCTTAACACTGGAGTCTTATCACAGCTGGTGGTCTTAAGATCACAGCAGGTAGTCAAACAGAGCATTAGAACATTTAGATCAGTGTTATTCTGAGCTAACGCTGCCTCCTTCTCCTTGAAGACAACCTTAAATCTTTTGACTTGAATGTATTTCTTTTCACTGACCACTCACTTCCTCTGTGCTGGCATTACTGTCTAATCATGTTTGTTGTTCTTTTTTTAATTTTAAACAAAGGGAAAATAATTGGTACAGGTCCTGCACATTGGTCAGTAATATGTATAAGTTAGTAAAGATGTTTCCTCCCAGCCTGCAGGCAACAGGCTGACAAACACTACACAAAGAGTAAAAGCTGATATCTCTGACTGGATCAAACAGGCAGGACAGTGTTGGATTCAGTCCAGCTGCTTTTTATTCTTTTTTCATGTTTTTAGGTTTCTAAGAGGACTTCATCAAATCAAACGTATCTCATAGTGTGTCACAGTTATACCAGCCTCAGGTGGGCAGACAGAAAAGTGGCTTCATCCTGCTGTTAATCAAAGGGAAAAGTCTTAATCAGTGGTACTGTTACATGTATCAAAGCTCCTGTGAGGAACAACCTGCTGGTGTCATTTTAGCCCCCAATAGATGAAGTTAAGAATATATATTCTCTCTCTGTTCTCTTACACTGTCAGTGGTCAATAAGTTGTCAAAAAAGGTGACACTAAGACAATCTATCCCCAAATTATGTAGCTTTATCTTCATCCAAGGCCTGGACTGCAAAGTTTTTAACACACTAAATATGTGTATGAGGTGGGGTTAGAGAAACTAATCTAACATACAGTTATGGTGACCAAATGTTATCTTTTACCCTGACATGTCCTTCTTTTGGTGCTAAAAATATGTCCAGGGGGATTTGGAAAATTCTCCAAATCGTCTGGGTTTGCTCTGACTGCTTGTGCTGTGCTTTTAGACAGCAAATGTTGAAGTGGAAATGCACTTTTATAGACAAACTGCAGATATATGAAAGTACCTCTCTTTTCATTGTGACTGTGTTGAGAATTGTTTTTGGCCCATTTAAAGTCAAATTTTGTGATAAATAGTCTGGATTCTGCTTGACAGAGTCAAAATTTTGAGATAAAAAGTCAAAACTATGAGGAAAAAGCCAAATTGTTGAGCTAAAAGAGCAACATATGAGATAAAAACCCTAATTTTGCAATAGTAGAGTCAAGACTTTGAGATGAAAAGTTGGAATTTTGGAATTAAAATGTCTGAATTTAAAGACAAAAGTCCAAAAATTTGAGCTATAAAGTCAAAATTAAAAGGATAAAAGGTCAATTAGAAATTTTAGGGCATATTTCACAGATGATAGTTGAAATTTTGAGATAATTAGTCAATATTATAGAGACCTGAAACTAAGAAAGCTGACCAGGTTTACGTTCTTGAGTGTCAGTCAGAAGGATGCACTAAAAACTGAATCAAGCTTCAGTCTTATTTTGAGTAAAAGTTCTCATAACAGACATACTTAGAGTCAAGTTCAGCTGAGTATTCCAAAAATAAGTCTTATTACTAAGTTATTTCAGTGAATAAAACCAAATTGGCATCTGAATTTCTTGTAAAGAGTGAGAAATATCTGCCAACGGGGTAAGAAAAATCTGTCATCAAGTGTCTTGAAATATTAAATGAAATATCTGAAATATAAAATACTAAACAAGTTTTTTTTGTTACCTCATTGGCAGATTTCATTCTAAATTTTTACAAGGAATTCAGGAATGTTTGCCCTTTACTTGGGCTCATATCATTCCTTTTATTCTCATTTATGAATTGTTTGGAATGAAAACCAGTGATTCATTTCTTGCTATGTTTAAAACAGCTCCAAAATATCACATAGAGTGTTTTAATATCCCAAAATAAGACTTTTTTTTCTGGACTTCTCAAGGAGATGCGGCTCTTACTAAATCTGACAAGAGTTTTTTTTTCTGAATACATGAAAACTTGCCTTTATACATGTGAAGAAAGTTGCGTCAGGTCGTGTCACCTTGAGCCAGTTAGCTCACTGTGAAACATGCAGACATCACACTACATCATTTATCATGACGTGAAGTTGAAGTATAGTCAACCAGAGAGAAATATTCATTTTTCGTCTTAAAAGCTTTTTTTTGCTTTTTGAATTCATAAAGGGACCTCAATTTTGCAGTCAGACCATTTCACAATCAGCTCAAGCTCCTCACAGGAGCTTTATCCTAGAGAATTGGAAAAAATTCTTCTGACTCCTGGTTTTCAGAGTGAGATCGGTTTTTACTTTCAAACCTGTGTGTAGCATCACTTCCACCACTGCATCACCTGCTGCTAGCTCTGCAATAAGAGCTGAGTCATGTTTTATAAAGATTTTAACGTTGTTTTCCAAAGTATGTGCTTATTACCCTGATGTCTTCATGGTTGGTGTGGGGTGAAGGGAAGAGTGTGGATTCCTGGTCGATGTCTTGTGGTCTAAATGCTCAAACTGAACCTTCCTCTTTTCTCAGGAGAACGTTTGCATGCTCTTTACTTCCTTTGTACTGATGTGGAGCAGTCAGCAGAGTACACGGTCTTTGTAAAATAGCTGTATATCTGTAAATTAAAAGGCTTATATAGTGAGTTTAGTGGAGATAAATTCATGTAAGGTAGTGTTTTTGACTTGTTAGCTTTATGTGTAGAGTAAAACTAACTGATGAATGGAGCGTTTCTTTCTATTTCATGCTGCCTAAACTCCCTCACTTCATCAAGTACTGTCTGAACACGAGCAGCTACAAGTGTGAAGAGGTGGATCTGTGCTGTCTGTGAATACGTTTCTCACGTCGTGCATGATCAAAATAACAGTCCTCATCAATAAATAAAAGAGTTTATTGATAACAAATGTTCCTCCTTTCACTGTAACGTCCTGCCTCCAGACACACAGGGACACAAAAGTCAAATAACAAACACTTTAAACATCATCTCTTCCCCTCCAGCTGTAAAAAGACGAGTAAACGTGCGCTCAAAGTGAGAAAAAAAAAAAAGAGCAAACACGTTTCTGCCTCAAAGTTTCAATATTTAGTCCTTCTGCTTGTCTTTCCTCTCTTCTGGATTTGACAGTTATGACCAGAGGCAACACTCAGCAGGTTTCTCAATAGCAAACACACAAAAAAGATAACAAGATAACACAAAGGAGAACAACTTTTCTGCACCACTCCAAGTTTAAGAAAACATGAGAAAAGACAGAGTGGCTCTTGGTTCAGTCTTTACACTCTTCATTAGAAATCCATGAGGTTTCACTGGGGATGGGGACTGATTAGAGTTTATCAGTATCCATCCTGCTTATCGATCTGATTCCCTTATCGATTCTTCTTGTGAATTTTCTGCGTACAAAAAGTAGCTTTGACATATCAACAACATTTTATTGAGCTTATTAGTAAGTAAATATGAAATTGGTTAGTGGATTTAGATATCTCTGGATATAAATAAATAAAAAACAGTAAAAATATCACATCAGGTGAAGTCCATGTTTCGTTTCATTGTTTTACTGAATGAAGTCAGCCCCCTAACAATGCTTTAAGTTGTTTGAAACCTTTAGCTTGCCGTATTTATACTAAAGTCAGTCTCAAGCCTGCACTTCCTGTTTGGAAAACATTTCCCTTTTTCACGTTTAAACAATTCTGAGCTTTAAATCTTCTTCACTAAAAGTTACTGTGATATGTTTCTGGGATGAAAGTTGAAATTCTGTGTTAAAATCAACATTATATCTATGTATGCTAACCGCTAGCATATTAATGCAATTTCCCATATACAATAGCATCAAGCTAGTGCAGTGTTTTCTATATGATTTTTGGAACAGCAGGAGGTGTATAACTTGTTGAATGCATTGAAAATGAATCTCTTGTGAGAGAGTAATGTAAATTTCTTTGAGTTTTCAGCTTTACAGCTTCGTAGGTAAAACTTGAAGCAGAAAATCTTGGATCAGAGATTTTTTGGACACTGTTATTTATCAGCTAAGCTAAGCTAGCTGAGGCAGAATGGTCGACGTAAGGTTTTGGTGTAATGTAAAGAATCAATAATAAAAATTGTCAAGAATGAATGCAAATGATGTTGATGGGTTGAACAATTTCTCATCAACTCTTAGAAGGAACAGCTTCTCTTTACCCATCCCTAAGTTTCACTGTCCATTTGTCAGTTTTTGTGTCCTCTCACTCCACTGTTTGCACTCATCCAGAGCCTTCAGAGCCCCCCGGCCCAGAGCAGAATGTCTGTAGAAGTCTGAGTACTGTTTGGACCCTAAAAGTTTCACTTCACCTTAAACTGTCTTGGAAACTCCTTCCTCGTCTCACCGCCAGATTCAGCCTTCGTTAGCTTCTCTGGCTCAAGCTGTGCACATGAGTGAGGTACTGGGTGAGATCTGCCTCCCCCTCCTCCTCCAGGTGCTGCTGGTAGCACTGCAGCAGCTTGGCAGCACTGTCCTCTGATGGGGCCCCCCCAGCAGGCAGGCAGGCCCCTGACATGTCCAGGATGATGCTGGTTAAGGATTTGATGTAGTTCTTGGCCAGGGTCAGGGTCTCGATCTTGGACAGCTTCTTGTCAGTGTTGACGTGAGGGATGGCCTCTCGTAACGCTTGGAAGGCGTTGTTGAGTTTGTGCATGCGCTGGCGTTCCCTCTCGTTGCTCTCCAGCCGCCGGATGCTGCGCTCCTTGTTGCTGGAGCCGTGCTGTCTGCGCCGGCGTCCTCCTCCCGCCCCTTGACGCTTACCGTTCCCGCTCCTCAAGGAACCTCTCCAGGAGCCTCTGATGCGGACTGAGGCCTCGGAGCCCTCCTGCTCGCTGGAGCCTGGTTCTGTTTCTGGATCCAGCTCTGGATCTGGGTCGGACCAGGGTCTCCTGGACGGTTTCACAGCCTTTCCTTTGGACTTCATCCTGCAACCTCCTTCAATCCTTCTCTCCTTTTCTACAACAGCAAAGTACACACCACTCCAACACAAACCTGAAATGAAAGTAGGGATTTGGAGAAGTTAGAAAACATACAGATAAGCCTTTTTTTAACATCATTTTTTTTCATCCAGGAGAAGCAGCCATGAAGCTCCTCTCCAAGTCAAACAGGCCTGTATCCTGCTGTATCTAATCAGACTGTGGCAGTGTGAAAACTCCATGATGTTGTTAATCTCTTCTCCCCACAGGCCTGTGATAATGTTCATTTCAAGGTTACACTCACAGAAACACACAGACTTCACGGCTCTTTGCTAATTCTCCAAATACTCTGAAACTTTTTTCCCAAACATAAATGTATTACTTTAGAGTTTTATCTATGAAGAAAGCTCATAATGACAGGAAACATTGTTGACTGTGGATTAAAGCTACTGTCAGGTTTTACCCGGCATAGGAAATGTCATAAGTATTATTTATTTATTTAATAGGAAAACCAAAAGAACCTGCTCAAACCCCGTAGTGACAGTTTTACATAGATAATTACTCGAAATAAAACGACAATAATATTTCCACAACTAAACGTTAACCACACAAACGGCAGACATATAACTGAAACGAGATTAAAAAAAAAATTAATTTAAAAAAAAAAAAAAAAAAAAAAAAAAAAAAAAAAAAAAAAAAAAAAAAAAACTCATTCACTTTTGAGACTCGCGCGCACACTTAACCGAATAAAAAGTGCGACATAACTTAAAAAGAGTTACCTCCGAGTTTGAAGACTTTCCTTCTTCCTTCTCCTGAGTGTTTACAGAGAATTCAGCAGTAGACCGGTCTCTGAAAGCAGCATCATGCAGAAAGAGCAGCAGAGCAGCTCCGTGTAGCGGACACACACTCACACACACACTAACGCTCTGTTATCTGTCACATGTGAACTACCTGTTACTGACTGAGGTACACGTTGCTCTGCTCAGCCAATCAGAGAGCGAGGAACACTCCCCTCCATCTCCATGCTTTAAGATCATGTACCACAGAGCTGCAGCTGTTGCTGCTGGACACTGTACTAACGCTAACTTTCAGATGTGTATTTTTAAGAGTTTTGAAAAAGATGACCCAAAAAATAACAACAAAAATAGGGAATATAAGTTTTAAAAAAGGTAGGGAAATAAATGATGATGTTGGAGCTCGTTTACGCAAGGTAATAAAAGAAAAGTTGACCTAATAAAAAAAAAATAGAAAAATAAATAAACAACTGATTAGTTTTTATTTTTATTTTTTTATCATTATTATTGTTGTCATTTTAATCGGAGCAATTTATTATGGAAACCCCTTCCCGCCAGTTAAAAAAAAAGTTCAAATGAAAACCTGACTTTGTTGGGACTATATTTTTGCCCATGTTAAGTCAAAATTTCAAAATAAAAGTCGAAATTATGAGATAAAAGGCAAAATTATGAGGGGAATAAAAGTCAAATTTTTAAGATAACAAGATTAAATTTGGGATTATAAAGTCAAAATTTCAAGATAATGAAGTCAAAATTTTGAGATGATTAAATCAAATTTTTGGGTGACTTTTTATCTCAAAATCCAGACTATATGTGTGTAAAATAATGGGCTTCTTTAAGTTTATGTATTCTTTTAATCATTTGCTGAAAATCTTTCACAAAAAAGATAGAAATTATTAGCGATTTCATTCCACCAATAATAAAAATAAAATATAAAATTTTGAACATTTTGCATTGGTGATAGGTATTAATATACAGAAGCTTATTGTGTTTATTAATGCAGACACTCATTTTTATTTTTTTTTTAATCTTAATTACCTTATTTTGTAGCTTTCTAAAGGACAAAAAAAATTCTTTTTTATTTCTAAAGGACACAAAGTATTCCTAAAAAAATGTCTCTCCATGATCCTAAGGGGTGTCTATTGACACAGGCTTTTACAGATTTGCCCCTTTTTGAAATGTATTTCTTTTTCTTTTGTTTTGAGCCGGTCCCCATTTTAATTAATAGATATGTATTTCCTCATATTCTTTTTTTGATGTTGACTTTACTTTCTTAACTTTCTTGTCCTTTCTTATATGCAAAAGTGGGGCAGATAGTTGCAAGTTGTAGGAGTTGCCCTTTACAACAGTTCATTCAGGCCCCTCGCTCTCCTTTAACTCCTGAGCAGTTAACATAATTTCCATTGAGGCTTATCACCCTCCACTGCTTCATTTGAATACAGTCCTCCAGGCTACACCCAGATATATACAGAAGCAAGTCACCCTTAAACATATGTGTCACATTATTTACTTTCTACCAGACACTTTTTTAATGCTTGGTACGTTGTTTCCCTGAACTGACAGTTTTTCCAAAGGATGCCAAACAAACAAACAAGTGAGGCTCAAACATGGGATAACACACCCCTTCCTCACTGTGTGTGATCTGCAGTAAACCCACCTTGTCTGTTTGACCTGAGGCTGTAAAAACACTGTAGGCAGTTGGGATTTTCGTCCTTCCCTGCTGTGATAGACTGAGGAGTAGACATAGGGTGGTGTCAGGTCACTGAGACATGAGCATACATGTGGCTTAAATCAAGTGGTTCAAACAGTGGTGATCAACACACCTCACACTGACGTAACTTCACTGAGCCTGTAATCGTCCATTATCTGGATTCTCAATTATTCTTCACATCCAGCCTAGATGAGAAATTTCAAGAAAACCAATACAATGTATTTTTCTTTTAATCAATCAATGTGATTTTTAATTTTTTTCCTAAAAAAAAAAAATTTATATCTCTTATCATGAGAGTTGACTGAACATTCTCCCCCCTAAAAGTTCACATGATAAAACTGTTATCGTAAATTTTTCAAACGTTTAAAAGAGCAAAATTCGACATGCTAGCTGCAGACTGGCAGTAGTTGCGCTAACCTCCATCATTCGTGTGGAATTGTCCCAAAGATGTTCTAAATATTTCTCAATGCACTTAACTTAACAAAGTTTATCAAACAAACTTCTCACCAAATTCAAAAAGTTTAGCAAACAGTGAAACACTTAAGAAAAAAGCAGTTAGCAGCTAAAAAGCTACATTTGACTAGCTGTCACAATAGCAACAGCAAAACCAATTTTTTGAGAATTAGTTAAGAGTTACCGCAATTCTTGAACGACAACTTCCAAAACTTGCTTAGTTAATGTAAAACCAAGGCTTAACAAAATTATACCAAAGTCAGGGAATAGGAAAGCAGTTGCATGCTAACTGAAATCTAGCAACAACTATTACACAAGAACTACAGCACTGGAATATCTGTAAAAATGTGTGTTATCTAAGTTATGAATTCAGTATGTTTTGTAACTTGCCAAACCCTGCCAAAGTGATACTGCTAAAATTATTTGCATTTTGACGCTTAAGTTGTAAGTTAGCTTAAAAAGCACAGCTGATATATGTGATAAATGTGAGGTTTTTGAGATAAATACAAGGAAGCATTTATCCAATAACAAAAACAGAGCTTTATAGTCACCTTTGTTAAAATTCACATGTACAAGAAGATACAAATGGAGGCAAACAACAGCAGAAGAAGTAAGCAACATTAGCGCTGGATATCGCTAACGTGTCAGAACAACAATGATGTACAGGTGTGGTGCTCCCAGCTCTCCAACAAACACGTTTAGCTTTTGGTGTCCTTGAACAGTGTGTGTGTGTGTGTGTGTGTGTGTGTGTGTGTGTGTGTGTGTCTGGTTCTGCCAGGTTTCCTTTCTTCCTCAGGTACACTGTATCTAATCAACCAACCCCTGGCCAACGCTGGCTCTGTGGGAACATTATCTATTTCTTTTCGTTTGTTCAGTTTCTGTCTCCACCAGCCCAAAGGCTTCAGCTTACTCTGTTTATTTAGTCGCAGTTGCTGATAAATTCTGAGCTGAACACACTTCAGTAATGAGGCAAGCAAACAAGGCCCCACAAGCAAGCTCTGTTTGAGCAAAACAAAGTGGACAAACAACGTACAGTACATGTGCTTCGTACTTCAACAAGTCGAAAACAAAGATTGAATTAAGACGTTACATTCAATGAAGTCACACACACATTATGGTGTGTTTCAAACTCAGGGTCAAGGACATAACCTGACATTAAAAGAGTTTCCAGAGAGCTCCAGGGGTAGAAAGGTACCAGCTCTGTTACACAACCAGGCTGTTTTCTCACATCACAGCGACCGTGTCGTACCAACGACTGTGGAAGCCGAATGCGCTGTCACACTGTCCTGCGTGGCTGTGATGTCATGAACGGCAGGTGCTTTGAGGAAAAAAGCCGTCTGAGTCCCTGACTCATCATAATAGAGGAAGGAGGGGGGGCCGGGAGCGGAGTAAGAGGTGAAGAGGACGAGATGTGGACGGTTTGTCAGTTTTTCCATGAGGTCAAGGCTATGTCTGGCAGAAAAACAAGTGTGGATGTCACAGTGATGGTGGGCCGTAGATGGCCTCTAGATAAAGATGGATGACGTTACAGAAGGGCTGCCATCACTGAATCACAAAAAAACAGCACCCAGTGTGTTATTATTAACCATGCTCACACAGCAGCCTCTTTTCCTCCATCGCTCTGCTGTGATGTGCTGATGCTGAAGTCCTGGTTGTAAATTCAGGGCATCTGTAAAGTCATTAGCCTGCCCTGTAGGAACAACTTATTCCATGTTAAAGCAATATAATCTATACCCCGATTTTTCAGATACCTTAGGGTGACCAAATGTCCTCTTTTTCCCAGACATACCCTTTTTTGGTACGAAAATTAAAATCCAGGGGGATTTTCTAAAATTTTCCAAAATATCCAGGATTGTTCCAACTGCTTGGGCTGCACTCTTTGACAGATAATGCTGAAATAGAAATGCACTTTTAAAGACGAACTGCAAATATAAGGTTGTACCCCGATTTTTACTGTGGTCATGACCAATGTTGCAGATTTTTTTGCACATATTAATTCAAATTTGTGATAAGAAGTCAAAGTTTTGTGATGAAGAGTCAAATTTATGAGAAAAAAAGTTCAAATTGAGACAAAAAAGTGTTGATATTCAGAGATATTTCAGTCAAATTTATGGGATAGAAAGTTAAATTTTGAGATTAAATGGTAAAATTAGAGCCAGAAAGTCAGCGTGAAAAGATAAAAAGTAAATGTTTTAAGGTAATTAAAGTTAATATTTTGGGATTGGAAGTCAAATTCTGGGATAGAAAGTAAAAGTTTTAGATAAAAGTCTATTTTTGGATGACTAATCAAACTTATGACAAAAAAGTCAAAATTTTGTGATGAAAAGTCAAAGTTATGAGATAAAAATTCAATATTATAGGATCATTTAAAATTTTGAGATAAAAAGTCTAAATGTTGAGATGAGAATTGGAATATAAGTCAATAGTCAAAATTATGAGAAAAAAGTTAAATTTTTCTCTTTTCCTCTTGAAGCTTTTCTTTATTTGTGTAAGAAAAAAAATCTCATCAAAGCCAGTTTTAATCAGTTTTTTTAACTGACAGAAATGGGGCTCAGCATCTTATGTTCGCATCCTATGAAATGTTGGATCTCTGGGTATTTTTGCAGTATCTCCAAAAAGCCAGGTAGGGGGTCGTGTTTTAGAACATGGTCACCCTAAGATACCCTCTAAAGTCATCACCCCCCCTGAGCACCACATCAGAGAAAAGCAGCCACAGCATAGTTCACCAAATGTGGTGAAATAGCCCTTTATCTCACATTTGTAGGTCTGACTCAGTGACATGCGTGAGGAACAGGCAGGTTTGGGGCAGGGAGAATTTCTCTGGTCTGGACAGAGCTGTGCAGCTCTGCGTCTGCAGAGAAAAGGTGAAGTGTTGAGAGTGTCTGACGTGCTGAAAATGGCAGTTTCTCTCCAGAGCTGAGAAGTCGTCCTCCCACTCCAGGCCTGCAGGCAAAGACACCAACACAACCATCAATGACAATGAAAGTCAACAGCCTGCAGCATCTTGGTTTAGGAGAACATGTTTGTTTACACTGGTTGTTGTCCCACCCTCATCTTGTTACATTGTCAAAAGTCTTTCAGTTTGAAGTGGTTACAAAGGAGGAACAATTATGAAAATGAAGGAGAGAAAAACATTTGCTTATCTCAACTCATCTTAAAGTGTTTTTAAAGAGATAATATGTATCAAGATAAAGCCTGAACTTTAGCAGTAGTTATTATTTTCTAGTGTATTCTGGATTTGTATTTTGTCAGAGCTGTTTTTTTTTGTTTTTTGATAGTGTTTGGTGGCATTGATGTGATCAGTTTCAGTGCTGCAGGTGTGCTGCATCTCCTCACTCTAATCAGACTCAGGTGGTCTTCATCAAGTGGAGTCAGCAGCTGTCTTTAACTTCCACACTGCTATAATCTTGCACTTGCCAAGATTTAAAATCTTACTTCAAGACATGCTAAATTAAATATCTTGTTTTAATGATTTGTTGTTGTTTTTTTTAACTTATTTTTAGCATTTAAAACTATGTTAGATCTCAACAAAAAGCATGAACGTTTCCATTTTGTCGTAGTCTGAGAATCCTTAAATGAGTGGATAACTGTTAAAACAAGTTACTTTGGTTATCTCACATGTAATGTCAGAACATTAAACTTGTTTCAAGATTTAGCTCGACCTCAAGTTGCTTGATTTAAGAATAACTCAAAGAAATCATTCTATTGCTCAAATTCAGTATATTTCACTTAAAATTCTCCTTCAGGAAGTTTTTTTCAAGCATTTTGATCTAAAAATGAGCATTTTCTTCATCTTTTAAGATCTGAGAATACTTATCAAGGCCATCTTGTTTTTAGATTTATCAGTCTTATTTCAAGATTTCTAGTCAAGTGGAATTATCTTGCTGCATGGACAGATGATTTCACTAGTTTCTAAGATATTTTTCCATCAAATTTAGTATTTTTATCTTATATTCAGATTCCCTTTTGTGCAGTGCACACAAGCTGCCAGTTCATGTCTGTTTATCTGTGGTACAAAGGCTCACTCAACCACACATTTTAAAGCCATTCTCTAATATCTCTGCCTGTAAAAAAAAGTTGTACTTTGCTGTTCTCATCTCAGTCTGAAGGGACTTCCTGCCAACCCTTGAAATACATCTTATCTTCATATTTACCACCTTATTACACTGTCTGTGTCCCCTACTGAGTAATGAAATGAAACACAACCACTTAGATCCACCCTCTGTGAAATGCAACATCACAAAACTTGACATTTTAAAATCACATTTTGCTATTTTTATAAGCACAGATATTATGCATAGTGCTCTATGTAGAGCAATTCAGTGATATTTTTCCCAACTTTTTATGTCTTTCTTTTTTGTATGTATCTTGAAACTGTAGGTACCAACCACGCTTTAAGTTGTTATAAAAAGTTCCTTGAGGGCAGTTTTTTGGCCTAGTTTACTTAAAAGGACTGTGATGACTTTCTCAGTTATCTTGAATAAGTCTCATAATTAGACATATGACTGATTGTATTCCACAACAAACTGAGATTATCAGCACCAAAATAAAGGCTATTTCTAAATGCTATTCCCCAGCTTTTCCTGATTTGGTTGTGCAGAGTTGGATTGATTTAAGGCACGTTAAAGTCTCGATGCCAGGTGACCAAGTTTAACAGTAAAAAAAAAAAAAGGGATCTGTGTTTTTATCAACAGACAATGATCAAATAGATGAATTTAGCAGTAATAGTAGACATTGAAGCTGGACTACCTGAAACAAAAACGAGGCCAGAAAAGAAGAAAGCTAAACAGGATAGTGATAGATCACAAACTTATGTTTAAAACACACATTAAAGGTTCAAACACGTTTATCTGTTTGTGATAATGTTCATTCCAACCCACATACAGCAGTTTTAGACAGTCTATCAATAAAATGAAGAGCCAGCTTATATTTGCACTGCTTGGGTAGTCCTCACAGTCGCTTTAAAGAGGGGGTATATACCCCTTTTGGGTAAATATTACAGCCTATTTTATGCTTTATACTGTCCCTTTGGTGCCCTCGTTGCAGCTTTGCAGGATAAAAAGCTATGAAAAATATTTTTCTCACTCTGATGTCAGAAAAAAACCCTCATTCCTTGCTACTGTCTCTTTAAGGAATCTCCTTTCCTCTCATTGGCCAGCCAAAGCTATGGGCAGACCTATGTGGTTGAGCCCAGCTCCTACAATGTGTTATGCACCAGTTAGGAGGTCCTCATGCAATGGTCTCATAACTCCAGCAAGTTTTGTCAGGGTCTCAAACATAGCATTTTGATTAGTTTACAGACAGATTCAGGGTTTTTTTTAATAAATATATAAGATGGGAACCAATAAATAATTGTTCTAAAAATTGCAATTGCAGTATAGGAAATTATAATCGCATTTAGAATTTTTTTTTTCAAATAGTTCAGCCCTAATATTAAGCCTTCTGTATCAAAAAACATGCAAAACCACTGTAATAATCTCAGCATGTGGTACCAATGTCCTCCAAAGTGACATCAGGCAGGTCGCAGGAGTAGCTGCTTGACTGAGGTGTGCAGGGCCCACCGTGCAGCTCCATGGTGGGCCTCTCCTGAGAATAACAGCGGAGGACATATCAGTTAGTATGGAGTTAGTGGACTTACCTAGCAAAACAAATCCTCAACATTATTTGCTTTTTAACTGTATGTGATAACAAGCAAACAGTACCTGATCAAACAGGTAGACCATGACATCATCAACAAAGGACACACTCTTCCTCCTTTTTCCTTTCTTGTCCTCATTTGAAGTAACTCTTGGAGCACCGTAGATTTGACAGGATTTCTGGAGATCTTCGTTCTGGATCTCATCAGAGCTGGTGGTGTTGGTATCGGGGTTGTGAAGCTGGTTGCTGGTCGAGTTTTGCGAATCATTATTATCTCCAAAGTTCCATCCTGTGTCTCCCAGATGTGTCCTGTAACCCTCAGAGCTCCAAATGTCACTGTAAAGTTCTCGTGGTATGTCTTCACTACAGAAGACAATAAACCTGTTGTACATTGTTGCAGCGTCGTGCTGAGTCACAATGTTCAAACCTTTGGCGATGAGCCTCAAAATGTCCTTCATATCTAAAATGAGTCGTGTCCATGATGCCTCTGTTGGGCACAGAGACACAGAGGAAGCTAAAGAAGAGTCTTTGTGATGAGGCTTCTCTGGAAGAGGACGCCATTGAGGGGGAATGGGGTCAGGTGGCGGCCATGTCACCAGGCTTGATCTGCAGTCTCTGTTTTTCTGCGGCATATGAAGGGCTGTGCTTCCTCCATGATTGAGGACGCAGAGACAGGTGATTGGCTGCAGCTCCTCGCCGCTCTGGATGATGTGACCTGAGGGCATCAGCAGCTGGAGCTCTTCATCCCTGTGGGTTCATCAATTCAAACAAGGTCATCTTGACTGTTTGAGAGGACAGAAGAGTACTCAGTATGATAAGAAGCAGCTCTCAGACCGTAATGAAATTTGACTCACTGCCAGGTCACTGTCAGGTCTTACTTTTTAATCTCTTCCCTCAAGAGAAGCACTGCTAAAGTTATAGCTGTGGCAGAATTAATGATATTTATGAAACTATTCAAGTTAATTGGTTGAACTCACAGGTTTTCTGTTCATGCTCTGAGGAAAAAGCACAATGTGACAAACATGGAGCCTTATTAACATTCGTCTGGTGGCTCCACAGCTCATATTTCTTGTCTCACAGACCATAATGCAGCAAGTCAACACATTTGCATTTGAAAAAAGGTTTGTTCAAACTGATCAAAACTATTAGTGGGTCAAACAAAACCTGAGTGGAAAATAAGACTGGTGAAACTACTTTTAACTTATATTGAAACATACATCTGGCCACACTGTAACAAGTTTTCATGTAAAAAAAAAAAAAAAAAAAGTAACAACAACTGGTAGAAGGGTTTACATTACATTACTGTAAAATTAACATTTTTTTTACTGTAAGAGAAATTTACAGTATTTGACTTTTCATCACCTTGTGGCCATGAGTGAGGAGGGCACACAGTGGACATGAGACCTTTACCCTTACACTAGTTGGACCAGTTGTCATCGATGTCCAGGATGTCACTGAGTGGTGGTATCTTCTTCTGTAGAACTCGAAATGAAAAGTCCTCTGAATATATAGTATAAGCAGTTCATCAGATTACTGCATATTACTGTAATTTGTGGGGAAACACTGCCGGTTCACCCTGTGGAGCACAGACAGCCTGTCTACGCTACAGAGCGTACAAAGCTGGTCAATGCCACAGAGCAAAGACAGCTGGTTAACACCACAGAGCGTAGATAGCTAAGGGGCATGGACAGCTGTGAGGAGTAGACAGCGTGAGTCACCTATGTGATTCATCCATGTACAGTAGTGTCTCATGACCACTGTATGCCCTCCCCACTTATGGTTACATCACACATTGTATCCAACTCTAGAAAAACACCCACCCTTCCACAAACACAGTATTTTATTGTGATTTATTTGTGTTTTTGCCTCAAATTTACCAGACCGCAATGCATTGCTGACTACAGTACAAAACCGTATAACATAAAAACAGCAGACTCCCGCTGAAAATTGGCTGTAAATTAACAGCAATTGCTTACTGTGCGGAAATATGACTGTAATAAAAGTATGAGCATATTCTCACAAGAGGACACTAATGTGCATGTTTTGAGTCCCAAGATGACACTTAGCATGTGTTTTTACTTCAATGAGGGCATTTTGCATGGGTTAGGACACCTTGCATACATTTTGGCTCCTCCGAGTGCACCTTAACATACATTTTGGCTGTCAAAATGGCATTTAAGCATGTTTTTAGAATCCAAGGGGCACTTAGCATGTGTTTTTCAACAGTTATACCTTTACACGCCACTGAATGGTTTTATTATCCATAGTATCAAAGTAATCTACCAGGTTTGGATTGCATAAATTCATTGGGCACATCACTCATTGATGCTCCAACGGTAAACAGTCTTGGTGGTATGAACCAAATGCTTTTCTTTTTATTACAGTCTGGTTTGGTCATAACATGGAATATGAGGCTTATGCAGCACAACTCAAGGACACTTTGATCTTACAATATCTGGTTACACAAAAATGATATTCCATTGTTTGATTTATATTTTTCCTTATTTAATCCTCTGAGCTCCTTCACAGGTCATCTGCAGTGCAGCGACATCCCATCAGTGTCAAAGGGATGTACAAAAAAACTGATTCCTCAGCTGTTGGTTCAACAAATAAGACAGCACACTCGCGCGCACACACACACACACACACACACACACACACACACACACACACACACACAAATGCTCACAAGCACATACATTATTTGGCCACTCACTCCTGAGCCTGAATAAATATGGGGTCACATCCATCCACGGAGACAAAGACGCAATCGGAAACTTTCAGCTCTCCACAGTCACCAAGCAACCGCTGTATGAGTGACTCAGGAGAGGAAGAGACGAGCTGACTCACAGAGGCTGTGACGTAAAGGACGTTAAAACACACACCAGCACACAAATACACAAAAACACACACACTCACACACATGCATGCAGCAGGCCTTGGAGCTTGTAATCTGCCCTGTTTCAGGTGAATTAACACATCATTGTGTAACAGGTGGAGGAACCCAGAGGAAACACAGATTAGAAGAACTTTCTCAAACTGTAAATCCACAAACAGACACTCTCAAGAAATCACAATTACACACGGGGGAATATAACAACATATAACATTAAAAGTGAACACATAAACTGTACAAAAATAAAAATAACACTATACCTTTTCTTGATCCCTCTGTCCCTGCATCTCCTTTTAGAAAGCCAGTTCAAACCATCCAAGGAAATCACCAAAGTAGCTCCCTCCCTGCAGTATTTAAACTCTGCAAACACAAGTACAGAAAAAGGCTCATCAACTGATGCATTGCTTCAAATTCCTGCTGCATCATGACACTGCAAAATGTGTTGCAACACCCGTAATCTTTCTGCACCAACCATGCATGCATGACACCAGCAGATTCCTGCTCCTACCTTGCATTCTGCTTGTCCCACTCATCCCTCCGGCTTTTTACTGTACCACAGACACTTCATAGAGGACAGACACAGGCTGTACATATGGACAGAGAGAGAACAGAGGAGAGTGTTCAGGAAAAGAGAGAGAGAGAGGAGCCCCAACTAGCAGGAGGGATAAGAAGGAATAAAGGGGGGTGAAGGAATGAAGGGGATAGATAAGAGGAGGTAAGTGGGGATGAAAGGAGAGTGAAGGATGGTGATGTAGAGGAGATGGGAAAGGATGAGAGGACAAAGAGAGGGCAAAGAGCTCACATTTACAGTAGACTCCCTGGAGGCTGTCGGCCTTTCTGCAGCAGCTGAGTGCAGGACAGGGATCGATAACTCATCTGCTCCACTGTAGCACAGCTGCCCGAGTGATGAACAGAGATGTCACAGGGACAAACACCAAGGCTACTATATTTCACATTTCTCCTTCCACCTTCACGCACAAATTTGAAATCTCTTTGGTTGTGACAGGTTTAAATTGTTCTTTAAAGCTGAATGTTCACACAATTTAATTCTGCAACTAGTTTGGATTAAATACTTGTATGTATTTTGATTATTAAATTCCCAAAAATGTTCAGTTTTTTTTCTCAGCTTGTTCTACAAACCATAAATATTCATAATGAAGCGCTGTACTGGGCTGTTGGCATTGTTCTGATGGACCAACCTGTAAAGTTGTTGAGCATGTGCAAGGCACGGCCCATATTTAGCCAAATTTAAGATAAGAAGTCAGAGTTATGAGGAAAAAAAGTCAAAATTCTGAGATCAGAAGTAAAACTGTTAATTGTTTCAGTGAAAATTATGAGATAAAATGTCAATAATTTTTCTCTTAATCTGATTTGCTTTTAAATACACAGTAAAAAATGATTTTTTTCTTTCAGACACTGTCTTTTTGTTAAACAGGTGGCTTTGTTAGGCCCTCTTTGAGTGGGGCACCATGTTTTCTGGATTATGTAGGTGTTGGCAATATTTTTTAACCTGTTGAGATATTAAAGTGAGTTACATAGAGTGATAATTAAACTTCCTTTGGCCAATATACTCTCTAAAAGTGAGTTTTTCTTGGGATTACGCTTCAGTTAGTACATAAATATAACCATTAAGACCATTAACTGACCAAAAAGTACGAGAATGAATAATACTGGCTGTTGTTATTACAAGAAGTCAGATGGGCATCTTTCACAGGCAATGGGGAACTGCCTCTTTTTTCTTTAACCAATAAATCTTGTGTTAATTTATGTTGCGTAACAAAACCATACAGTAATTGCAAACTCTACTGACATCATGGACCAGTCGGCTAAAAAAGTGCTTAGTTGTTTGGTGCTGTATGAGACATGCTACTGCACAACAAAATGATTACAGGTTGGGCTTAGAGGGAGAACAATATGATTTCACTTTATCTGTGTGTTACCTGGCTGGTGGGGCACGGGAGGAGAAGTCTGTATATTGTCAGCGACCGTGTATGCGAGGGCCCGGTCACACCAGGGCTTAGGCCGCCCTCAGCGCAGTCTGCTAGGCAGAAATAAAGACACTAAAATGAACTGGAGCACCCCCATGAGACTTTCATAACCTGAGGGCATAACCTGAGGACACTGGTTTATACACATTTTCTGGAATCACCCCTCATGAACAAATAAAGTTTTAAGAATCTGAACCTAAACGTAACTTGACTGACTGGAAGGCAGCGTTGGGGGATAGAAACATCAATGATTTCTGCAAGAGCGAGCGAGAGGGAGAGAGTGAGGAAGAGAGAGGGAGGGAGGGAGCATTGTTTTCAGCCGTGTTTAATCCCACAGCTTTTCTACAGCATCATTTCAACACTGACCTCAGTAAACTGTTGATAATAATAAAAATAAATAAATAAAAAGAAATAACAAAAAAACCCAAACAAAAACAACACAAAAAAAAAAACAATTAAAAAAACGA
This sequence comes from Thalassoma bifasciatum, assembly GCA_008086565.1. Taxonomy (NCBI): domain Eukaryota; kingdom Metazoa; phylum Chordata; class Actinopteri; order Labriformes; family Labridae; genus Thalassoma; species Thalassoma bifasciatum. The sequence continues at coordinate 196,759 of RPOG01000880.1, read as the reverse complement.
AGTTTCAAAAGGGCCCTTTCATTGATGAAGGGCAGAGGGGCAAGAGCTTTAGCACCCCCCAGTGTCTATCTGTGCACGCCACTGCTTGTGTTTCAATGTTTCCTGGGCTGCTGTGTTAAACAGGTTGCTATGCTGGGCCCTCTGTGTGGTGGCTTTGCGGTGGCCTCAGCTCTCTGCCCGTCACACATGACCCTGGCCCATCGCTGGCCTTTTCTGGCTCATCCCTCGTCCATCTCTCACCCTGATCCTGACCCTAGCCTGACTTACCCCCCCCATCCTGCCTGCCTGCCTGCCCGCTTCTCTGGACCTGTGCACCACACGGCCCCGTGCACCCACAATTAAGCACACCCCTGAGCTCTCCACAGGGCAGCCTCAGTCCTGGAAGCGCCATACCCCTGGTAGTTTTTTTTTAATTTAATTCAATTTTTATTTTAACATAACAATCAGTTCTTCTTCTTTCTCTCCTTCCTTTTCAGGGGCCTCCCCAAGTTGACACCCTAGAAGTATTTGGCAGTCTGACTCTCCAAAATAACCAAATCAGCCGTGCCATCCGTCAGAAACATGCAGCACCCTTGGTAGGCTGTAATATTTTTCTAAAGTCTAAACTAGGCAATGAATGTGATCTCACTGGTCTCAATGCTAGAAATTTTAGTTTAAAACTTCTTAATACAGTCTAAACTAGGTCATGAATGCACTCTCACTGGTCGTCATGCAAGGAATCTCACGTGTAACCGACTTTATACAGTCCAAACTGGGTTAAGAATGTACATTCACTGGTCTTAATGCTAGAAGTCTTATATTTCTCCTGCTTTCAACAGTCTGAACTAGGCTATGAATGTACTTTCACTGGTCTCAATGCTAGAAATCTCACTTGTAAGCTACTTGTGTTCACTTTTTCCTGGGCTGCTATGTTAAACAGGTGTCATTGTTGGGCCCTCTTAGAGTGAGGCACCATGTTTTCTTGCTTATGTAGGTGTTGGCAATCTTTTTCAACCTGTTTGGATATTAAAGTGAGTTACATAGAGTGACAATTAAACTTCCTTTGGCCAATATATGACTCGTCTTAGGTGTGTGTCACCGTGTTACAGCGCTATGCTTATTATTAAGTGCGGATCTGCTTATGTGTCCTACCATGCCCTTACACTGTAGGAAATGAACTCAAAGAGTGTGAATAAGTACAATTTGTTTGTGTGTTTATACTCACGTACTCCCTGGTGCCCCCATTGGGGCTATACCACCCCTGTCAAAAACCTGGACACACCCCTGTGTAGATCATGGTTGTGTGCTAAATTCATGGACTGTACATAGGATGTACATTGTGGCTCTGCCTTTTACTGTTGCTGCGTTGAAGCCAAAAGAACTGGAGCTGCCATTGTGCAACCAGAGTCTGTGCAGTGGAGAATTTGGGTAGAACCGGGTAACATAACTTTTTTTTTTTCTTGCATGGGTCTTATCTCTTTTTTGGCTCTCTTTTCCAAAGTTTCCTTTTTGTCCCAGATGAAAACTACTCACAAACGTCAGCTGTCAATCATTATAAAATGAAACTTGTTACCCATGTTTTAACGTCTAATAACTAATGAAAAACCAACTCCTCAGAAAAAAGAGGACTTGAACACATGCAGCCAAATAACATCTTCATATCACCGCAACTTAAAGATGTGAGAAACATCTCTATGAGGTGTAATAATTTCTTTAATTTTTGCCACATCTCATCTGGAATGTATGAGGAGACAATGGCTGTTTTCCAAACCGAGAGATAAAAGTGAAGTGACACGAAAGAAACAGCTGTAAATCTGCTCACTTCATCATGAATGAGCTGTTTACTTTTACCAAATTCATACGAGCCCGTAATAAAATTAACACTTTCATTTTTCAACTAACAGCCTACGAGGGTAATGTGGACGCAGTTTTTCCACCAGCTGTAAAAATAAAAAGTTAGTTGGTTTCAGATTTATTTTCAATACACGATAACTTTTGGTGCAAGATAAAAAATGAAATATGGTGATTTTGCTGCAATAAACTTCTATGCCTTTACAAATTTTATAAAGTCAGGACTCTGATCTCTCCCTGAATTTGTTGTTTTACTAAATAAATTCAAAATGTTCCTTGAACCACTAAAAATAATGAAAAAAACATAAAAATTCTATTAAAAAAAAAAGTACAACTTCCTTCCCCATGCTCAATTTCATTCATTTATTTTCCTTTGTATCTCATGGACATCTAATTTGACTTATCTACTTTTATGGCTCCTGTAACTTCACCACTGATTGATGTGGTGAATTAATGACTGAAATGCCAAATGTGCTCATGGTTTATTTATGATGAAGTTAAACATTAGAAAAAAAACCATCAGCTCCACTTCCTGAAACAGAAATCCAGAGTAGTATACGACTAAACAGGTCCAACAAAACAGTCATACTACATAAGTAGGTTTGGAAAACAGCCAGTTTTTTTTTTTTTTTAATCTTTACTGCAGCCAGCCACCAGGGGGAGCAGTATTTGCGGAGACCTCAGTTAGAGCTGAGTGTGACGGCATCCACTGATTATACAGTCTATGGCTAAATCCAGGAACCCCCACCTCCACCCCCCTTCTGCTTCCAAATTTGTCAGTGAAAATGAGCTCCCTCTAGAGGCTGAAGGTAGAAAAGCTGCAGCACAGTGACAGAGCAGAAGACTGCAGAGGAAGTCTTACAAAGGCAAAATCACTTGCATGAATACTCAGTGAAGTGTGTTGGATGTATCTGTTACTAAAAGGCATAGATGATGATGTAATAGTTAAATAATTTCACTGATGCATTATGATGTGTTATGTTCTTACACATCAGTTTGTGCTTCTGTATTGTGCTCTCACATTAATTTTTATCAACATTTTCAGCAAGGGTCCAGCTGGTTAAGTCTTCCCCCTGGCAACAAAATCACTGATGCTGGAGTTCTGCTTCACACACCCAGACAGCATCAGGATGTTGTTCCCAGAAGGCAACAAAGTCCCCATTCAGTCCACCTCTGGTCCTCCAATGAACAACAAGAGACAGAGACGAGGAATCAGACCCAGAGATGGACAGATGGTGTTTCCATTCAGAAGGAGGGGATTATTTCCCACATGTTGCCCCTCTGTAGTATAATATATATATCTATATACATATACATATATATATAAACCCATCTTCAATGAGGTCACTCAGTCCTTTGTGACTGATCACAGCGCTTCAGGATCATCCACTCTTTTTTCACTGCACTTAGCAGTACACATGAGGATGTGATACAGTGGCAAAGACTTCTCAGAGGAGCAAAATATGAGCTTGATCTGCTCTGTTTCACTTTCTATTTTCACATGGGAGCAGTGATTGATGTGCGATCTCTACGTCTGGGTGGCCCACAATCTGATATCACGACAGCTTCTGCATCCAAATGTCAGATGAATGAATGATGCAGGTTTGGTTTCAGAGCCATCCAGCAGAAAGTGAGGAGGCCTTATAGATATTTTATAGTCTGCTGTAGTTTATTTACTTTCGTGGATGAAAAACTTGTGTTTTGCTCAAGAGAGGGAGAATAAAGCAGAGTTCAGGGGGTGAAGACTTCCTCCTGCTGTATCTTAAAGTTTAAATTGAGTTGTAACACTCACACTTAATGCCAGAAGAACTGTGGAAGTGTCCTTTTACACCGCAGCCGCAGAATCACCCAATCCAGCCTGCAGACGGCGAGTGACACCAAACAATCCGTGGGAGGAGGTGTAATTGGAGATGATTCGGGCTTATTCCTAGCGTGCATAATACAGCGCCGCAGGCCTGAGGAGGAACATATGGAGTCTCTAAAGAGGCCAAAGAGAAGCAAAGCATCATGGGTAACAACATTGGAATGAAACCTCCAGTCAGGAAGACGGTGCTGCTGCTCCTCACAGCCTTTATTTGGACACAGCAGGGTCTCATGTCTGTGAAGTGACATGTGACACCAAAGAAACGGCGTGCACAGTGGTAAATATGTCACTGTTGTGTACATATTTGTTTAAGGTGTCTTCAGCAGCCATAAAACTCTCGTTTCCTCTGACAGAAGCTGGCTTTTTTCAGCCCTCGGATTCGAAGAAGTCATCAGAAACATGAGAAACCGTGGATGTGACTCTGACTTCTCTTTTATTTCTTCTCAGATAAGCTGGAGGCTCTTCTTTTTCTCAGCAGCCTCATTAAAGAGTTTGCTGACAGAGTCTTAAATATGATGACATAAACGTGTAATCCATCTCAGATCACTGGCCCAGTATTTATGAGTCTCTGTTGACAGCAGTACACCTGCTCTTCCCGGAGTCTGGACCTGGGAACACTGCCCATCTGAACGAGCACCCTCTCTGCCATATGTGGACAAGTGTGTGTGAGTGTGTGTGAAGTCGCAGACAGAGGGGGGCAGAGAGGAGGATTTGTAAGAGGTGTAAGTCTATCTTTATTCATTTCCTGATGCAATAAGAACACAGATTACAAGGAGTCCTTTAATTACTCCATCATTCATCGTCCAGAATCCATTTCATGACAGAAAGAGAAATGAATATTGTGTTTACACATAGTGCATCCTAATGAGAGACGATGATTAAAGCACTAACTCACAGAAGTCTGTCGCTCTGTATCATCAGAACTGAAAAGAAGTGAGAGGAGCCTCTTCTTTCACTGTGATAGCGTGATCATAGAGAACTCTTAAGCTTCAAGAAATCTGCATGTAATGTAGACCACTTCAATGTATCTCAGTCTGTTACATGACCACGGCGTCACAGTGAAGACATCATATCTGCTCTTCAATTCTTTTTTTACTGTTTTATGACATTTGACCCACTTCAAAGAACAGGCTTTACTTCGTGCAAGGGAATCAGTTTGAGCAAGCTGATGTAAAACATGAACAAACGTGGGCAAATCAGCCAATTACAGATTAAAGACATTACTTCAATTAATTTTCAGTACTTAGGTGAGGGTACAGTACAGACCAGGTAACTCATTAGGGGTCAAGTTTTGCGGGTTGAGCAAACCTGGCTCTTCATTTTATTGATAGACTCTCAGGTTTGAACAGACCACTGCAGGATAACTGCTGTATGTGGGTTGGAATGAACATTAGTACAAACAGCTTAGCTCTAGTTTTAGCCTTTAGTCTGTGTTACACAACAAAAAAGGTGATGCACCCAAAGGCACCCCAGGGATTTAACATTTGTAGCCTTTGACACACGTATTAGCCTCTAATTTGTGTTTTAGCCTTTAGCCCATGCTCTATCACCCTTTTGCTTTCTTGTGCTCTTATGTCCCTTTTTCTGTCAAACAGTCCAGCTCCTGTTTCCGCTATAAGTACTAAATAGTCTGGTCAAGTATGGTGTTGGGAAGCTAAGAATTAGCATTTAGATATAATCCTTTAAGCAACAACAATCTTGTTTTAAATTTTTTAATTTATGATCAGGCATATATATAGAGATTCAAGATTAAAGACATTACTACAATTAATTTTCAGTACGTAGGTGAGGGTACAGTACAGACTATGTAACTCATTAGGGGTCAAGTTTCACGGGTTGTTCAGCAGCTTGTAAAGATGCTTCACTTAAATTAGTTAAGTATTACTCGTGATGGGAGATTTTGCTCTTTTCAGAGAGCTAGTTCTTTTGGCTCAGCTTCTCGAGAAGCAGGGGCGGATCTACCAGGGGGGCATAGGGTGGCAGCTGTCCCCCCCTGAAGCATAGCCTTGCCACCCCTGTTGCCACTCTAGTTATACAGATTTAATCCAAAGAGACGTTATTCCTCATGGCCTAAAAAAGTTGTGAGGCTGAGTTTAAGATGATAGAAGCTCACTATGTGACTATGAGATAAACCAAAATTATGTGAAAAATTAAAAAAAAAAAATTCAGAGCTCAAAAAATCAAATTTTGACTTTGAAGTCAAAATTCTGAGATAAAAGTCAATAATTTGATATATCAAAGTCAAAATTCTGAGATAAAAAGTCGAAATTTTGTGATAAATTGTCAAAATTATGGGGCAAAAGGTGAAATTCATAAAAAGGGAGTGTAGGGCTTATAAAGGCAGTTTCATTTCCATTAGATGCTATTGCAGAGGTCTACCACTAGAGTGCAGTCTGGTGCAGAAGTCAACCTCACTGGTTTTGGACTTTCACACACCAGAAGATACAGAAACAAACAGGATAAATAAAGTCAAAGTTGTAGTCATGTCAGAGAACTTATGTGCTCCATATGAAAGAAATCTTATTTTCTGCTCTATTTTTGTTTGATGTTTACATCTGCAACAGAAGAAGAGTTTAACCCTTAACATTCATACCAGCCTGTTATAGTATATCAGGCTGGTGTGAAAGCTGTCAGTCATTTTAAATGGGTATATTTCTGTTTCTGCCATGCGGAAAATGTCGAGCAATAACTTCAAGTATGATATGTAAACATTCATCTCATCCTGCTCTGTATTCCCAGCACGGCTAAAGAAGCAGCTAAGAACAGAGAGTGGTTTCCCAGCAGTCACATTGAGCCATCACACGGTTCAAAAACACACCACAAGCAGGGGGGATAGAGGGTGGGGTGGGGGGTTAATTTGAAATGTTACAGACGGTCAGAAGAGGGAGAAAGACGTAGATATAGATAGTGTTGAAAAGCAGGGCCGTGATCTCTGACCTGTGCAAACACTCCAGAGCGTGCACAGGCGGAGGCAGCTGTGAGACTCCACCTCGACTGGTATAGAGTGTTTATGGAGCGGCTGAGTGCGAGCGCCCGTTGACAGAGCGCTCATTTCCACACACACACACACACATACACACTGATCAGATAAGAGGAGATCTGTTTCAGCAGCTAATCTTAAATGTGATGAGGTTTTCAGGGGCTGGTATCGAAATATACATGAATTTCTTTATTTGGCAATCAGGCGCCGCTCAGGGTATATCACACACATCACGCTATAGGAGCATGTAACTGGACACGATGCTTTATGTCAATCCCTGGCTGTTTTAAAGCCTTCCCTGGATTTTAGCTCCCGGTAAATGTCACATGACAAAGAAAAGTCTGTGTAGATGCTAAATAAACAGTTCAGCTCATTAGTAACTTTTTACCCACCTGTCCTGGACACCCATAAATCCACATCAAGCCTCTCCCTCCAATGTCGCTATCTTTGTTGTCACCCTCCCACCCTCCCCAGAGACGCCTGAGGGAGTCCCTGACTGCCCCCTCCTAAACCCAGCACCCTGTCATGTCCCAGCACTATCACTTCCAGCCCTGAGCTGGCTGGTATTCCTCAGGCCCTGATCCAGTTGCACAGCAGCACCGATACATCAGTTAAAAATGTAACGAGTCAGGGTTGTCCCTCAGTGAGGAACAGAGCGCAGAGAAACTGATGAACTGGACTTTTTTCAACTTGGAGACCAAGCTTTCCTCCAGACTGTAAAAACAAACAGGGTCCTTTCTTTCCTGACTGATTCTCATTGGTTACTTTGTTGAACAAAAAGTCAGGAAGGAAAATATTCAGTGTATAAATTGTTGCTCTTATGTTTGTTGAAGTTAGCAGCTGGCTAACACTAGGAAGAGGAATAACTGTAACAGCTTTCCTGCTTCAGTGAGTTGCACTAGCTTAATAATGATGAAGCTGGAAATATTAAAAACACCCAGACGTCACAACTTTTATTCTATTTTTCAGTGAAAAATAAAAATGAAGTAGACGTCATCTCCGTCAGGTTTGAACTAATGGTTTTCAGATTTACAGCTTACGCGCCAAGCTGAGTTTGCTAATAAAAGGTTTAGTTTCATAGTAGCCAAGCCCTCAGACAAAAAACTGTTTTAGTTTTTAAATTGTTCCAGTTAGATCTTTAGGATTTAACATTTGTAGCCTTTGACACATGTTTTAGCCTCTAGCTCGTGTTTTAGCCTTTAGCCCATGCTCCATCACCCTTTAGCTTTCTTGTGCTCTTCTGCCCCTTTTTCTGTCAAACAGTTTCTGCTATAACTACTAAATAATCTGGTCAAGTTCGGCGTTGGGAAGCTAGGAATTAGCATTTAAAAATAATCCTTTAAGCGCCAATAATCTTGTTTTCAATTGGGGGTTATGATCAGGCATATATCTAGAGATGAGAGGTTTTGAAGATCACCTAGAAAGTCCTCGCAGTCTCTTTGAAGAAGAAATCAAATATGTCCCATTTCTTTGTGTTTGCAGAACTTTAGTAACATTTCTGCAGAAATTTGCTTCATCAGAGAAGGACCTTATATTCTATGGATAATTTACACACCACTTCTCATTATGGTTAAAGTCAGATCAAAGTAGGAATTCAAAAGAGAAGCAGCTTCTTGGATCAATCATTTGGATCTGCAAATGCAAAGGGCCTGTTTCCACTCACTGCATATTTGGTATCAACTCTGAACATAACGTTATTTTTAGAGTGTTTCTGGAAGTAGGTGAATTTATACCAGAATCCTCTGCTTCAGCCAAGGAAACAATAGAAGAAAATGTCAAAGCAGCAGGTCAAGGTCTTGAAAATCTACCCCACCCGTTTACAGATTTGATCTTGGCAGCTCATGACGTCTTGTTTTTGTTTTCCTTAGTGATGAAGAAGTAACACTAATGAGTATGTGACACTGTGAGCCCTGCATAAAACACGGCTGATGCTTGGAGGAACTACTCTTCTTCAAGTGTTAAGTGTTGGAAATGCTGGACTGTAATAGTTGTGTGAGAAAACAGATGCTGCTTGCACAAAATGAAAATGCTGTCAGTGGAGACAGGCCCTTAGACAGTACATAGACATGAGCTAACATGAAAACAAATCCAGAGATAAGTACTCGCGACTAAATACACAAAATGAATACAGGTTCAATCTCTCAGATGTGCAGTGCTGAGTGATTCATTCCAAAGCGTTTTGAAAAGCACAGACACACACACAAACACACACGCACATACTTCGAGGTGCCAGAAACAAACCGCACATATTAAAAGACTGCAGCCAAGACAGAGGAGTAAGAAAACAGTTAGTGAGTGTGTGTTAGAGAGGACTTGAATTTGAGATGGTCACTGGCATGCTCTCATCACAGCTGGTCAGATTGAAATAGATGAGACCAGAACGGAGCCAAGAGAAAGGGAGGAGCACGGCGTTACTCAGGAGAGAGAGGAAGATGAAGAGGCTACTCCACTTTTCTGTGTAAAGATGCTAAAAGTTCCTGAGACATGGTGTTTTGACAGCCAACATCAGAATCACTGTTAACCCTCCTGTTGTCTTCAGATTGACTCTGCACTGTCTGCATTTTTAACAAGTATATAGATTGTTCTGTTTTGCATGAATTTCTGTCTCAAATGAACGAAAATCGAGCTAAATGTGAGAAAATTGATCTAAGTGTTGCCTATTTAGCAGTGACTGAATTTTTTTTATTTGGCGCCCCATACTTTTGGGGTAGAAAGAGGGCAGAAATGTTGATCCCCCCCCCAACCGTAGAGTTCTTATCAGAGGTAGATGTGCATTATCACAGACAGGTGTATGTCAAAGTGTAGGCAGGATGTTGTTTTGAAATCTTTCTTTTTTATCAAATTTTCCAAAATTACTATAGCACCAAACCATCTATGCACTTTTCAAGAAATTGTGTGAAAGAAGTCCAAAGTTATGACAAAAAAAAATTCAAATCAGGTCAAATTGACCCAAAAAGCAAGCGGAGGGTTAATGATTTCTCTTTTTGTTTCACAAATATCTGTGAAAAGGTTTCCCAGTTCGTTTTCACATGAGCCATATTCCTCACAGCAAGGTGATAACTCTAAATGAATCCACCTGTGTCTGCCTGGTCAGTGTGGAGCTCCTGATTAGTTTGATTGTTTCTCACTAACAGAAGAATAAATTCTTCCGCCTAATTCTGATTATGCTTTGTATTTTGTTTCAGTGTGTGTGTATATTTACATATTTATTTATTTCCCCTTTTGTAATGTTTTCACTAAATGTTTTCGAGTAGTGCATTAGTGTAATTTGTTTGACTGTGGTTACCCCCTCTCTTGATGGTATCTTCCAATTAGGGTGGGGTCAAGGTGGGTTTAAAAAGAGAAGCCAGACATCTTTTCCTTTTGCCGTCCTGCTGTGAAGCTTCTTTTCTTGACTCCTCTTTTTGAATCTGAATTCAGCCTTTTTACTCCAACAGAGGGACTGTTATTTGACGCTAACTTAAAATGATTTAGACAGCGACCTTGTAGAATTGCCTCTTGTCATGTTACTCTAAACAGGGTTTTTTGTCGCTGTTACGCCGCATTATGTAAAAATGAAATAAATTTTGACATTATTTTGTAGCAACGGCATATCTTGTAATAGTGTGACACATTTTGTCATAAAATTCTTGAACGCAATGTGTAATAAATTTTCCCGCATTATGTAATAATTTCTTACATTTTGCATCGGTTATTACAAAATGCAGGTTTTGCACTTTTTTTCCTAGAAAATGTAAGAATTTACTGCATTATGTAATAAAGCATCAAAACTGATGTCTTATTTAGAAAAAAAATCAACTTACCTTCAGAATAACACTGAACAACATACATTGATTTTAAAAAGTAGCAAGATCATTCATTTGTCAAATCTAAGTCAAATATAACTGAATTCACAGAGATTGTTTTTTGAGAGTTCATAGAGACAACTGCGGAAACACTGCATATTTTTTTCTCTTCAAATATTTTAAGACTAAGACTTGAATATAAACATAAACCCTCAATGAAAGTAGTAATGTGAGGATGTGAATGGTTACTGCCCCTGTGTCCATGAGAAACAGCCATAATGTTGACTGACAAGTTCAGTTCCCTTTAAATTAGTCGTTTGATAGACACACAGGAGGCCTTAAAGAGAGATGGACCCCATCATGAGAAAGGGTCTTTAATTAGATGAATTAAGAACTTACCATGTGTTGGTACAATACTCACCTCTGCTAGTTTTCATTCTCTGTCCTTTCAGCTCAGTATTCCCAATGAAAAAGAAGAAAAACTCACCAACATCAGTGTCAGAAATGAGGAAGTCAGAGTCCCTGACCTGAGTGTCTCCATGTCTGTGGGTCCACTTTTCCTGCTCCAGTGGTTCATGAGGCTACACCCCGTCTGCTCACTTTTTCAGGTGTGAGAGAGAGAGAAGAAAGTCAAAGTTTGATTCATGCTGTAATCTTTCCTGTTTCCAGAATCTCTTCCAGCTGTCTCTACCTGTCAAGGAAACCCCCAACGCCTCAAACTTCCCCCCGTATCTCTACGTGCACAACACCACCGCCCCATCCCTATCCATCTCTCCCTGTCTCTGTCCTTCCCTCTCCGTCCCATCCCCCTCTTCCTCCTCTCATCCAGCACTCCGTCGCGCAGGAAAAGCCTGGTCTTCCTGAAAACAAGCATGGGAGCGTGGAAAAGGACGAGGTTTGAGGGGGGCGAGTACGTGAGGGAGAGCAGAGGATGTTTTCGTCGTTCCTCGGCCCTTCTGGTTGCTGCAGGCCTCGATGTGGTCCATCCTGAGGAAACGGGGCCCACGTCACTCTGGCCGGGCCTTGGACCCACACGTGCTGCTTGTGACGCAGTCGCTGCAGAGTGAAGAGGCCTGGGAGCTATAAACACATTTGGATTGGAAGAGGTAAAAGCATAAGAGTGTCATCACATCAGCTTTCAGTTCTACAAAAGAGGTTTAGAGAAGTGTTGAGAGATGCAGAGAAGAGGCCAGAACTGAAGTCTCTCTCTTTGATTTGTAACAAGAATTAATTTCCTGTCTGCGATCCTGACAGAAAAACCACTTGCAGGAGTGAGAATTCCTCAGCAGGTGGTTTTCCACAGATTCCCACCCACTGATTTATTACAAATCTGACACTGTGAGGACAGCTTTGGTGCAGCTTCGGTGAAAGACTTCAAAGCTTCAGATTCAACAGACTTTCCATAGAACTGTGACTCAACTGTATCTGCAGCTTTTATGTCCCTCACATGTCCTGCAGGATGAGGCACGTCAGCCAAGTCATTTATTTACTTGTGCATAAATAAGAGGAAAAAAAGTGTACAGCATTTGGTGACTGCTACACAAACTTGTTTAGCATGACCACACGTCCTCTATCACCTGGACATTTCCTCCTGTTAGGATGTGAAATTGTGTCCGTGGGGATTTTGTGAAATTCCCCAATACCTCCAGGTTTTTCTCTGCTCGTTCTACAGACTGTTGATATTTACAAAAGAGCCCTGCCCTTGGCTACTAGCATTATTCTGATGCACCAACCTGTTGAGATGTTGAGCCGTCACCATGCATAGCACATATTAGGTAAAACTTTGAGGGGAAAAATGTCAAAATTTTAAGATGAAATCCCCAAATTCTGAGATAAAAAGTCAATATTTTGAGGGAAAATGTGAAAGTGTGAATAGGGTGAAAATTCTGAGGTAAAAGTCAATATTTTGAGGGAAAATGTGAAAGTGTGAATAGGGTGAAAATTCCGAGGTAAAAGTCAAAATTTAAAATTGACCTAAAATTGACGCAAAAGCCACGCCCCCCTTAGTTACTGTTGCTAGCCCGACAAGCTTCTTGACGCTGACAGACTTTCAACACAGTGTCATGTAGGGCTGAAAGATTTATCATTCTCTGATCGAAATCGCAATTTCAGACATCACGATCATGTGATCACCGAAACTGCAATTTTTTTGCTCCTGACTGACCCAGGATCTTTAGTGTCAGCTGTTTCACACATGTGTTGAAGTGTAAAACTGTTCATAAAAAATACTTTTTTTCCCTGGGATTGTTGAATTTGAGTTTTCTTAATTCTGTTTTTTTCTTCTAATTGTTTTGTATTTTATTTCTCTTTTTTTAACATAAAACAGCTATTTTGCACTCATTTAATTTTAAAAGTTAAGAGTCAAAGATGGCTTTTTTTGATCTTCAGTTGTTTTAGCTAAAAATACAATTGAAAAGTCCAGTTTAAAAATTAGTGAGAGTTGTATTTAAAGTTCAGACTCAGTGGAGGTGTTTGACTAAGGGTTTTAAGAAAAGTCAAAATTTGGCTATTTATCTCAAAATCAAATTCTGAGATAAGAAGTCAAAACTTAGAGAAAAAAAGATGAGACTTTGAGATAAGTTAAAATAATCTGGGATAAAGACTCAATTTTTTAGAAAAAAGAAATTAAAATGTCAGATAATAGTCAATTTTTTTTTTAGATAAAGTCAAAGTTGTAAGGTCAAAATTCAAAACTTTGAGAAAAAGCTGAGATTTTGTGATGAAAGGTTTTTAAGTTGAGCTAATTTAGTCGAACTGTTGAGATGAATAAGTTGAAATTATAAGAAAATATTTAAAATTTCGACATAAGTCAAAAACTTTGAGATGAAGAGTATGAATTGTTAACCTATCAAGTCAAGATTTGAGATAAAGGCAAAATTCTGTGATAAAAACTCAAAACTTTAGAACAAAGTCATAACTCTTATGTGATGAAGTCAAAATTTTGAGATTGTTAAGTCAAAGTTATGAGGAAAAAAGTCAAAGATTCTGAGTTCAGATGTAAAGTTGTAAGTCTATTGAGTAAAAATTCCAAGATTGAAAGTCAAAATTGTTGGATAATAAAGTTGAAAATTTTACTCTTCATACCATAGATTTCACTTGACTACATGTGCAAAAATGAATGATCAAATCATTAATTGTGAACAAAGTCAGTTTTTAAAATCATCTTTTAAATGTTACTTTGTTTACTTTACAGAAAATTCTCACTTCAGACAGAAAAAAAGCGTTTCAAATAAATGTTTGGGTTCTGACGCTGCTTTGTTGTCTCTGAGGATATTGGAGTGTTCCTACAGTATCTCTAAGAGGATAGAGGGTCTTCTTTTTGGGGTTTTTAGAGCGTGGTCAGTAACAGTAGCGAGCAGGAAGAAGGTGTCTGTGAGTGCAGACAGCTGTGAGCAGTGCAGCCTGAAAGTGACAGAGGCCATAATAACAGGATGTTTACAGCCTGTGGAAACGCTGCCAGGGACGACCACAAGCAGGCAGCAACCGAGGCTGGAAATACAAGCAGAGAGGAAACACAGGCCAACAAAGTTCCCTTCAGATGCTCCAGAAATAACATCACTCACTTCCTCTTCTGATTACACACAGGTGTTACCTGGACACAGTCTGTTGAGGTGGATTTGTTTTGACCCCTGACCTCTGGGAATTGTTCTAGAAAGCACAGTCGTACACTCAGGCTGTTTTCGAATTCACCTACTACATACTACTTTCTAATGCAGTATGTAGTAGACACTGCATACTGCATATTGTATGTGAATTTAGTTTGTAGTATGACAGTTCTGTTTGGTCTGTTTTGTAGTTTACTACACTGGTTTCCAGTGTGAGGACTACAAGAGTAAAGAAAAGCTGATGGATTTTTTTCCTTGTCTTTATTATCATTTATTAGTATTAAGTTATATTAGGACAACTTAATAAATATTGAATCAATAAATTCTCCAGAAAGACACCTCTAAATTTGGGAGGAAAAAGTTGGAATTTTCAGGTTTGAAAAGTCGCAAATTTACCACACAAAACAGTATTAAAACACAGACGTCCTCTGCAGTTATTACAAATGATTATAGGACCAAGCGCTTTAAACTGCTTGTTTTACCAAGAGACCTCTGATCTTTTATGATAACTGCAGAGGACGTCTGTGTTTAAATGTGGATGTATAACGCAGCAAAATTCATCATATTTGATTTTTAATATTACACCATATGTTATTCATTGAAAATAATCTGGAGTGGATTGACTTTTTATTTTAAGAGATGATGGAAAAGCTGCTTCTGATGATGCATGTATGGTTTCAAATATGTTAATAGGATAATGATAACATATACCATGTAAGTTCCCCACTTAAAAGATGTTTTGGTGCTTACACTTGATTTGTTCAGCTGCTTCGCCCAAACTTTCTCCGGTTTCCGCCATTTTCAATTCAGACCTGCGGCCAGGCGCTTTGCATTGTGGGAAACAGTACGCCAGGTAGACTGGTTAGATGCACACTGAGAAATTTTCCCTGATCAGTAGGTCAACCGGGTAGTTTTGGCGTACTGCAAATTTGGCATTTGTTTGCATACTGCATCCTGCATTTTGGACAAATCAGTATGTACTGCTAGTATAGTATGCAAATTCGAAAACAGCCTAACTGTGGCTGTTTGTCGTAGTTTAATTTAAACACACACACACACACACATGCACACTCAGTGTTTGCTGAAGTGGTCAGCTGCAGGTGACAGCAGACAGAAGGACACTGGTGGTTTCTGACACCTCAGAGGGTTGAAGCCAAGTCACTGATTCTGGAGCTTTCTTTCTTTCTACACATCAGTGGTCACATTTACACCAGGCTGCACATCCAGCACACAGCAGAGACCACACAGTCTGCACCACCATGGCCATCACCGACTTCCTGGCAGCTTCGGACATCACTTCAGCTATTAACGCCTGTAAAGGTGAGGACGGGGTTAAAGGGCTTTTGATACAGATTTTTGTGACAGGAGCTTCAAGTCTTCATAATTCTGATCCAGTTTACAGAACAAGCTTTTACTTGTCATTTCTCCTCTAGAAAAAGATTCCTTCAGCCCCAAGACATTTTTTAAAACAGTGGGTCTAGCGAAGAAAACTCCAACAGAGATCGAGAGAGTCTTTAAGATCTTGGACCAGGACAAAAGTGGCTTCATAGAACAGGATGAGTTACAGTTGAGTCTAAAACTGCACTTATGAGCAGCATTACTAATATCACAGTAGAGTAGGATCTCATTTTGAATATCAACTCATTTAAAGTGTTGCTTTTGTGTCCTGTTTTAACTCTCATACATGTTCTGCCTCAGACTCTTTCTGCAGAACTTCTCCAAAGGAGCGAGGCCCCTGACGGCAGCAGAGACCAGAGCGTTTCTGTCAGAGGGGGACTCAGATGGAGACGGGAAGATCGGCTGGGAAGGTGAGCTGGAGATAGGTGCTGATTTATGTTTTAATCACCTTGAATAAATTAAAGACCAGGGCCTCTTTTCCTCATCTTTATACCAAGACCATCTTTTTTTAACCAGTATGTTCATTTTACTTCGTCAAATGTCATTTTGCAGAATGTGTGTGTGCAACATCACATCATGATATAAAAGATAGGATTCTCGGGGATGTAAAAGTGAACTTCCTGGAGTGGAAACAGACAAAATAAAAACAAAACATGGTGATATCAGGAGCAGATTATCTTTATTACAGATCCAATCAAGTTACTTCTGACATCAGCTTCTCCTTTAACCTGCTGTTTATTTTGCATTTCTTTAAATATTTTAAAGGAAGAGACTGAGCATCTGTCACATTCATAGACAATTTTTGGATCCAATTCCAGGAGACACTTTTTTCATAAAAGCCAAACATGATTTGAATAACTGTATAAGATGGTTTCTTTAATCTTAAAGCTACTATAAGGAACTTTTAGACAAGTGTTTATTTTGGCGCCCTCTGTCAAAAAAGTGATACATCTTATCCCTTATCTTTTTTTATCCTGTTTGATTATGAGCTATGATTTTAGGAAAAACAATATGCAAATTGACTTGTTGAAAAAAATGTTGTGTGACACCTACGCTGCAGTAGGCAGCATTTTCAGGCATTCAAAATTACTGTATTGAAATAAAAGATCTTATTTTTGACAGACTTGTTTGCCTTTGTAGTGCATTAGAAGAAATTATTAGTCTTATAAAGTCATTTCATAAACAATACATAACCATTTAAAAATTTGCACAGTTGCTTTAAAGTGGCCTGCAGGATAGAAATGAAAGATACCGCACATATCAAGTGTTAAAGTGTTTCCAAGGCAGCTTCAGTGAGCTACAACACTTACCTCATGCACCATGTCACTGCCAGACTTACTCACTTTACTACGTTCAGTCATGTTTGTGGTTCTTGTACTTTTCATGATATAGAAGACTTTTTTTTTTTTCAATGCATGCTTGAACTCTTCTCTCTGTCTTTTTCAGAGTTTTCTGCGCTGGTCAAGTCTTCATAAGTCATGTTCAGTTCCAGCGACTTGTTGCAAAATAATTTAATAAAGGTGGACTTCCATCTATTATTTCATTTGATTATTTATCTTTTTAATTTATGACATAAATTACTAGCTACAGTAAAGGGCATGGAAAAATCCAAAGAGTTAATTACATCATGCCAAAATACATGTTTTAGTTTGAGCAAGAATGGATTAAATAAAGTGATAAAATTAAATCTAAATCTCTGTCATGTGTTTTCCCGGCCTGAGAAGCGCAAAATAAACATTATCTTGTCCACTATGAATCTTTATAGTCAGTTTCTTTTCATCTTGTTTCTGGTAAAACACATTAACTTTTACAGTTGTGCTCATAAGTTTATATAACTCAGCAAAATTTATGATTTCTTGGCCTTTTTTCAGAGAATATAAATGATAGCACAAAAACTGTTCTGTCCCTCATGGTTAGAGGTTGGGTGAAGCCATTTATTAACAAACAACTGTGTTTCCTCTTTTTAAATCATAATGACAACAGAAAGTTCCAAAATGACCCTTATCAAAAGTTCTTGGTATTGCCCTCTTTAACGTCAACGACAGCTTAAAGTCTTTTGTGGTCGTGGTGGATGAGGGTCTTTCTCAGATGGTAAAGCTTCCCTTTTTTTTTTTTTTTTAATTTTCTTTTGGTAAGGTAAAAAGCCTCCAGTTCCTGTGAATTGTTCCTGCATGAACTGCAGGTTTGAGATCTCCCTAGAGTGGGTCAATGATATTGAGGTCAGGAGACTGAGATGGCCACTTCAGAACCTTAACTTTATTCTGCTGTAGCCAATGGCAAGTCCACTTGGCCTCGTGTTTTAGATCATTTCAGATATTGGAAAGTCCAAGTATGCCCTGTCATTATGATTTAAAAAGATTAAACACAGTTGTTTGTTAATAAATTTCTTCACCTAACCACTAACCATGGGTAAAAGAAATTTCTTTTTGTTACTATCACAGTCTCTGAAAAATGGCCAAGAAATCCAGGGGATGTAAAATTGTGCACATAACTCACCTCTGGAATTTTGATGAAACTGAACCCTGTTTAGGGTTCAAAATGTAAAATGTAAGTTTGAAGTACCACTAAAGCTAAGAAGTGTGTTACTCTGGGAGAGGTCAAACAGTTGAATCAGAGGCCAGAGCAAAAACTGTAGGAGTGCCAGTCAGAGGAAGACTTCCAGTGACGCAGAATTCTTTGGGATTGAGTTTCTGTGCCGGCACATTTACAGGAGTTCTGTCAATGAAGCAAATTCGTCTGGAATTCGGTTTTAGATGGCAAAGCCCCAGAGACTCAGATCACAGTGAGACTCTCAGGTGGAGCAGAGAAAAGCAGAAAATCAAATGAATACATGCTGCAGCTTTAAGTTACTCTTTATAAATAAAATTAAATGTTTCCTAAATGTTCCCCATAATCCCAGCACAGATTGCTGTGTGTCCAAAAGTTCTGCTAATCAGCTCTTCTAAGCATTGCAAGAATTTAGATCAAGTTTCAAACATATAGCTCAGAAAATGATTGGGGATGGTACATCTCTGTCTCATATTGCTGCCGTTCAGTGCCTAACTTGATGGGTTTCATTCCTGCTGTGAGATATTTGAAATTTAAGCCGGATATTGAAGGAGGGCAGGAATAGTTCCAGTCTCTATGGCTCAGTCGTTTGAGGTGAGAGACCTCATTTGACCACCGCAAATCTTTCACAAGGATTCATTTTTTTAATGAGAGAGCTTCAAAAGGTTTGCAGAAGAGAGGAGAAAAAGAGATAAAAATCAATTGGAGGTGCAACTTTTGGCTTTTAAGACACCTGAAGTGGAGGAGGGTATGAATGGAATTCTGAAGGATGTTTGCTTCAGCTGCAGTTAAATGTGGATTCATAAAAGGCTGAGTCTGCAATTTGCACCGTCAGTCTAAATCTGCTGATGTTTCAATGATAACCCTATTAGAATTATCTTCAAGTCTGAGGGGGGGTTGTCTCAGCACTGCCACCTAATGGACAAAGAGTGTACAAGCAGCCTGCACCCCAAATATGGGCATGGAAAGGCCCCTCGTTTCCATTCCTTCATTTGATCACATTGTTCTCTTCAGTGTGGTAATCCAGTGTCGGTTGCTACACAAGCACAGCGTACAGTGGTGAGTTTTTAATTAGACAATGATACTGAAGGGATAAGTTTTCAATGATTCCAATAATAGCATCAAAATAGTTCCAACGCCTTAAGGAGAAACGACCTGATTGGATTGAGTGTATGAGGACCAAAAATAAAACTTGGCAAAGCAATCCTTTGCTGCATGGGAGTAAATGGTGACCGTGGACTTTGCAAATCAATGAAACCTTAATATATGAAACTGGCTTATGTTTACACCTAAAGGTTAATGATAAGCAAGAGGGAAATGGATCAGAATTGACCCACAACCTAAAAGTGCACTTACTGCACTTGAATGTCACATACCTGGAACATTTGAGTCAAAATATTAATGAACTCAGAAAATGAATTTAGAAGAACTACCTTAAAGTAATATTTTATTGTTTACATTGGCATCATGATTGCTTTCACACTGCATGAAGTTTCCTGTTTTCATCAACTGTTGTTTACTGAAGCCATAATTTTGAAGACTCTAAACGGCCAAACAGATTCATATAGATTGATCCACACAATGGCATAAAGTTGGATAGCTTGAAAAGTTCTGTTAAGATCGGTGGGAAACAGAGCATATAAATGTATTAACGTCCACTGTATGATGTCACTTTTGACCCAGACCCCACATTTCTCTCATGTGTGAAATGCAACAACAACAACAACTGTTTTTTTGGCACTAAAGGCCGCCATCGCCATCACAGACATCTCAGACACGCTAAGCTTGTTTTCATCAAAGCTGTGTGGCTCAGAGGTACAGTTTAGGGTTATTAATCATGTCAGATAATTAGAAAGTTAAAGCAGAAAGCTGATGGTGCACACCACAGACAAAGAAACCCCAGCATGTTATCATCATGTTTTATTTCAATGGAGCAACACTGGAGTACGCAAGCTTTATTTTGGTTATTAAAGCGAATGCAACTCATCATATTGAGTGTATTTTACAACATCACAGGCATCGTAATACAGGGGTAGTTTTAAAATAAAGTGTTTAAAGCACTTCTACGAAAACAAAATCTAGAGAGTTATTAGTAAAGAGTATCAGTCTAATAATCTGCAACTCACAGTTCAAAGTTTCTTTCTTCATGCCGTCGCTTCTCTGTACAGTTCAAAGCTACACAGCCACAGAGTCGCTTTCACCCAAATCAGCAGCGTATATTATTAGCCCTATGCAATATCAAGCACTTTTGCATTGGCCTACACTTGGCCTACCATTTAAGCATCTTCATTTATGTGCATATAAATAGAACAGCTCTGTCTACTGGACAAATTTTTCGACCGTCTGCTTTGACTGCTTCTGCACAGTGTCCATTACATAGCCTATGCATCATATTTCCAGAGAGTGAAGGTATATAAGCCCACAGGAGACTCCCAGGGCTCCACTGCAGTGAGACGATTCATCTGAGAGATTTCACTCTAGTCCTTAGAGATAACCCGAAGGTGAGTTTTCACTGAGGAGCTGCAGACCTTTAAGGCTTGACTCAGACAGGGGTTCAGGGGCTTCAACTTCATGCATATGGATCTAAATCGGTGAAAGGGGCAAAGCTCAGAGTTTGATTTTGGAGCAACTGAGGAACCAAATGGGAAAAATGATTTGCAAACCAGCCGCTGCTGCAAAAAGGATATTTAAACTTGATTCTGAGGAAAACTAAGGACTACCTTTTCTGATCTTTGTGCCTTCCTTTCCGGGGCCTTCAGAGAGGAATACTCACAAATTGGAGCAGTGAAAATTATTGCATGGCTTCATGAAGCTTTTGTGTCACTCCTGAATGTTGTATTTGAATTTTCATTCATCTGATTTGTTGAACTGATTATTTGTCCTGTGCTTTCCTTCCTCAGCTAAAAATGGCCTTCGCCGGAATTCTCAATGATGCTGACATCACTGCAGCCCTTGCGGCTTGCCAGGGTAAACCCCTCCTTTAAAATTACACAGGATGCAGTGACAGGGTTGAGATGGTCGCTGCACATGCACATTCAGATCTGTTTTATCAGAGCATAGCTTAGTTTCTTCCGTTTTTAATGTACCATTATACAAAATAGAAGATGTAACCTATTACCATGCCTTGCATCTTTCTTGCATTTAAATTTGCAGGATGTACCATTAGCAAAGTTGTCAAGGGTCTAATTAAAATTTGGCATGCATTTTATTTGTACATCTTCAGTGAGATGAAAACAACTGCACATGAATCCTTCAGTCACAGTAAAGGTAGAAGTAAGAAGTTAGTAGCATCAAGAAGAGCTGCACAAGATACTTGAAGATGTTTGTTTGATTTTCCACAAAGTCTAATGTTATTGTAACCTCTTCTCCATCTCTGCACAGGTGCTGACTCCTTCAAGCACAAAGATTTCTTTGCCAAGGTCGGCCTCGCCAGCAAGTCCGCTGATGACGTCAAGAAGGCTTTCGCCGTCATTGACCAGGACAAGAGTGGCTTCATTGAGGAGGATGAGCTGAAGTAGGCACCACTTCTTAGGTTTAAGATCAGAAATACACACAACTAACATGAAGTTTGGAGTCAAATTCAAAAGCAAATTTTGTGAGAGGCATCTGCAAATAATCTGAATGATACAGAATGAGTAGAATGCAACACACGGTTATATAGGTTTTTGCTCTGTTGACTGTAAAACTCCTTTAACTCTCTCTGATCATCTCTTCAGGCTGTTCCTGCAGAACTTCTCTGCTTCTGCCAGAGCTCTGACCGATGCTGAGACTAAGGCGTTCCTCAAGGCCGGTGACTCTGATGGTGATGGCAAGATCGGAGTTGATGGTGAGAAAATATCTCCATATTCCTTCATCTATGATCTAGATCAGTGGTTCCCAACCTTTTTCAGCTCATGGCCCAATTTTAAGTCTTAAAACTTTTTGCGGCCCACCTTCATTCTCAGACCACTTTTTTATACATAAATATTTCAACATTTTTAACATCCTTTGAAAAAGTAACCAAGTTTTAACATTTAATACACTATCCTGTATATTTTTAGCTTTATATGCACCCCCAATCATATTATTTTGGAAATGATTTTAGGGCCAGTTTGCAATACCTTCACGGCCCACCTTGGGGCCCCAGCCCACAGGTTGGGAATCAACAATCTAGATCGATGATTGAGATCAAAATCATATTTTTTTGCATCAAATAAATGACTCAAAACTCTCTCCTTTGTTCCCATTGCAGAGTTTGCTGCCCTGATCAAGGGTTAAATGAATGAACTGACCAACATCCTACTCTACCACTCTAAAGGAACAACTTGAGCCAAGACTAACTCCTCCTCTCTTCTTCTCCTCTTCCCCACCACTCCCTCTCTCAACTCTCCATACCACTTTTATACACTCGACCTGTGACCCCTGACCTGACCCTTTACAGACTGTGACCCCTCTCTCTCTCTCTTATTGACAGTGCTCACCCCTTTGCTGTCCACCATGAATGTACCTGATTAAGTGTATGGCGCGGCTGACTTGTGTCTTTCTCTCTCTCTCACTTCTGCCGTCGTTTTACTTTTGCGAGTTTTTGCATACCGTGAGATCAGTGATGGTGCACTTTTACGGGAAACGGACGGACGATGAGAAGCAATAAAGGTTCTTTTTCGTAACATGAGTCTTTGTGTGGTCTTTGGAACAGTTGTGAGTCTCTTAAACCAAGAAAGTAACCAAAAAATCTTTTAACAAAACTATTTCAAGAAGTGGATAGAACAACTCGTTTTTTATTTAATTTTTTGTTTACTTTCCGGGTTACTCAAGAGTGAAACCTTCCAATTATAATCAGGTGAAGCCACTTAATTGCACATAAAAGGCTCATATAGACCTATTATTCCAATCACACTGCACCTTTAACAACACAGATTTTAAAAATATTCAAACATGAAGTGAAACTATATCAAATTACCTTTCAAACACTCTGAATGCTACACTTTTTCTAAAAGTGCTAATGTTGACAAATGCAAATGCAAATCTTATTCCCTTAAGGAGTAAATATAATAACTTTAGATCAAGTTAACTATGTTTCTCTGAACGATAACACTTATTTAAAGTCGTCAGAATTAACAGTTTCTTCGTCTTAAAACCTCGCTGAGCAAAAATTTGGTCGAACTCTTTCATTCTTTGCACCCATAGACTATATGAATTTCAGTGTCTATGGCAGTGATCATTAACTGGCGGCCCGCGGGCCAAATCCGGCCCACTGAACCGTCCAATCCGGCCCTCAGCTGGAGTCCAAAATTGGTTGACTGTGGTATGAGTGACAGGAGCCTGACTCATAAAGGGTAAAAATACCTTCAGTTTTGTCTTGACATGGAAAAAATATAAACAATAAACATTAAATGATAATCTTATGCCAAAATTTTATTTATCTTTAATTTGTATGTGAAGGTCCGGCCCCCAAGGTGACTGTGTTGTAAAATTCTGGCTCTCTTACAAATATAGTTGGTGACCCCTAGCCTATGATAATTCCCAAAAGTTTGACTCTGCATCGACAAGAAAGAACCACAAGATGGCGCCCATGCTCACTAAATAACCTCACTCTAAATATGGATAACTTAAAGTGAGGTCAAAGGCTTGACAGAGACAGAGTTGCACTGCACATGCTGGTTTAGGAGTAATGAGGTTTATTCCCATGGCTCATGTTACAATTTTTCCCAATCTCTAAAACACAAAAGCTGGTTCTCTTAACCTCTAAACATGTTTAATAAAACTAGCCCCCATATGTTCAAACCACAAACACATTTCACATGAAGACTCAATTCACAAAACACAATCCTCATTTTCTCATAAAACTAAAAACATGTTGTCTTGCTGAAACACATGTTGCAAAAAAAGCTCTGGTCTAATTCTCAAATTCAAGCTCATGTGATGCAAAATGCTCAGCACAGTCAGCGAAATTTGAACACAATAAACACGCCTGGTTTCATTCATTTAACATAGCTCAAAATTGAAGACACCTGTTGCAAATGATGTGACCACACCTATAAAAGCCAGTTCAGAGTGCACAGTCTGCTGAAGATTCCAGATGAACGTAATGGAGGAAGAGGAGCAGACCCAGGAGGAAAAGTAAGACAAACACACACAAACACACACCATCATTACAGACGAGATGTGAGCAACAGTCATTGATCTTCCATGGAAAAACAACTTGAGTAGGCCCTCAGTGGCCACCATGGTCTGAGCATTCAGAGAAGTGAAGAGTTTTTCTCATCATGGAAGTGTAACCCTGAGTCACAAAACCTCATGAAATAAAAGCCTGTTAATGACGTTTTCCCAAAAGGGCCGTAGTGGAAACTATGAAAAAGACCAAGGGCCAGCAGCTCTTATGGACATGTTTACTGACAGTGAAAGTTACAAATGAGCGCTCTATTATAAAAGTGTTTCTTTTCAGTGGTTTCTGATAAAAAAAGGCTAAGTCAAAAATGCTTTTGCTGTTATTGCAGATCTTTGAGATAAAACCAAACCTGAGAAACATGTAACAGTTTTGTCAGGATCAGGATCTGGACTTAATCACATTTGTCTATACGACAATTACAAAAACATTTTAAACCCCAAATATCTCTGATCCTGCATTCTGAACCATTTTAAGCTTCAATTTTGTCTTTTTAGACCATTTCATATCTTTAATTCAGTTTTTTTGTCCTCATGTTTTTTTTTAATTATAAACTACTCATGAAACACATTTTGCATCATGCCAAATGCAGTTAAATGTCAGCTGTAAAAGTTGAGCTTTTGCAGATTGTACAGAGCTTTAGCTTTATATGACTAATATGAAGTTCCACCACATGAACCATTGAATTTAGGAGTACATAACTTTTAAATAGGTGTCACTGTTGTGACTACTATGCACCACAGGGTTAATGCACTTACATCAATCACTGCTCTCAGTAGTCAAACCTAACATTGGTCCTAGTTCACTGTAACTACTCCAGAGGTGTTACAGTGCAGAAGTGGAATGTGTATAAGCACCAATTGTACACAAGAGGGATCTTTCTCAGGGTGATGGACCTGTGATGACGTGCCTGTGGGGTCTTCCAAGGCTGGACACGCCATGATGGGGTGTTCTTCCCACTTGGCCTGGCAAGGGACAATTTTACCTGTGATGTACATTATAATAATAATAATTCATTTTATTTAAAGGCTCCTTTCAGGTCACCAAAAAAAACACACTCCAATTCAAAATGTAAAAGTTTAAAAGAAATACAGAGTTTAAAAACAGTCATAGTGAGTAAGCTTGGCGGAAAAGATGGGTTTTGAGGTGGGATGAGGTCATGAGGTAGATGAGGTCATGTGACGCTGCACAATGATTTTTGTGTGTGATATAGTTCCATGAATAAATAAAAAAACGTAACACCCTGTACATTGTTTATATTGAGTATTGTTGTGTGTAATGGATCATCTGTAGTGTTTGCATTGAGTTGTGATACAGTACAGTAGTGTATATACTTTATTTTCTGTGGGTTTAAACACTACATTATAGTAAACACACAAATCTACAAATGCACTATATTCTACAGTGAGATGGTCTGTGTACAGATACCGTGAGGTTTCTAAAATGAGCTTTGGCAGTTGTGGGAAAAAAAGAGCATTCTCGCACACTGATCGCTGTGTTTTCATTGTTTTGTTGTGGTCTGTAATGAAGCTTATAGAGTTCACATTTTTGCAGGCTTTGAGCAGCTGTTCTGGTGTGAAGGTTGACTTGAAGACAGAAGGTGTGGTTTTGTTTATGTGGCTTTAGAAAAGTCTGTGTTCAGAGTTTTGGAAAATAGAGGAAAGCAATTGAGGAAAAACCATAAGTGATGAAAATAACTGCGAGAAGGTTCAGACCTTCAAAAAAGAGGATAGGTCTGTCATCCCATTACACAGAAGTGATTCTTCTTCCTTTCTTCTTTCTTTTTGGGTTGAATGGTCCAGTTAAGGGTTAGGTTCACGTGTTCTGTTTGTTTTGAGAGCTCAGCATCAAACTGGGGTTGGACAAAAGTTATTAGAGAGCCTTTGATTAAAATCATGTAATTTTTTCAATTTAGATTTTCATACAGATTCTAACTTGATAAGTTTTACCTCTTGCAGGATCTGAGTGTTTATATCTGGATCTGAAAGGTCAGCATCTGGACGAATCTTCATCTTCAGGATGATTTTCTGTCCGGGTGCTGGAGAGTCCAACAAACAGGTGACATCAAAATGAGGGGGAAATTATTTTACAGCTTACATCAAAAACAAGTTTTCATGGAAATCTTATTTCACCTTCTTGGCACCAGAAGGGGAACTTTTTCCAACACCCCCAGTCCTCCCACTCATTAAGATCAGAATTAGCCACACAGGGCTGGCCACGAAAATTATTTGGCTGAGTACTCATCCAGGCTGTGTAGGAGCTGTTTCTGTTGTCAGACCACCTCCATGGATTTCTGTACAGGCCAATCCACACACTTGTAGTGTCTATGAGGGTAGACAGCTCTTTGTTTTCCTCAGCATTCTCAATCAGAGCCAGGTCTGTGTGGTGAGTCCTGCAGTAAGACTGAGCAGCGCTCCATGTCTTCTTTACCGTAAACATGAAGTATGTCTTCTTGCTTTGAGGATTTGGAGCTACAACATAAAAAAGGAAATTAAAGGAGGAAAGGAGTTTGTATTACAAGCGACTGATCTACAGTACAGGCCAAAGTTTGGACACACTTTCTCATTCAATGTGTTTTCTTTATTTTCATGACTATTTGCATTGCAGATTCTCACTGAAGGCATCAAAACTATGAATGAACATGTGGAGTTATGTACTAAACAAAAAAGGTGAAATAACTGAAAACATGTTTTATATTCTAGTTTCTTCAAAATAACCACCCTTTACTCTGATCACTGCTTTGTTTACTTTTGGCATTTTTCAAGAGGTCGTCACCTGAAATGGTTTTAACTTCACAGCTGTGTCTTATCAGGGTTAATTGGTGGAATTTCTGTCTTTATCAATGGGGTTGGGACCATCAGTCGTGCTGTGCAGAAGTCAGGTATATACACAGTCAACAGCCCTATTGGACAACTGTTAAAATTCATATTATGGCAAGAACCAATCAGCTAACTAAAGAAAAACAAGTGACCATCATTACTTTAAGAAAGGAAGGTCAATCAGTCTGGTAAATAGTCACGAAAATAAAGAAAATGCAAATTTAATGAGGTGTGTCCAAACTGTTGGCCTTTACTGTATGTGGGTGGAATGGTGGACAAAGGTAAATAGAAATGTACAAGGGTTAGTTATAATTAGTCTGGTCTAGTTTGTAAATTCTATTATCATGTAAAGGATGGGGCAGAGGAGGAGCAGGCGTTTACAGATTATGTTGGAGAGGTTCAATGTCAGGGGAAATGTACTTTTGATAATTTTCCTGCTGTGAAAAACATTTCTGAAAAATTTTCCACCCGATAAATTGTAGGTAATGCTTTGATTTTGCTTGTTGCTTTTTCAAATTTTTTTTTATTTAACCAGGTAAATAACCCATTGAGATCAGAGATCAGGATCTCTTTTACAGGACCTGGTCAAGAGGGAAGCAGCACACGTCATAAAAACCATACATTATGACGAGACAAATCACAACAATAAGTTAATAAAAAAATGACAGTTCACAGTGTGCAAATTGATTTATTTGATTTTGATGAGGTCATTTGTTAAATAATCAAATTTCTCTTACCACTGTAACAGGCAAAAGGACCAGTCTCCAAACAGTTACAATCTTCCCATTTTCCATTTCCATCCACTTGAACAGTGTTCTTCTGACTTAGCGTTGTCTGGCTGACCAGGCAGCCAGCTGTGGAAACCATTTTCATTAGTTTCACCAGTATTTGACCACCTCCAGGAGTTTGTGTCTTTGCCCAGAGAAGTCATCCAAGAGTCTGGGTCATCGTGCAGCCCAATCCAAGCGTCCGGGGTGTTTGGTTTTTGGATTTTGATGTGCTCTGCTTTGCTTTCGATGGTGATCAAGTCAGTGTACTTTTCTCTGCAGTAACGCTGAGCGTCATACCAAATCATTGGAGAGTCGATGAAGTGAAACCGACGGCCTTTGTAATTGAAGGATGTGCAAACTCCTGTAGAGACTGATGAGGGTAATTTTCAATCAAACTTTGAAGAAAAAAGACATTCTGATGATGTTTATGTTAATTTTACAAATGAAAACTTGACAGATTGTACAGAGTGGGTAGTAAGGAACCAAAAAAAAAAGGAAAAACAATCACTGACTCTTTTATTGTGTCATGATTGTCCCTGTGTTTGCAATACAAATTATTCAAATATGGATTATTCACAGTGTTATGGTTCATAAGAACATTAACCCACACTTTTTGGAATGATGCAGCTCTTACCACAGGTGTAGAAAAGCAAATACAGTTTAAAATCCATCTCTGATTTCACTGTAAGAAAAAGGAAAAAAAGGGAAACGAAAAACACACATTTATGGTATCTAACAGAACAACTTAAAACTATATACAGTGCTTAAGAAGTAGTTGTAGTTTTAAGGTTGTACAAAATTTCAGTTCAAGAAAACATGTGAAAACTGAACCTGTTTGAAAACCATAGTTCCTATTTATTCTAAAAAAATAGAAAAAAAGACTCGGATCTAAATCTGAGAACTGAAAATCTAAACAAACAAGAATGGGTGACTAAATCGATATGATATTGTAGGCAAGACAATAAAGAAGTTATTTTATTTGTATAACATGCTCTGTTATCAATATTTGAAGGTTATGATTAAAATAAAGAACTTTAATATGATATACTCACATGCATTTTTGTCTGCAAAATCAAGGATTAAATCTCAGGATCTGTCAGTGAGGAACTGTCCACTTCCTCTCTGTCTGTGGTTCTGTTCTGAATTGTGGCCTTTGCATAGTTCATTTGCCTTTTATTCCTAAATTTCCCTGACCTATCCAAATGAAACCCAGACAAAGGGCACCTTGACCTTGGTTCTGCTTAAACTGGTAAACTTGTGCTGTAAGGAAAGTAAGAGCAAGAGAAAAACAGGTCACAGTGGCAGCACGTCTGAATTTGACCTCTTTTTTTAAAGTTCAGTTTATGAAGTAATTCTACGCCAATTTCACAAAAGTGAAACTGGGTAAGGTTGTTATACACTTACTAGCCACCTGTTCAACTGCTCGTTAACACAAATATCCAATCAGCCATCAGCTGGTAGCAACTCGGCACATAAATGGACTTTCCACAGAAAAATTCGTCTTATCCCATTGGCAGATTTTTTTGACTTGTTACAAGCAATTTACACCTCATTTTTGTCTTAAACTTGAAATAAGACATTTTTATGACCTGGTCTGGTGAATGTGGCTCATATTAAGAACAATAAGACCATTTTTACCACAAATAAGACATAATGACTTGCTTAGATTTCTGTTTTTGCTGTGTGGTCTATCCTGGAGAGGGAGGTCTCAGCAGTGTCACCGCTCTGAAGACAACTCTGATGACAACTCTGATGACGTCATGGTCAAAACTTGATGCAGAGACAGTGCGGCGCTCATGCCAAGCAGTACCAGGTCGTCTCCAGGCTATGATAAAGGCAAGAGTGGCCATATTGAGATGTAAATCTTTTTGGTGACAGAGAACAAAGTGTAGAAACTGTGTTCAATGTTTGTTATGTTTGTCTGCAAGCATTTTTGGATAGTGCAGGAAAAACGATGGGTAAATCTTTCTGGCCCACCCTGTACAGGTGATCATTTCATTGACAAGAAACCACAAAGTAGACTACTTTTTCCTGGTGGAGGGTGGTTTTCATCAGTCGTTGTTCAATACTGAAAAAACATTCAGTAGGCCAAATTGGGGAAAGCCTAAATTTCCATATGAAAATGAAGTAAAATCAGGAGACTCAGATTAACTCTAAGAGCTACTACTGAATCTTCCCAAATGTCTTAATGGGTCAACACCACAACAAAGTATTAATTTCACTCTTTTTGGAGAGTTTGCACTGTAACACTCTGTGTTATCATTGACTCTTTTTAGAATTAAAACCTAACACAACATAACACTAACCAGCGTCTTTTTAGCTCAACATTGCACTGTAATGTTAGAGCGTTAGAATTAATCTCTTTCAGAGTATCTTTTTTCAGCTATTATAAGTGTGGTAACACTTTATTTAAAGGTGTATGTACAGGACTGACATGACACTGTCATAAACATGACATCTGTCATTAAGATGAAGGAGGCTTCATGCGTTTGAATGTTCTTAAGTGTAATTTGGTCAATCATGTTGGGTTGACCTAAATAAAGTAACCTTAAAGTAACTCTTTTTTTATATTGAGATCTCATGCCTCTTGCTGCTACTGGAGGGAGTTACACAGGGACATAACATATTAATGTTGTGTCATGTGTCCAAATGTTAATGATAATAATGCGATAACTCTGGGCTAAATCCAGTAGTATCTTCTTGTTGCTGAGTCCAGGTCGAAAGTTTGACCAGATAAAGCTGTAAAGTCTGTTAATGATGCGGTGAAATGCACTGTGTTAAACCCAGGTGGCAACCTCCAGTCTGAAAATATGAAACCATGCTGAGGCGTTAAAAAGCTGCTGTTCCTCAAGTGACCACTTGAGGCTGTCTCCGGATATATCGGAGGTCACATACACACCAAGCCAAAAAAAAAAAACCGTTGAAATGAGTAAATTAGTATATTGACAGTCTGGTACAAAACCTGTCTCCTGTCTGCATCGCTAATTTAACACATGGCACACACTGTAGGGGGGGGGGATGTTTTTCTAACTCTACTGTCTGGAAGATATCAAGATCAGGGGCTTGTCTAATCAGAGGCACAGCTCAGATCACATGACTGACAGGCACCCTGTGGCTGTGAGTTTGGGAACTCGTCAACTATTATTTTGCTTGTTTTATACAGTCTGGGGTCAATCCACAAAATATGAATCTGGCAGAAACTAAACTGGCAAATTTACCACGTTTAAATCCCAAATTTGTCACTTGGCTCTCAAATTTGCTACTTTTGCACTCACACACTTGAAACTTGCAAATGTAACACTTTCAAACTAGCAAATCGCTACTTAACTCTCAAACTTGCAACTTTAAAAACTTGCAAATTTGACACACATTGTAAACTCCCAGATTTGCAATTTTTTTACTTGCAAATTTGCCACTTTGTAAAAGAACAAAACAAAAATTCTTTAAGTGGCCCCAATACACGTTAGTAAAATGACACCTCACATAAAAGAAAAAAGTTGAAGAAAAGTTTTACTTGGTTCCATGCTAGATATAAAAATATAATAAAATTTAAAAAAAAAAAAAAAAAAAAAAATCTCAGATAAAAAGTCGGACACGTGCGTCCTGGTCTATTAATTTACCGACAAAGCTTGCAATATCAGTTTAATGTAAGATTACTAAAGGGGGGGTAGACCCCCACCCCTGCTGAGTCATAAGATGATTTATGGCCTGCTGTTGTCTATGGTCATATGAATTTAGGAGATTATTCCCTAAAACCAAAGAGAGAAAGGGAGGCAGATTAAATTTGAGATGTCTGTAAGCCTCCACGTGCACCTGCACAGAGAGAGAGAGAGAGAGAGAGAGAGAGAGAGGGAGAAAGAGAATGGGGGGATGAGAGAGTAAAAGTAAGGAGAGGGGACAGCTGATGAGACCACAAACGTGTTCTGACAGTAGTCGAGGGGCAGGTGGACTGGAAGAGTAGAACAGGAGAAGAGTAGAGGTTAATTGGGCAGGTGTGCAGGTGAGCAACACGAGAAGGAGGCGACTCTCTGCAG
The DNA here is from genome assembly GCA_008086565.1 of Thalassoma bifasciatum. Classification (NCBI taxonomy): domain Eukaryota; kingdom Metazoa; phylum Chordata; class Actinopteri; order Labriformes; family Labridae; genus Thalassoma; species Thalassoma bifasciatum. The sequence goes on along the minus strand of RPOG01000880.1, from coordinate 164,982 downwards.
GAACATTTGATCCGCAGGAAGGTTGGAAACTGAAGCATCCAGCCGGAGTATATAACAGAGAGGCAGCTGTGAGAGCGCACCACTAAGCCCTGTCCTGTGCTGCAGCTTTGGACCTGGACGCAGAGGACACACAGACTACAGCGGTGAGTCCTGCACCTGCACCAGGGGGACACAGGGGTTTCTACCAGCATCACCCCACAGGTCTCACGGGAAATGGAGTTATTGATTTGGAAACACATGTAATACTCGTATGGAAGTTATTTTCTCTTTTTTTATTGTTAAACAATTATTTCATATGAAAGCTCTGGTTTGGCTTAATGGGTTGTCACAGAACTCCAGATTGTTAACTTGACTCTTTTTTCCAGTTAACAGCTCGTGCATTAAATAATCGTTTCAATTGAGTCACCTGTATTCATGCACAGCTCCTCTTTGAAAAATGTCTTGACATTTAAAGCATTAAGTTAACACATGCTCAGCTTAATTGTTTTCATTTGCTTTCACTGACAGCTATTTTGTAAAGATAGATATAACATAAAATATTAAGAGAACTATGTCTGAAATGGTAAAACATAATATTTTAGTTCCCTTGTCAATATGGACTCTACCAGATTCATCCGGCAAATGTCTTTAAACTGTTTTGTTTCATTTATGTGTTTATCTCTCAGTGATCCAGTGCAGAGAAAGATATTTTGCTGTTTTGTAGAAGCAAATTAATATTGTGTTTAGTCTTTCTGACATGATGGTTTCTTAAATCCCTAAAAACCCAACTGAGTTGGTCTCTGCAGTGATGATTCAATAGTTGGGATTTGCTCATAAGCAATTTATGAGAAGTCAGAGGCTCTTGTTTTTTTGCCCTCAAAAGGATCCAGAGTGATCCAAAAATACCAAATATGGCTGTTGAAAAATATATGAAACAAACAAGGAAAAATTGACTCCTCAGTGCCACAGACTTCCAACAGCGATAATTTTTGCACAGTCCCTTAGTGCCAATCTTCTTGCACAGCCGGGCCCAAAACACTTAAATAATTAGTTCCAGCATTTAAGAGGCCACCAGGGGACAAGAGAGCAGGGAAGATCAAAACAAGTTTATGGGTATTAAATTAAAGGTCTGTGTAAACACTTGATGACATTCAAACTCTTTATATTATGTTCGTGATGTCAATTTAGCAGAGATCAGGTCTGATATTTCAGCTCCATTTGCAAAATAATCACAACTGGAGTTATTTTTGGGATCATCATATTAACCTTAATACATCTGCATACAAAACAAGTTAATCCAGCATTACACAAAAAATGGGAATAAATCACTGAGTGATGTCTGTCTGTAGAGAGAGAGAGAGAGAGAGAGAGAGAGAGAGAGAGAGAGAGAGAGAGGGAGGCAGGAGGGAGGGGGAGAGAGAGGGAGAGAAAATGATGTGATTAAGTTACAGAGCCCTCTTTGACCCGACAGGACCAACATGTCGCTCACCTCCATCCTCTCAGCTGAGGCCATTGACAACGCTGTCAAGGACTGTCAAGGTAGTAACCCTGCACACACACACAGACACACACACACACTCATCACTGCACAACTTCAACATTAAGACAAAACATTGACACAACTAATTACTTAAAGCTAACTACAGTTGTGCATTATGATGATAGAAGCAGAGACTCATCTAATCTTTGTTGTGTTCACTCACCCTCAGATCATCCCTCTTTGACAAAATGTAGCCTTTAATCTTCTTTGCAATGCAATGTTTCCGATAGCATCCAGGCTCCCTGTACTACTGTCCCATCATGTTTCAGCTGGATGACAATGAAATCTAAATGTGTCTCCTGGACTTAGAAGATGAAACATGGAACAGCCGCTCCATGCTGTTTTAATCTCTCTGCATTTCATAGTGGACTTCTGCATAGATGAATTAGTTTTAATGTACATTTTTTTAATATCCCTATAAATTTAACCTTGGTTGTATATGGTAATATTTTCCTCCTTTTTTTAAGCCCCAGACTCGTTCTGCTACAAGAAGTTCTTCCAGCTTTGTGGGCTGTCTTCAAAGACTCCTCAGGAAATCAAAGATGTCTTCTCGATCCTGGATGAGGACAACAGCGGCTTCATTGAAGAGTCGGAGCTTAAGTGTGTGAAACAAACATTTTCTTATTGAAAATATGTTACTTACAGTGATATAAGTTTGATATTAAGTCACAGAGCTAGATATCTTAAGCTGTCGCAACACCTGCACTGTGTACATACATTTTCGTGTTCTTTTCTATATTTTATTTCCTTATATTGTCGTACTCTCAAATTCAACATTTTGAATTCCTAATGTTTAAAATATATTTACACTTCATAGCTTTTTAATCTACACTGTCGGAAGACAGGAACAGTATTTAGATTTTTCTGCATGTCCTCACATATTTGAAAAAAAAAATAATAAAAACCTTCTCATCTTGAATTGAATCTAGATGTAGAATTTCTGCACTGAAATCAGTCCAGTGGTATTACTGAGACCGCACCATTAGGCCTCTTCTAAATCCCCGATGACATAATTCTCCTTTGTTTTATTGCATGCAATTTAGGAATTAGTGCTATGTGTATTTAAATGTGTGTCAGTGACCAGTCAACTCAGATCCTAACAGCAGATGTTCGGCTTGTGTGTGTCCGTGTGTGTGTATTTGTGCCTGTGTGTATTTCTAGGTACTTCCTGCAGAGGTTTGTCCCTGGAGCGAGGACCCTGACTGAAGCAGAAATGAAGAGCTTCATCTCAGCAGCTGATGATGACAGTGACGGCAGAATTGGAGTAGACGGTGTGTATCTGATTTCTCAGATTAAAGCTCTGCACTCTCATTAAGTCAGCAGATGATGTGATTTCATTGGTCGGGGGGCAGAGTCAGACAACCACAAACTGTGTACAGGAACAGCGACAAGAACTTTTTGCAGCTTCCAGGGATTTCAGTTCAATGTCAGATTGATTAAAATTTATTCATGGCTATTTCTAACATCAGTGTCAAATGAAAACTACATTTTGCATTGTAATTATGAAGAAAGTGTGCAAGAGCAGTGAGCAGTATAACAGGATAACTGTATGAGATGAAATGTTTAAAAACAGGTTCAGAGTTAGTTCTTTGGGTTGAACTGTAGAAAAAAAGTCCTGTTAGTTTAGGTTCAAGGTTCATTGTTTATTGTCAATTCTGCAATATGTGTAACACAGACAGGATTGAAATCACAATACTCAGGGGCCCATGATGCTACTGTAGACATTTAATATAAATAGTGAACATAAGTGTAAAAGTTAAGACTTTACTGTACAAAACTATAAATAAAATGTATAACTGGGGGGCATTTCCTTTCAGCAAATGCGTAATGTTGAGATGCTGAGCACTGCATTTCAACATTCCTGCATTTCCTTGCAGCAAATGGTTAATGTTAAAATGCTGAGCCCCATCCCTAACCTTAACCAAAGAAAAGAAAAATTTCTGCACAAGAAATGAAAATGCAACACAAGTTTAAAAAAAAAAACCATGGCATACAAAAAGGTACCAGTTTTGCATTTTTAAAGTGGCAGTGTGGGGTAGAGTTTAAATAGTGACCCCAATGCTGCATAGAATCGCTGTGTGTACACTCACTGCCATCTTGGAACCAGTCTTTAGTTTTGAGTTTTGTGCTTTCAACTCTTTTTATTGTCAGTACAGTTTTACAAAGAGTTTTTTTTCTAGTTTTCAGGGTTTTGTGTTGGAGGAACGCTAATAGTGAGCTGGCTTTAGCTTTATCCCACTGCATCAAAGAGATATGTAACCATGGCTAGTATACCCCAGCCTCTGATTGACAGGTGAAGTGTACAAATGATGGTTGAGTAGTGTATCATTGACAATTTAAGCTGAGTCATTTTTTAATTTAAAATATTCATATTCCATAACAAAAGAGTTTGGGATAACCTCTGCATCCCTAGTTCCCTATGCAGAATAATCTTGTATTTAAGTTGTTTTTGCTGCTACAGTTCCCAAAGCTAGTTTTATCTGTTATCAACAAATCTAGCTTTTTTCTTTTCTTTTTTTATATTAATTTTTATTTTCGCTTTTTATGCCATTTAAGTGAGTGAGGCTCTGCCTGTGGAAAAAAACCCCACCAAACCCCAGTCTGTGGCTGTTACGTACTGCGTAGAACAACAATCTACGTATTGTTTTTTTTTTTTTTTTTTTAACCCTTTTTTTATTTGAAGGCTTGCGAAAGGAACTCAAGTTTTGTGTTGATTTTGATACCCCCTGTGGTCATATGTATCTTTTTCACCCTTTTTTTGGACATCTTCTTACCTTTAAGACCATTGTGGATTTTTTTGAGGGGGAACATGTGACTCAAGGCCATTTCAGCAGTTTTCTGTTAACTGAAAGTTCTGACAACTTCCCTGCCAGTGGTTTTTGACATAAACATAAAACTGTAGAAAAATCATCCCCCTTCTTGTTAAAGGTCTTGTTTGATTTTTAAGCCCATAAACAGGCATCAACAATACTCTAAGTCTGCTTCACAACCTGCTAAAAACTCCTCAAATGAGCTTCGGGTCAATTTGACAACCAAACAATTATTTATTGGTCCAATTTTGCTAAATACTCCACAGTGAATCAAGATTATACTCCAAAGTTTATTTGGTGCGGAGAGTGTTTGTAATGGAATTAGTTAGTTCAAAATATTTGTTGGACCTTGTTGTTTGAGGTTTATCAGAGTAGAAAACATCTGCGAGCAGTCATGACCTCCAAAATCCCCTCCGTTTTTCCTGTCCTCTAGTTACCAGCAATATTTGAGCTCAGCTGTCTTACATAATAGGATAAAGGATTTGGACAATCCAAAAGAGATTATTCTAGTCTGTATTTGTTTATACTTTGCGGTGCTCGGTCATTTAAAGGTTCAGAGGTGATCCCTGTGTCAATCATACATGTAACAGTTCGGCATAAGGTTGAAATTTGCATGACTGTGTTGAGCTGATGGCAAAGGGCAGAGATTTGCAGACTGTTATTCACAGACCGTGTTAACAGATGATTCATCGCTATTTCTTTGTTTTTTCTTTCTCAGAATTTCAGACTATGGTCCAGTCCTGAGTTTTATTCCTGGACAGAGCTCAAGTCTTCAGATCAAGAGTCCCCACCCCCCCACCCCACCTCTGGAGTCCTGCTGTTCTCCGTCATTCATTTTCTACTCAGATCTATGGATTTATTTTGAAATTTCGTCACACAGCTCTTAGTTAATCGGTCCTCTGTGTTCGTCCATGTTTCCTTTTCTGTGTAAAGCCCACCCCTGAAAATCAGCAAGAACAAACGTGGAAACAAAGATCAAGTCTTAAGATCTCTGTATAGTATATATAAGAGGGATGATAAATGCTATGAAAATGATGTATGGATTTTACTGTATGATAATGATCTACAAATGAATAAATAAAATGTCTGTTAGCACAAAATAAAAGTTTCATGGCATGATTTACCAGCTGTATATAATCAGGGGCTGCATGGTGGTGCAGTGGTTAGTTCTGTTCCCTCACCGTGAGGAGGTTCCTGGTTTGATTACCCAGCCTAACAGGTGTCTGTGTTGCATGTGGGGAGAAAATCCCTCTTAGTTTTCCTGCTTTCTCCCAGAGTTCAAAAACATGCTCTTTGTATTGATTGGTCACTCTTAATTTCCCTGAGGTATAAGTAAGTGAGTAAATGATTTTTATCTCTATGTGTGAGCCCTGTGATGGGCTGCTGACCCATTCAGGATGTATGGTGCCTCTTGCCCAGAGACAGTTGGTCTTTCCCTTTAACTGTGCAGCACATCTGTACAATTTATTCTCCAACTTGCCAAAATTAGCAGGATGGGGTTAAAGGGACTAGTCCAATCTACAATGTTCCTTTTAAAAGTTAAATGAACTGAGTCTCCCTATGATGACTCTTTTCTATAGTATACAGAACATAATGGTATAATGGCGGTGTTGTGGATGTTTCATTTGTTTATGTGGGATTTAAAAGCCAATTCAACAAAAACAACTGAAGTGTATGTATTTAACCCTCATACTGGCTTCAGATTTACTCTGCACCATCTGTTCTGACTTCTTATAAAATACAAGGTGTAGGATTTTCTCCTTTTTAGTGAAGATGTCTCCAACATATTCACATATATTCAACAATAACTGCGTAATATATTGTAGAAAAGACCTTCTTAACATTAAAGTACACCTCATTATTGAGTAGAAAAACATCCATACTTTTATCCATAACACAACACAGTGCCCTTATGCAGAAAAAATGACAAAAGCAAAGCAACTCACAACACCATTTCTCATATCCCACGATCTTTGATATTCAACATAAAAGACTCCCAGACACTCTCAAAAAAAATTCTTTTGTCCTGTATCACATCAGTAATCCTTTCCAGAGGGAAGGTAGACGACATTTGTAGCCTTCACTGACTTATGCCAGGCCAGTGAAACTTCTTCCAACTTAACAAAATACATGTCATTGCATTTAACAGGCTTCTGTCTAAAAACAGTCTTTCAACTTTTGTGTATGGAAGTTTTCTCTGAGAATAGGCCAAACAAGAACAGTCTTCAGTCCAATACAAATTTCTAAGAAACTTGCAATGTCACATCTTACTCCCTCCTCAAAATCAGAAATTTTGAATATGGATTATTATAAGAAGTACATATGTACAACTTTATGTATCACCACAGATGGTTATTTTATCAAAGTGTAGGCAGGATATAGGTTTGAAATCATTTCAATTGTTTTAAACACAGCCAAATGCAATAGATTTTTATAAAACACATGATTTAACATGAATAGTTACTGCTAATTTTTTAACACGCAGATGGAAGAGCATGTAACTATCTATATAATTTTCAAGCAATTCTATGAAAGAAAACCAAAGTTATGACAAAGTAATTTTTGAAATAGGTTCAAATTGACCCGAAGACAACTGGAGGGTTATATCATTTTTCAGCACATCCTGTTAATAGCTCTTGACCAGCATGTCTTTGCACTGACCCTCAAAATTTCACATCACATCAACATTTTATATTTTCCTAACCCAGTGAATGACAAATCACATCAAAAATATCCAGCAGGAACCTTTATGTGGCTTGAAGTGAGATCTACCCGAGCAGAAAATGTTGTGACACCACGCTGTCAAAAGGAGGAAGTTAAGAATGTGAAGCATCTCCTCATATCATTGATTTCATTTCCTCATTTTAACTTTTTATTTACGCTCTCTACAGCCACAAACAGCCGGACGTGTTGTGTTTAGGACCTGTAAGGTGAGTGTTAGCGTCGTGTTGTTTTCTCCTGGAGCTTTTCTCCGCCTGCAAACACTACTCCACTGCTAGCATAGCCGGCTAGCTACACTAGCTTCATATAAGGATTGAACTCCGACAGTTTGACTGTTTCGCAACTGTTGGCGTCAAGTACTTTTACTTGTTTACACCGTGTCAGGGCCAACATGTGGTGTTTAATTTGTTCAGTCTCCGTTTATAGCAGCAGCGAGTGTTGGAGCCATGTCCACTCCGCTTGTGCAGAGTTCACCGGTGTTTCAGTTTGAAGAGTAACCTCATTAACTGGCGACTTTAACCTGAATTATCAGTGGTGGTCGTCGTTACAACAACAAAACCCAGAAAAAAAATGTCTCATGAGTGCGTCCTGTGTAACTTTGGTGTAAAAGTCTTAATTATACTCTCCAGGTGTGTTTTCAGTGAGAAGCTAAAGGCATAAGCTTGAGACATGTTTAATTGAACACCGCAGGTCAACAGGGACACCGTTTGAACCGAAACACGGGCTTAACAGCAGCAGAGATGTAGCTAAATGTACAGAATCAGAGGTGAAGACAGTTTCTGTTTCGGTTCTGTTTACAAAACCTGCACAGACATTATCAAACAAAACACCTGAAAAATGAGTCACAGTGGGGGAGTATTGGTAAAGCATTATTTATGTGTTCTAACTTTGCAATCAAAGTAAAGTAAAGCTCAGGCCATGAATGATGCAGTGAAACGTGTTTAAAGTTAGCAACAGGTAGAATTTGAAATTATATTTTTCTGACCTTTTTACATTTGAGTTAGGGATGGGTAACTTTCATATCTGAACTGATGCTGTATCAATACCTGGTACCTAGGATTTGGTGTCAGTACTCAATTGTACCAATTTTTGGTACTCTCTTGTAGGGCTGAATGATTTGGACAAAATTTCTTATTATGATATTAATGCCAGATTTCTAAATATTGCTATTACAATATGACTCTGGGATTAAAGAAAACTAAGCATTTTTCAGAAAAATAAAAGCATCATAATATATTGTTAATTGATTAGATCTCACTGTCAGTCATCAACATTAACAGAAAGTCACCAATAATCATGTGACTGTCTGAGCTTTACATGGAGGGTGAGTTGGGAAAATCGACATTATTGATATCTTCGATATAATTTGATATTGGGACAGTAATATCTTGAATACTTCAATACCCATACGATAACAATATATCTTTCAGCCTACTCTTATGTGTGTTTATGTGGTATTAAATGTTAATTTTTCTTACAATAATAAAATCTCAAAATATTTTAATTCTAACCTATTAATTTCTCAATGTTAAAATTTGACCAAATATATCAAATCAATATTCAACTGATTGTACTGTAACATTGTAGTCAATTCACAAATTTCTTCAATATGAAAACCCTTCACTAAAGATTAATTACAACTACATAGTGTTTTTCTCGATAATGCTCAGATTCAAACCCAACTCTACATACCTCATATCCACGTAAGGTATAGAAAATGACCCACTCTTTTACTCCCTCACAGTCACAAGGATGTGTTTGGGTACCCAAACATGTTACTGTTTGATTTTAGTGAATCAGTACTCGGTACTACTGATGGAATTCAGTTGGTACCTATGAAAGACCCGAATCCTTTACCCATTCCTAATTTGAATACTGTAAATTTAGTAGGTGCACCCTTCTTTAGCTAATACAATACAGTAAAGCAGCTCTCCTGTCACAACTTCTATCATCACAAGTGCAGTGATATATATGCAAGTTCGAAACTTGCCTGATTCAATGTATAATTTAATTTACTTTATTTTGTAAACCCGCCCATCAGAGTACCAAGCCAATTAAAAGTGATTCTGTGCGAAGAAATTTTTGCTAACTTTATTCTAGACCCAGACGTATGTGAAACCTTGATAATCAATTACAGTTTTAATTGATTACCGAGGGTGACTAATGTAGTTGGATATGGAATTGATTTGCAGCTTGAATAGACCTTAACTGATGATTGGTCATGGCAGTGCTGGATTCAATACCACCTTCTGTACTCTCACCTTTACCCACACAAAACTTAGATCACACTTTAAACCCCACAGTCAGAATTCATGTTTATGTTCTTCTTATTTTTTTTATCATCTAAATGTTTTGTTATTTGTTTTTGCTCAACAGGCACACGGCATGCTAACCAAACTGCCTTTGAAGAGAAGAAATCCAGACGCAAGTTACCCTAATGCTGATGATTAGGTAAAGTACATGTGGTTTTAATATTGAATTTAAAAAATGATGTCATTTGAAAGAAATCAAACAATCTTTTATGTCATATCTGTCTGATTTGTTTCACAGTCCCAGGATGGCCTCAGGAATGCAAGAGAAACAGTTCACACCGTCTCTGCTTAGTTTTTTCATTTATAACCCAACATTTGGACCACGGGAAGGAGAGGTGAGCTAGATTTCTGGATGCACACGTATTTACAAACTTAACAAGACTGATTCCATACGAGATGGGACTCTGTGGGAAATGTGTTGTTAAAACAGAATCTCCAAATCCTACTATACTTTTCTTTATAACTTATGTCATGTATTGTTTTTTAGGAAGAGAAGAAGATTTTATTTTACCACCCAAGTGATGTGGAGAAGAATGAGAAGATCCGAAATGTTGGTCTCTGTGAAGCCATTGTACAGTTCACCAGGTAAAGACTCTGGCACTGGATAAATCCCTTTGATTTTCACAGCCTGGGTGGATTTGTATGTGTTTGTTTAGCCTTCTTGGCAGGGAATTCAAAAAGCTTCTCACATCAAATTCTATTTCTAATAATTGTAAACCTATGCGACTAGTTTTATAACAGTTGATTTTTAATTGTTACAACAAGCTTTGGATTAGTTCCAGTAGTTTACGTCAGGTAGTAACAGTTAAATGGGCAATAAACACAACCACAGCCTCCAACTGAAGTGATAGCTTTGTTGCTGTAAGGCTCACTGGTATGACAAGTTAAGAGTACACCTTAGAACCTGAAAGTTTCCCAAATAAATCACGTTCTCATAGCTGAAGATGAAGCACAAAGAGGCGGTCTTGTCTTGTATGCAGCAGGAGGTTTGTGTAAGAAGGCGGTTGAGGTTAAGAAAAACTTTGCAGCTTGTTAAGATGCAAGTACATGCAAACTATGTCCAAGTGTTTTGATAACTTTGTAGGAATAACCCTTTAACTGCTTGCATAAGTTTTGCACCTTGTTTTGAAGCAGAAAGAATAAATAATAACAAACATTAAGGATGTAAAAGGATTTAATTTTGCCATGGGTGTCCTGACCAAAATTAAGAACGAATAAATAATCATATGATGAAGTTGTGAAGTTGTGTGTCTCCTTTGTTTCCGTGCTCTCCAGGACATTCTGCCCGACAAAACCAGCCAAATCCCTTCACACACAGAAGAACAGACAGTTCTTCTTTGAGCCCGAGGACAACTTCTGGATAGTCATGGTATCCCAACCTCTCACACATTATTTGCTCAGTATTTACTCTGTTAGTCTAGACTTTGTTGACATTATTCCGAGCTGTAATTAAGGCTTACTTTTCTTATCTGCTGTTTTAATTTACAGGTGGTTAGAAACCCGATGATTGAGAAACCAAACAAAGATGGAAAACCTCCCACAATAGAATATCAGGAAGAAGAAATGCTTGTAAGTGTTTAAAATTTCATGTTAAAATCAGTGTTTTCTTTGTTTCCTTCACTTTGAAGTTTAACTAACAGAGCCCTCTTGTGTGTGTAGGACACAGTTTATGGTGCAGTAGTAAGACAATGCTACAGTATGTACAAGGTAGGTTTGAAATGGAGCTAACCTCATTCATAATATAGAGTCAGAGGAGCGCCATGTGGGAAAAGGAATCAGTTCGAACAACACAATGAAGTTATAACTGAAGTAATAAATGGGTTAACTTGACAAAATGAAAAAATAAATACAGGCTTGAGCATTTCTTCTCAGATTAAAGGGACTGTGAGGACTTTCTAAGTGATCTTGAAAAAGTTTCATCTCTAGATATTTGACTGCTCATAATTCACAACTTAAAGGGGCTGTGAGCAGTTTTACAATGATGACAACAAAGTTTCATTTTTATATATATGTTTAATCATAATATGCAATTTCAAATGAGGTTATCAGCACCAAAATAGGTTATTTCTAAATGCTAGTTCTTAGCTTCACGGTCAAGACTGAACAGGTCTGATTGGACTGGATTGATTCACAGCACACCAAAGTCTCTATGACGACGTAGAGACTGGGAGGTAAATGTTAGCAGTGAGAAGAGAGATCTGTGTTTTTCTCTATTTTATAGTAGTAGTGACTGGAGTTGGAGCTGCCTGACAGGAAAGGGACAGAAGAGCAAAAGAAAACTAAACAGGTCAGGAAGAGAGCACAAGCTAGAGGCTAAAACGTGAGCTGAAAGCAACAACCTGGGCTAAAGGCAAAAACAAAAGGTACAGGCTAAAACTCAAGATAAAGGCTAAAACATGAGCTTAAAGCAACAACATGGGCTAAAGGCTAAAGGCTAAAACAAAAGGTACAGGCTAAAACTCAAGCTAGAGGCTAAAACGTGAGCTGAAAGCAACAACATGGGCTAAAGGCTAAAGGCTAAAACAAAAGGTACAAGCTAAAACTCAAGCTAGAGGCTAAAACATGAGCTATAGTCTAAAACAGGGTTTAAGCTCTTTGTGAATACTGTAAATTTCGTAGGTGAAAATGTTCATTCCTGACCACATGCAGCAGTTATTCTGCAGTGATCTGTTTAAACCAGGTCAATAAAGTGAAGAGCCAGGTTACCTTTGCTCTGCTTGGTGAGGTTGGAGTTGGTAGATGTGCACTGGTAGGATAAAACCAGGATTCACAAACTTAACGTGTCACTGGTACTTCTCAGAACACCTGGCTGTGAGTAGTGCTAAATGTAGCCGGCTACTAAACTACGGTACAAACCTACAAAGTTTGCTTGTTGTCACGTGTCAAACAACAACACTTCGTAACTGCTGCGACACACTTCAAACAGATACTCCTCTCAGTCCCTTTGATAATTTTTTCTGTCTGAATGTGTCAAAAGTTGGCTAAGACTAAATCAACAAGCTCTGAATGTTCCTGACAGTAGCTTTAAAATTCACCTCTCATTCTCCAACATGGACTCCTCTGACTCCAGGCAACAGAACCTTAAAAGCACCGAATGACATAAATATCATCCTGTGACACTCACAGCTGTTGTCTTTTTTGCTACAGCTTTTCAACGGCACATTTAGCAGAGCGATGGAGGCAGGAGGAGTCGAGCTGCTCATACAGAAACTGGAAAAGTTCTTCTACAGGGTAAAAAGAATTTCTCCATAACTGTAGTGTTAGTTTAAATTACATGAGAAGCATACATTGAACACATCATGTCAGAATTGTTGCCAGGTTTGGTTTCTTGCAGAGACAGAGCTCTAACAGCATCAAACCCTCCACTAAGTCATAAAGTATTCATTCTCAATCCGGGAATACCCGTCTAAGAGAACACAGGCTTCCCTCTCCTCTATGTAACCAGACGACAGAAAGAGAGAGGGTTTGGTGGATCAGAGATTGAGTATCAGTGTTTCCTTCAAGATGATGCAAGTGTCTCCACTGAGCATCAGCCAAAGTTTCTTAGTCATCTGACTCTGTACTGTACTGACTCAGTGAGTAAACCGAAACCTTCCTCATGCCCTCCTCATGTGTCTCCTCTGTCTGTGTGTGTGTGCTCTCTCTCTCTCTGTGGGATGTCCAGTATCTGCAGACTCTCCACTTGCAGTCATGTGACCTGCTGGACGTATTTGGAGGAATTAGCTTCTTCCCACTGGACAAGATGACCTACCTGAAAATCCAGTCCTTCGTCAACAGAGTGGAGGAGAGTCTGAGTCTCATCAAATACACGGCTTTCCTGTACAACGATCAGCTCATCTGGTACATGCTTCTAACTCCAGTTCTTTTTTAACACTTAGAGTTCATTTCCATCATTTCATTTGAGAACAGCAAAGAAAAAGAAAAAAAAAACATTGATAACATCAACATAAAAGGATCAGTTAATAAAACAAATACAAGACTAAGAACGTCAAAAAAATGCCAGGTTTGTTATGTTTGCAGTTGCAGAGAAGTCTCAGTCACAAGTTGTTTTTTTTTTTTTTACAGTATTTAGGATACCTTCACATCCTTAAAAAGTCTTAAATTCATGTATTTAAAACTAAGGCCTTAGAGAAGGAGACTTAGAGTAGATACTGTCTTAAAAACTGCTGATATACATTTTTATCTGCATCCTGGGTCACTGTTTACACTTTAACATACAGCCATTAATCAGAGAGAATCACTTAATGTTCAATAAACAGACAAAAAGTAAACTTGAATAACTCTCATAGAAAGACACATGATATGATTTGACTGTAATACAACAGGATCCCCCAACCATTGGCTATATTTATGTGTTTTTGGTCTTAAATTTCATTCAAAGTGGCACAAAAAATGTCTTAAAAAGTCATAAAATTGACTTGCTGAAACCTGCAGGTACCCTGAATATTTTTACAATGTTTAGATGAAATGTTCAGTGGTACAGTTTTAAACAGTTGGAATGGGGAGCAGTCGCCAACCACATCATCTATTCCCAGGGTGTCCAAACTTTTTTCCAAATGGGCCGTATTTCATACTGTGAAAAAAACCAAAGGGCCGATGGTTCTTACGTACATGTTTATTAACAGTGAAAGTAACAAATGAGTGCTCAATTTGAAAACTATTTCGTTTTGGTAGTTTCTGTCAAAAACAAACAACCAAACAAAAAACTGTCTCCAAGTTTAGTCAAACATGCCAGTGTTATTATCACAGACCTATGAGATAAAACCTAACCTGGGAAAAATATGTCGTTCTTTTATGGCAGGATCAGGGTCTGGAATTTATCATGTTTGCTTATGAGACAGTGATAACATTTTCAACCCTGAATATTTCTGATCCTGCATTCTGAAGCATTTTATGCATCAACTTTTGTCTTTTCTGCACCATTTCATAACTTAAATTCAGTCTTTTGTCCTCTCATGTGTTTTTTTTTTTTGAAGTGGCCTATGCACAGTCCAAATTTAGTGAGATGTTACCAGATATATTTAGGGTTTTTTCAAGCATCTGACGGAAACTGTAAATATTCACAACTAGAGCATGCTTAATTTAAGTTACAAGATTAATACATATCAAAATGAAAGCTGGGGGCCGCATGAAAATAGACGGCGGGCCACTATTGGCCCCCAGGCCTTAGTTTGGACACCCCTGATCTATTCCAAAAAATAAAATGTCCATTTTCCCATCTTGAAATATATAAATCTCTTCTTAATCTTAATAAAAAAGTCATTTTTTCCATCTTCTTAATTTTTTTTTATTATTCCTATCCAATTTTGTACTATGGGTGCATCTGCCTGTAACCATTTATGGGTGATAGCTTTTTTTTAGCAGCAGTGATAAATATTTTTAAAACATATTTAGTGTCTCTTGTTATGTCATGTGGTAGGTCACCCAAATAAAAAGTAAAAGTTAACAGAACTGGAACTCCCAGGATTCGTTTCATAATTTCTAACCAAAACGGAAGTAGAATGGGACAATCCCAAAAAACATGGTGGTGAGCTGCTCTATCACTCCCACAATTTCTCCAACAGGAATGACTTTTAGATGCAGAGTCACGCCAGTGCATAAAGCAAGTAGTGGAAAAGGTGTTTTGACTAGTGTTTTCCCGCTTTTAACTCCATTTCATGTCTTTTGCACGATTTGTTTCAGCCATCGTGGAGTGTAAAATCCCCAAATTACAAACACATCAAGTCAAATTGGGCAAACAGAGGTGGCCTCAAACACGACCTGTAATCCTCTTTGCAGTTAATGTGCTCCCTGACATGTCACCTGCCCCTTGGCTGGCTGTGTACACATGCAGAGGATTAAAGGATTGCTAATGAAATTACTTCCGAGCTGTTTAATTACTGCCCAAATGAAGTGCCTTCATCGCTCTATTCATAGTAGAGTTTTAACAGCCACTGCTGGACAGAGACAACCACCAGGAGACACTTAATTTAACATCCAGCCTCTTAACGGCACACTGAGAGTGCTGCTCACATTTGTTTTGTTGTCATGAAGGTTAAAAGGTGTAACACTCTCATTTTTATTCTTTTTATTCTTTTATTCTCTGTCTTGCAGGAGCGGACTGGAACAAGACGATATGAGGATCTTGTACAAGTACCTGACCACCTCGCTGTTCCCCAGGCACTCTGAGCCAGAGGTGAGGGGGGGGTGGAGGTGCAGCAGGAGGAAAAACTGAAGGAGCAATGAGGGAGCAAATGAGGAAGTGATGACAGAAAGAAAGGAACAGGGATGTTTGTGTAGAGTGGGATATAAATTACTGCATGATACATTTCTGTTTACAACTTGATGAAGGATTTATCTCCTTAAAAACTGCTCAGTCTGTCTCTACATTAGATTTTAGGCCATGATTCATTTCAGTTTAATAGCCCTGGTGGCTGTAGCTGTAAAATGTTGATTTACACTCGAATTTTCCACTCTTAAAATGATAATAAGTGATAGGCGTTCATTGTACTTAGTGAAAAATGGCTTCTTTCCTATTACTATCACTTTCCTATCACTTTAAACAAACCTGCAGCACAACTCAAAACAGTTTGACAGCAAAAGTTGTCAGTGAAGCATTTATTTTTATCAAAATTTTTAAGTAGTAGACTTGTTGTCTTTTGCAGGATAGAGGACAAAAACATGTATCTTTTTGAATTTTAATTACTATTATTATTAATTAACCTCTATTTAACCACGTTAAAGCTTATTACGATTAAAAACCTCTTTTGCAAAATGACCCAGCAGAATTTTACAGGACACAATCAAAACAACTCAAACATCCATATAATAAATAGAAAAGAAATGAGGGACATCAGCAAGATTAAAAAAAGAGTATCATCTGATTGTGAACAGTGACAAAGCTCAAAGCTTTCCAGTTCCTTGGCTCTAAAAACTTCAACAAAGCTGTCAAACAGGATCAGGTCTGACAGTTTCAGTGTAGCTTACAGGGAGTTCTATACAACAAATAAAAGTTTCTTTTTCCCCACTTCTGTAAAGACACAAGGAACATTCAGAGTTAACGTTACATTTGATACTTAAAAACCATGTGGCCATCCCCAACTCCACACTCTGATTCTTAAACTTTTCGAAGCATTAAAGCTGAATAGTGAGTCTGCACGTCTGCTCACTAAACTGACACTCACCAAAGTTCTTGTGACTCTGCTTTATTCTTTACTCAGATCTCCATTAGCTCTGCTGGGGTGTGTAAACTTTTGGGCACAACTGTATTTGTACAACCCCAACTCCAGTGAAGTTGATCATATTGTAAACCTTAAATGAAAACAATGCTATGATTTGCAAATCCTGTAGAACCTATATTCAATTGAATACACTACAAGGACAATGAATTATTGTTCAAATTGATAAACTTTATTGTTTTTTTGCAAATGTTCACTCATTTAAATTTGATGCCTGCAACAGGGTCCTAAAAACTTGGGCAGGGTCTGTTATGTTGACAAAGGGAAAATCAGAAAAACACCTCAGAGCTGCACTTATTTTATCCAACTCCTTGTCCCAAGCAACATGTGATATCATGAAAGTGTGTGCAAAATCCTCACTTTTACCCTCTCTCAGGCTGTCAAAGACTTACATCCTCACATGCTGAATGTTCTGTGTCATGTGGGTGTTCAGTGGAAACTGAGTCTGGTGCATCATCATTATTACATTAGTGTTGATCTGGTCTAAAGGAGATTGTTTGGCCTCATGTGTGACTCCTTAAAATGTGATTCCTCTGCTAAATTTAGGTTGTGTCACTTTTATAGAAGCTATAGACCCTTTGACTTTGCAGCTACAAACTAACAGTTTTCTAGCTTTCACATGTAAGACAGTTGTCGAAAAAAATTCTGAAAATCCTGATTTTGAAGCTCATTTGATCCATTTTTTTTTAATCAAATCCAAATTTGTTTAACTCAGGTTGTAAAAATATTCCAAACAGTGATCATGCATCTGACGTCATTATGCAGTTTTGAACATTCCATAACAGCTTTTCTTTCTTTCTTTTAGTTGGCAGGCAGAGACTCTCCTCTGAGGCCGGAGGTCGCAGGGAATCTGTTGCACTATGGGAGGTAAGTCCCTGATTACATGTAGTTTGTATGATAGGTTATAAAGTCTGAGTGCAGACTGAGTTAAGAGGAAAGTGTCCTGAATCAATTGCCAGGTATGCTTGAACATACAAGGAATTTGTTGTGGTATACTGTGCTCTCATGTACAAGGTAGTGGTGAGGCATAAAAGGTAAAATAGTAATTATAAAATTTGCATGAAGAGTATTATCAACAACTGTAAACACAAAAGAATAGCAAACAGACAAGACTAGTATTTACAAGCTAAAAATACGATAATGGTGCAATAGTGCAATAGTGAGTAGTGCAAGAATGCAGATATTAAATGAGGTAGTTTAACAAGCTGCAAAATGAGGTAAATAAAACAATAAAAGATAAATAAAAAAGTACATTCTGCTGTTATATTAAATATCTATGTGTTTAATCACAGTACTATGAACCCGAGCTCAGCACAGTGAGGGTGTGCAGAGCAAAGTGTGCACTGACACACATCATTAGCTTCAGACTGACCCATAGTGACACGACTTTCTTTCAGTCAACACAGTGATTAAGGCAGGAAACTCCCTCGGCCAACATTATTAAGGAGCATCCCTGACAGTTTGCACGCGTGTTTGCCGTCTAATCAAACTCATCACAGCACGCTGCTCGGGTTTGACTTTCAGGAGGCGCCTGAGGAAAGTTAGGAGAGTTTCAGGAGGTGATACCAAAGACAAAGTCTGACTCCTGGTGATGTATCAAGGGACCGTGGTGCAGCTCTGGAATTTCAAGAATACCATCAAGGCCTTTAAAAAAAGCTGCAAACTCAGCGATGTGCAATATAAGACACTCAAATGCTCCTGAAGCTCCACTTCAGAAACAAACATAACACACAGATATGCCTCCCAGTGCTGATGGTTCCACTAAATATTACATGGCTGAAGTTTTAAGGCTGAAGAAATGACGCTTTGGGACTTGTTTATCAATAATTAGCATGCTAATTGCTTGATTAGCTTTTTACATTGTGGTCAGGATGGGCTGTAGGCGAACAACAAATAGGAACTATTTAATCATGAGTTCAAAATTATGTCAAAGAGTTGAATAACACACTTTTCACTTTCTGCCAGAGCTCATTAAGTTATGTTTCATATCTGACGAACGTCCCCTGACTTTAATAAGCCTCAGCAGCACGCAGCATCAGTATTGTTTTTCATCCCCAAAGCCATGCGGGGTAAACTCCCTTCACATCTGTGTAATCTCTTATCACTCACTACCAGCTGTTATGATTTCCGCTCCACTGGACTCCGCTGCTTTACCAGGTAGCAGGATTTGCTCAGATTTTAGGAGAGCAGCTTTCACATATTTTGGGAGTTTGGCTTAATGATGTCGTGAACCTCAGAGAGGTCAAAGCTCCGACAAAATCTGTAACAGAAGAGTGCAATTGCTAAACTGGATTATTTGATTTTACAACTCTGCTCTTCCTCTGTGATTTTAAAGATACTTTATTTTTGTTTTTACTGTACATTGTACAATTTTAATAATCTGTTTTATCACTTTTGTAACTTGTTGGTGTGTTGTCTTGCCCTGGTTAGTTTTCCAAAAGCAGAATTTGTTCTTACAAGTACGATAGTGTATTCTTGCCACAGGACAGAATAGACTTATTAGTCGGGCTGGGCAATAAATCGATCCAGATTCGTGATTCTGACAAATTTCAGATCAATTATGATGATCAGCTGTGAGCGTATTTAATCGATCAAACATAGCGGAAATCTGTGTGGTAGCAGCCAATCAGTATCTACCTTTTGCTGCTCCACTTCTGTTTGTATGTTGCCAGGAAAGTGAGCAGAACGACCAAATATGGAGCTAAATGTGGGGTTGGGGACAGTGATGATTACATTTTGAGGAGTCCCCATAATCAGAATCAGAATCGCCTTTATTGCAAAGTATCTTCAAGGAGCACACAAGGAATTTGATTTTGGTTTCAACTGTGCTCAAAATATCACATATGTAAGAAAAACAGATATTAAGTAACTATAAACTAGAAATATAGAAACTTTGTACAAGAGGAAGAAAGAAAATAAATATATATATATATATATATATATATATATACACATTTAAACTAAATAGTGCAATGAAAATGTGCAACTCAGAGAATGTGCAAGACAGTGGGATGACAGATCTTTTTTTTCTTTTTTTTTTAAAATAATTATCGAGGGGGCAATTTGTTTATTTTGGGTCTTGCAAACCTGCAAAAAAATGTTTTGCTTTATTTGCTTTGTATGTTAATAAAATGTTGAACTAATCTCTGGCTCCTTTAGTTTTCAGTACAGCTGCCTTAAAACTGGTAGTTTGAAATTAATACAAAAATTGTGATAATAATCAAGATCTGATGAAATGAAAAAATATATTCCAATCTTTTTTTTTGCCATATCGCCCAACCCTACTTGCCCTACATTGATCCACTTCTCCTCTCCTTCTTTTCAGGTTTTTAACGGGGCCGACCAACCTCAAAGACCCAGAAGTCAAATTCCGATTTCCCAAAATATTTGTCAGCGCAGAGGACGGCTACGAGGAATTGCATCTTATCGTTTATAAGGTATTGAATGAAAAGCTTTTATAATAAAACACATGAAAGAACTTCCTATCTATTCTTCAGGATGTTTTTTCTTCGCCTGTGACTGCAAGATTTGATGTCAATTCAAAAATGTTTTATTCTCAATGAAATGAGGAGAATTTCAGGATGAAAGAGC
The DNA here is from genome assembly GCA_008086565.1 of Thalassoma bifasciatum. Lineage (NCBI taxonomy): Eukaryota > Metazoa > Chordata > Actinopteri > Labriformes > Labridae > Thalassoma > Thalassoma bifasciatum. The sequence continues at coordinate 144,812 of RPOG01000880.1, read as the reverse complement.
TGAGTTTCAAACTGATGAACCAGTTCCTAAAATATTTACCATCAAAGTGATGTTTTTTCTGACCTGTGGGACATGAGTATATTTGATGTGCTCTCTTTCAGGCGATGAGTGCTGCTGCTTGTTTTATGATCAATGGTAAGTAAACGCCAATCACACTGAAGCACTGTTTTTAGTCTCTCTCCACAATTATTTACTGTAAAGCTCTGTTATTTTTGCCTTTCTACATTGTATTTTGGTAACTTGACAAGCTCATAAAAACATAAACATGCCTCTTCTCCCCCTCCTCGTCTCTGTCCAGCATCTGTAGAGCTGACGAGGGACTTCTGTGAGCAGCTGGACGGTTTGGTGGGCCCTCAGCTTACTCTGCTGGCGTCTGACATCTGTGAACAGTTCACCATTAACCGCAGGATATCAGGGTCAGTGGGAGAGTCCAGCACTTATTTAGATGAAACCTCACCACATCAGTGACTGCTGAGGCTCATACCATGTCCAAATAGTGATGCTTTAAACATACAATAGGTGTTAATCTATTGGCTGAAAATATTTTTGATGATTGGCAAGAACAAGAGTCAGTGGCACATACAGTTCTGCTCATGAGTTTACATACTGCGGCATAATTTATGATTTCTTGGACTTTTTTCAGAGAATATGAAGAGCACAAAAACTTTTCTTTCCCTCATGGTTAGTGGTTGGGTGAAGCTGTTTATCAACAAACAACTGTGTTTACTCTATTTAAATCTTATTGAAAACAGAAACTTTCAAAATGACCCTCATCAAAAGTTTACATACCCCAGTTTTCATACCTTGTATTGCCCCCTTTAAAATTAATGACAGCTTGAAATCTTTTGTGGTCATTGTGGATGAGGGTCTTTATTCTCTCAGATGGTAAAGCTGCTCATTCTTCTTGGCAAAAAGCCTCCAGTTCCTGTAAATTCTTGGGCTGTCTCGCATGAACTGCAGGTTTGAGATCTCCCCAGAGTGGCTCAATGATATTGAGGTCAGGTGACTGAGATGGCCACTCCAGAACCTTTGCTTCATTCTGCTGTATACAATGGCAGGTCAACTTGGGCTTGTGTTTTGAATCATTGTCATATTGGAACATCCAAGTACGTCCCATGTGTAGCTACTGGGCTGATGAGTGCATATTATCTTTTTGTTTTCCAATAAAATAAACAAGTTTCCTGAGCCTTTGTAGCTCACACATCCCCAAAACATCAGTGATCCACCTCCGTGTTTCACAGTAGGACTGGTGTAACTTTCATCATAGGTCTTGTTTACTCCTCCCCAAATGTAACGTTTATGGTTGTGGCCAAAAACTTCAATTAAAAATAAATTGCTTTTTTCTGGCTACTCAACCATGCAGCCATGAAAGAAAAGCCTTTGTGTTATCATTCATATTCTCTGAAAAATGACATAAATTCTGCCAGGGTATGTAAACTTATGAGCACAACTGCAAAAAGAGGCGCTGTAACTGTTTTGTCATTTATCATCAGTTTTCTGTCAGTCCTTTGTATAAACCCCAGCAAGCTGGCAACGTTAGATGAGACTCTGAAAGTATTTGATATCATTATGCCACTACTTAGGTGTAACTCAAGCAGTGTAGCTTCACAGACTGAGACTGGCATCCTGGCACGGTTCCCTTTAACCCCTGCAGTCAGCTTCAGAGACGTCCTTGTTAGTAATCCAAGACCAAACTCCTCAGCCCAAACAATGTGCTGGTCTCCTTTTTAATCACTCTGCTGAAGAATCCTCTGAATAAATGATGCCATCCCAGCATCCTTAGCTGACATTCAGAGTAGCGTCCTTGTTTTGCCTGCAGAGGCTGCATAGGTCCAAATCAGCACGCATGAATACGTTCTTAGAGCTATTTCAGCATCAATACTCAAAGTGCTGCTCCATCTTTGTGCCTCTGTCTCTGTCAGGCCTGAGAAGGAGCCCCAGTTTAAGTTCATCTACTTCAACCACATGAACCTGGCAGAGAAGAGCACCATCCACATGAGGAAGACGGCCAGCGTCTGCCTCACCTCCGTCCATCCTGACCTCATGAAGATACTCGGAGACATCAACTGCGACTTTGCTAGGTGCAGCAGACAACACTTAAGCTTTTTTCACATTATCTTATAATCCAATAATCATATTTCTATATTCTAATTGCGATCATTATTTCCTATATTGCACTTGCAATTTTTTTGTGCAACTATTTCTTGGTTCACCGTGTTATTTGTTTTTTTCAACAAACATGTTGGAGGTAATGAACAGTGACATTATTCATGACACAAAACCACTACAACAACTATCTGTGACTGCTTTTTGTCTATTTTGGTCCCTTTTAACTACTATTTTGCCTGATTTCAGACGACTTCTTTACTATTTCCCAGTTTGTATCCCAATTTTCTTGCCAATTTCTGTTGTTTATGCCAATTTTGACACTTCCACTCTTGTAGCCACTTTTGGACAATTTTTGTTACATTCTGACTATTTTTCAAATTTTATCCAAACCTTCTTGCTATTCTTCGTTGACTTTGGCCATATTTACCACTTTTCACTGTTTTTTGTCATTTTGTTTTCACCATTTTTACTACTTCCTGATTTTTTTATTTTTTCTCCAAATTTTCTTGCCATTTTTTGTTGCTTTTAGGCTGTTTTAGACACTATTCACTCTTTATATGCCCTCTGTGACCCAATTTGGCTTCTTTTTGGGTATTTTCCAGGTTTTGGCCCAGTTTTCTTGCCAATTTTTGTCACATTGTGGCAATTTTTGCCTCCTTAAACCACTTTTTTTTTCTTTTATTGCTACCCTTTGCTGTTTTTGTCTCTTTTTACCACTTAGATTGTTTCTTTTGTAAAGGTAGTTTTTAACAGTTTGTCCATTCGGTTGTGCAGAATTGAGTAACTCTGGTGTAGAGCAAAACACATGTACTGGAGAAAATATAGCTGATATTTTGGCACATTTCAGGTGAAAAAAATATTGCACTGTCTGCGATTAGAATATTGTGACTTCATCTAATTTGGGATTAATTGCCCAGCCCTATCTCATATTCACCACTTTCCTCCAGACATTTATTCAAGAGTCTTCACAGTAACAGACCACTGATGAGTGGAGGCTGAAACAGGCTCCAGTGAAAACTAATGAGTGGAGAACTTTAGAGAAGATGTGGAGTAGCAAACCCTGAATGTCTCCCACATGCTTTGAGCACAGCTGTGTCACTTTCATAAGTGATGTGATGCTCTGGTATCCCTCTGATCTTAATATCTATTCAGTCATGAGATTGTAGTCGTCATGTGACGGCTTCTTTTTCAGGCTGTGGGACAAACCGTGGCACACACAGTCGTGGCATTTGTTCCAGTTTTCACATTAGTTCCTCTTTTTGAGCAGATGCTACTCTCAGCTTGATGCATACTCAGAGCTATTTTTATGTGATTTAGATTATTTGATGCTTCTCTTTCACTGATGAGTCGACTTTCAACTTTCTTAAATCACACGTTCTAATCTATGCAGAATAAAACTCTATCTGTACATGTTCCAGCTGCTTATTTCTTTGTGTCTGTCCCTCAGGGTGGATGAAGATGAAGAAATCATTGTAAAGGCGATGACAGACTACTGGGTAGTCGGCAAGAAGTCAGACCAGAGAGAACTCTATGTGATCCTGAATCAAAAGAACGCAAACCTGATTGAAGTTAACGGTAAGTCCTGACAACCTTGATATGAGGGAAAACTGTGCCATTCAGACATTCTGCCTCTTTGTTTAATCTGTGCTTCACCCTTTCTGCACTTTTGTCTTTTTTTGTCTTGCTGCAGAGGAGGTTAAGAGGCTTTGTGCGACGCAGTTCAACAACATTTTCTTCTTGGACTGATGCAGCAGACACACAGAGACTGTTTCAGCACACTAAAAACTGTCACTGTTGCAGGGTATCATGACAGCATCAGCGTAATGCAATAATTGCATTGTAATATAAAAGAATAAAAAGCTTTCTCACCAAGTTTTTTTTTTATTTAACCTATAAAAATTGTAATTTTCTCTTGTAATTAAGTGTAAATCCAGATTTTTACTGTACATGTCTGTTTTTCTCTCATTTTTCTTTGTACATATTTGTAGGGTTTGTCCACTCTTCTGTTTGATTCCTTTCTACAGTTTGTTCATGCATTTCAATGAACACATCATGTCTCCAGTTAATTTAAACAACATGCACAGAGCAGCAACTCCAGGTTCTTTGATCAGTGATAGTTTTCAAACAAAATGTCATCATGTCAAAAAGTATTGTAGTTTGTAAAGGACTGCGCTTACTTTAAATAAATTATGAAGTCATTTGACAGAGTGTAGTAATGTCTTTTTTTCAAGGTTTCACATCAGGAACAGCAGAAACCAACAAAACCTCATCCATTATAGCCATTAAGACTAAGATTGCTGTTCACAATTAACCTTTGGTGAAAAAGATGATGGATAACTAGGCCAGGAGAATATATAATTTACACGTTGAGAAAAATGTGAACTGTGCCTTGTACGCACAATGATACATTGTAAACAATAAAAATACAAAATTTGTGACGAAGGCAGATAAAGTAAGATATATACAATAATAAATATGAATGTAAGACAAAGAAAATCAGAAATCCATGTGGACAAATTGTCCAAATTTAGATATTGCCTGTTATAATTATACAGGAGTCCATGGAGTTTAAGTATTCAAGATGTGTTGTCTTTAACCTTGAGAAGAGAGTAAATGATAGATAAAATAAAGAAGCATGTATCTGTTTTAAAACCAAATCATTCAGGCCATCCGCTTGGAAACCAGAATTTAAAAAAAAGTACACCTGTCACATATACCGTTTTTTTTAAGCTTACGCCATTACAAAAGCTGCAGAACATCAAAAACAGTACAATCAATAAAAATGACAGTTTCTATAAAAAAAAAAAGTACAGACTATCTGTGAGTGATTCAGAATTTATTTTTCTCACATTTTTATTTTTGTTATAGTCAGTTCAGTTTATTCACACACATCAACATAAACATATGTAACATAGATACAAAAATACATACAAAAACACATGCACAATGGATGGAAAAAAATAATTTGAGAAATTAATATTATAACTATAGTAGACCCCAGTACAAGCTAATAAAACAAGAATGGAAACTAGGCTTCATTTAGATGTTTTTTTCTGCCAATAATTGGTCCAAATTTGGAATTTAAAAAATCAGCTTTATGAGATATTACATCAAAGTTTCAACTTTATGTCTCAAAATGTCGACTATTTATCTCAAACTTTTGATTTTTTTTTCCTCACAATTTTGACTTTATTAGTTAATTTTTTAAACTGTATTATCTTAAAATGTTTTGACTTTTTTTTTTTCAAACTTTTGACTTTTTATTTCAATTTTTTGACTTTTTGTTTCAAACTTTGACTTAAAACGGGCAAAATAAGATTTTCAACAAAGTCAAGGTTTTATTTTATTCGTTCAACTGCTTGTTATGGGGTTTCATACAAATAAAGTATTTGAGATTTGGTTTCTCTCTCCAGTGCAGTAGGTGGCGTGCTTTTCTGTACCACACAAAAATACCGAGAGAAGAAAAAAAACGGCCAATCAGCGCTCACTGTCTCAGTCTGACCTGCAGCCAATCAGCATCAGCTGAGCACATTTTCAAACCTCACGCGCCATGATTGTTGTGTTGTGTGGTTCAGTGTTTGTTAGTTAGAGCCGTCCGTTGTGTTTAGTACCGGACTGAAAGACAAGGTAGACAGGTAAGAAGGTTCACATACGACTTTGTAACTAAAAACAATCAAAGATACACGTCTGTTGAACTCGTCTGTGTAATTATTAACACTTTGTATTAATTTGTGTTGTTCGGTTTGTAGGTGTGGCTAATGTTTGCTAGTTAAGCAACTTACGTTATAATACGAACCAACGTCGAAATTATCTCAGTTTTACTCTTCTTACCTCACTGCAAAACACTGATTTACTCTTAATATGAGAAGGAGAAGCGAAAATATGCTGAAAGTTATCCTGTGGTCGAGATATTTCCACGTTAAATGAACCTTTACCTTCATTTTGCGATTACAAACAAACCTCACAGCACGACTGTAACATGTTTAAAGCTACACGTCGCTAATACGCGTTTTTGAAGGTGGTTTCTATGCACTTTACACGTACATATCGTTTATAAAGGGTTTGACTTGAGTTGTTTATGTATTTAAATGCATGGAAGTTGACTTGACTGTTGTAGGGAAACTAAACTAGATAACAGATAAAGAAGGTTGCCTGTCATTTCCTGTTTGTCAAGACATTTCACATTCCACCCAAGTTTTTTCCAGTTTCTTTTTAAAGGAGGAAAAAATTAAGAATAGTTTTTTGTTTTGTCTTATCAAAACATGGTTTATTTGTGAATAGAACAAAATTAGCAGAGAGCTCAGAAGTTGTCCTCAAGGCTCCAGACATGACAAACAGAAACTGCCTCACAAGAAGCTTTAAATTGTGAATACAATATGTAGATTGGTCTGCCAGTTTATTCTTTTACAGCCACTTCTATGTCCTTTAATTTTCCTTTAATGTTCCTAACATCCCCTGTTCCTCTGCTCAGTCGCTACAGATACGAGAACATGGAGTCAAGATTTTCGCACCTCCGTCAGCGGGACACCAGTGTGTCCATGCTGAGGGTGAAAATGTCCCGCAGGAGGTCCCAGTCCCAGAAAGAGAACAGAGATCGAGCTGTGAACTCAAGGAGACAGCTTGACAAAGTCCCAGAGCTGGATGTCTCATCCATGGATGCTTCCATCGCAATGGCCAACATGTCAATAATACCAGAGGCCACGCTCAACAAGACAAAAAGCGCCAAAAGTAAGAGCCCACATTCACAAATTTATCTTTGTTTACACATTTTTGCTGTTTTTTTTTTTCTTTTCACATGTTGCTTTCTCAACTCGGGCCTGTTTCTACACAGATGCAGCTGTTGAAGAGAGGCTGAAGCAGCTGGAGCGCTGGAAGGAACGGAAGGCTCTTGAGAAGGAGAAAGAAAAGAGAGAAAAAGAGCGCAAAGGAGTATTTAAGACGGGCTTGTATCATCACAAGGACAAGTTTCCTATTGCCACCCTGCCTGCAGTTCCAGCTGCCTCAACCAGAGCTAAGGAGGTGAGGGATCATGATTAGGGGACTCACAACAAAGGGGGAGTTTTTCAGCTGTCTGACAAGGCTTGTAATAGTGAACATGAACTGTCTTTGACTTCAGGTAAAAGTAAACACAGCTCCATCCCAGAGTACCAGGGTTACTCGTTCCATGAAGCAGCAGCAGGGAGTGCAAGGGGTACAGAAATCACTGGAATTTCTTCTTTATATTCTCTTGAATTGACTTCAGTGATACTAAAAGTTGGTATTCTCTTCTTATTCTGCAGCCGCTAAAACTGCAGGATCCCAATGCATCCAGAAGAGGTACAGCTATAGCAATTCTCTATACTCTAAATGAAGCAGTGCATAATTTGTCATGTTAGAGGTCTAATCTCTGTCTCCCTGCAGCAGAGAAATCAAACCCGACCCGTGCAGCTCCAGTTAAACCTGCCCCAGCTAAAAGCAAGGCCAACGTGTGTGCAGGTAACTAATGAGGAGAGAAAAATCCTCGCTCACGACTGGACTCTGAGACAGGATATCAAGTTGGTTTAACCCTATTGTGTTTCCTCATTTGCATCTCAATCTGTGCCTGTGTGTCATGTCATCCCGTCATAGTGGAGCCGGTCGTACGAGCGACCAGATCAGCCAACAGGCCTCCGGTTACAGCAGCTCCAGAGGTGAAAGACAAACCCAAGGACAAACCTGCAGGTATGTATTGAAACTAAGGCTTAAGTTTGGCCAGATTTTTATTTCTAATTAAGTGCACAAAAAATGAGAAGCACTGCACCAAACCAGCAAACACTTAATGATTCTGTAGCTGAATGAAATAAAGTGTAACATTTGAAATGTGTCTCCTGGTTCTCAGATGTTAGGAGCACAAGGAGTAGAGCTGTTGTCAACCGTGTGGTCCAAACATCAGACAGGAAGAAGAACTCCAAAGGTACTTGTAGTCCGAGTCAAGATTTATTTCTGGATTAGCGTCATTCGTTAGGTTTGATCATTATTATTTCATGCGGTGGAGATACACTGATTTAGCAGATTAGATTGAAGATTGATCGGCAATAATCTGATCACTTTAAATATATTTTTGGGTCTTTTCAGATGCAGCAGCTGTCATCAACGTGGTCCCACCTGCTGAACCTAAGGTGAGTTTTCTAGCTAAACGATGTACATTTGTGCTCATAAGTTTACATCCTGTGGCAGAATTTATAATTTCTTGGCCTTTTGTCAGAGAATATGAATAATAACACAAAAACTTTTCTTTCACTCATGTTTCGTGGTTGGGTGAAGCCATTTATTAGCAAACAAACTTTTCACTCTTTTTAAAAACATAATCCCCCTTTAACATCAATAACAGCTTGGAGTCTTTTGTGATTGTTGTGGATGAGGGTCTTTATTTTCTCAGATGGTAAAACTGCCCATTCTTCTTGGCAAAAAGCCTCCAGTTCCTGTAAATTCTTGGTCTGTCTTGCATGAACTGCAGGTTTGAGATCTCCCCAGAGTGGCTCAATGATATTGAGGTCAGGAAACTGAGGCGTAGGCCTGTCGCAATAGTCAATAAATTAATTAATTAATTGCACGATAACTAGAAATAAAAAACTCACGGCTCATAACATCCAAAGGAGTCAGTCACAATGGATACAGAAAAGTTAACTCATTATCTAGTGTCTTTGGTAAATGGAAATGTATCGAGCCCAGCAGACTTATCAGGCTCATATTTGGTTTTTATGCAATTTATTGAGTTATTATACCGGTGTCATTTAATCAATTTAAGGGTTGACTTGAATGTTTAATATGGTGATTTACCGGAGAATTCAAAATATTCAAGCCAAATGGCTGCATCATAATACCATAGTACGGTATCATATGTCAATATGATCATTCGCAATAATTTCTGGGACAATATATCGTCCAGCAAAATTTGTTAACGTGACAGGCCCACTGAGATGGCCACTCCAGAACCTTCACTTTATTCTGCTGTAGCCGATGGCAGGTCAACTAGGCCTTGTGTTTTAAACTCTGTGATTTATTTTCTCAACAAGTATTGATTCTGCTCCTGTCTTGTTTAGGGGTCTGAAAGTCAGCACTCAGAGGAAAAACTGCACCCCCCCACCCTGACACCCCACGCTGAGGAAGAGGAGGAGGAGGAGGAGGACATGGTGGTGGACAAAGCTGAAGTTGACACTGTCCCAAGTGTGAAACCAACAGAAGAAGCGTTTTCTTTTGCACCCAAAGGTTTTGTCTTCCAGGCCCCGAATGGATTATCTTCATTTAAGCTGGAGCCGCTCACTCCTCGATCAGCAGACGCCTTCCTTACCCCAAGGTCTGTCTGATCATTTAGAGACATTAAAGAGCTCTGCTGTAGCTTTGAATTCAGTTTAATCCTTATATCAGTTTTAAGGTGTTTTATTGGAGAAAACCTGTAATTCAACACAAACTCTGATTGTTGTTCTTCCTTTTTAGCTCCAGCTTCAACTTTTCAGGACCCTCCTCATTCAACGAGGAGCTTCAGACTGAGACAACTGAAGCGTCTCCCCCTAAATCACCTCGTCGCTCTCTGACTCAAACATCTCCCACTGTGAACTCTCCCACTCCTGACTGTCCACTGGAAGCAAAGCATGATGTCCCTTACTTCAGGTAGCTCACCTTTTGTTTTAAGCACAACTCCTCCGACTTAGAGAAGGTAGACCCTAAAGTTTTTCTACCTCATAGCCAGAAAAAAACTCTGTTCGAAAGAAAATTGAACGCAAGCCAAATATACATTGATATACATGATTTGTTGAGCAAAAGGGAAAAAGCAACATTGTTAAACTTCTCAGCAGGGCTGAACCATTTGCATAAAAAATCTTGTTGCTGTTATTTTTCCCTTTATTGAAAACGTGATTTATTTTTAGGTTCAAATGTTGATGATTATGGCTTACAGATGAATAAAACCCGTTATTTAGTGTCTTGGAAAATTAGAATATAACATAGGATCAGTTAAAAAATCGAATAAGTTAAACAGAAATGCCAGGACTCTAAAGTACCTTCATTTCTATAAACTCAATCCCATTCCTGCTTCTCATGACCGCTTTTTGCTCAATTTAGTGTTTTCACCCCTTTTTTGAATTTTTATTTTTTTCTGTTTTTGGATCATTTTCTCTATTTTCTGACCATTTTCCAAGCTTTCTCTAAATTCTTAACCATTTTTGCTGCATTTTGAACATTTGTGCCACCTTAAATTTATTTTCCATTCTATTTCATGCCATTCTTGACAAGTCTTAACACTTAGATCCTTTCACTTGCAAAGGTAGTTTTCAGCAATTTAGCAGACTTTAGCTCTTTGGTTGAGCAGAGTTGATTAACACTGATGTAAAGCAGTGATCTGCTGCAAAAAAAAAGTTTTCTGACACATATCAGGCTAAAGAAGTACTACTGGATATTACTGTCTGTGATTACTGCAGTGGGCTATACTGTGATGTATATGATGATTTATTGTAATTTATGATCAATTGCTAACCCAGAATTGCATGTAAGGGCAACTGTTCTTTCCTGTTTTAAGTTAAATTGTTACATTTTTGTTTTTTATCTTATCCAGATCAGAAATCTCTAATGAGACAAACAGACTGACGGCTCTGTGTGAACTCTGGGAGCCAAAAGTGGAGGATGAATCCATCCCAGAAGAGAGTGAGTGTCAGGTTCAGAACACCCTAATGATCCTGTTTAAAAGGACAAAGACATGATTCATAAGTCTGTGTTTTTCTTTCTCTCCTGTCTTTAGTGAGAGACGGCATCCGCACATTCGTGGGCCAGGCCAGGCTGCTGATGAAGGAGCGCTTCAAACAGTTCAGCGGGCTGGTGGATAACTGTGAGTTCAGCCGTGGGGAGAAGATCACCACCTGCTCTGACCTGCAGGGATTCTGGGACATGGTGTACTACCAGGTGACAGCCTCATCAGGGAATTTCAACAAAGCATTTCAGACACAGAACACATAAAACGACAGGCAGACATCTTTACATTTGACCATCTTTCAGGTGGAGGATGTCAACAAGAAGTTTGACGGTCTGAAAAAAGCAGAGAGCAGAGGGTGGGTGGAGGAGCAGAAGATCGCACCAAGACAGAGGAAAGTAGTCAAGGTAAGCTATTATTTCGTGTTTCATGTTTCATATTAAATGTCCTATGAGACATGTGACACAAATTCAAACCAAGCTTTTTTGACCTGTTTTCTTTTTAATATCGATTTAGTAGCTTTTATTTTTTTGTTGTTTTTCGGGTAGGGCTGGGCAGTGAATTGCAAAACAAATTACATCACAATGTGATCCATTGCAATATTCCAATCGCAGACAGTTCAATATTCCTTTAACTGCAAATGTGTCAGAACTCCAGAGAAACATTTTTGCAGTAGATGCTTTCTGCTCTACACCAGTGTCTCAACCCTGCTCAACCAGAGAGACAAATGTTTAAAAACTAGCTTTGCAAAAAAAAAATAATCCAAGTGGTGAAAAGAGGCAAAAACAGCAAAAAGTAGCGATAAAAATAAGTTTAAGGGCAAAAATAGTCAAGAAGCAGTAAAAACTTGGAGTAACAAAAAATAATCCAAAAATGGTTTAAAAAAGTGAAAAGTGACTAAAATGGCCAAAAAATGAGCAAATAGCCAGACAGTTGTGACAAAAATCAGTGAAAATGGTAGAAATAGCTATAGGCAACAAGAAATGGTAAGAAAGTTCAAATAATTCAAATTTCCCTCCAGAATTAGAATCACTTTATTGTCCCGTCAAGGGAAATTAGTGTTGCAGCCAGAACACACAAAGGATAAGATAGACAATGACAATAATGTCATTCTGTGATCTTTCAAGTATTTTCATCTAATTCCATAAAACTTTAAAAAAAATCGACAGAAGGTAGCAAAAAAATGGTCCAAAAGTGGTGGAGAAAAAAGTGAAAAGTGACTAAAAACAGTCAAGAGTGATAAACTGGGTTGTTATCATATTGTAATTATTGTCAATGTTCATTTCCTACAATGTTTGTTTAAAAACACATGGGCTGGGGGAACCAAAAAACAATCGCACAAAAAAATTGCATTTGCAATACAGGGGGGAAAAAATCACAATGAGATTATTTTAGCAAATCTCTCAGCCCTAGTTTTGGGAAATGTGGTTAATCTATTTCTTTGTTTCCTCAGAAACCAACAGCTGCTCCCTCAAAACCAGCAGGAACAAAAGCAGCAGCAAAGTCTCGTCTGGCTGCTGCTAAAGCCGCCATGAAAGCCAAACAGCAGGCGGCCGAGGCTGAGAAGGCAGCAAAGGATGCTGGGAACAACGACGACAACCTGATGCCCAAACTTCAAGAAGGGGCCAAAGCAGCAGAGACGGTGGTGTTTGATGGTGGTTTCTTCCAGGTGGAGAGTCCAGCCAAACCACCAGGTGAGCAAACATCATACTGTCATGTATCAATGCGTATTTAAAACACCATATAGGTTTTTTTTTTAATTTAAACTGTCTTAGTTTCAGGTTCAATGAGGAGATCCAGTCGTCTCATCGCACCTGTGGCCCCTCAGGCCTCCCCCTGCACTAACTACCTCTCACCCAGAAGAGTCACCCGCAGATCGCTCGCACTGGCACAGACGCCCAATCACACCACAGCTTCACCCGCTAAACCCGCCCACACTCCCGCTCAATTCTGCCTCACCCTCGATCAAACCCCAGCACAGGCTCCAAAATCTCAGCGAGGGACCCCGAAGTCCACCCAGACAAGAAAAGACCCTGTAAACGTCTCTCTCTGCTTCACACCGCTCAGGGAAGATCCTTCAGACGCCATCAAGCCCGAGGCGAGTCCTGCACACCAACCAGAAACAGTCGTCTCACAGGAAAGCACGGCCACGCCTCTGCCTTCTATTCCCACCATTTCTATCACAGAAGAGCAGGACGAAGCAGTCAGAGACGACTTTGCTCTCTCTCTTTGTGAGACACCTCTTCCTGTCTCTAAAGCCCCTGAGCCCCCCTGCTCTCTGAGCTTCACCATATCACCCTGTGGCACCCCCAGCCCCCCTCCCAACTCCTCTCCTGCTGCTGTGGAGGCCCAGGAGTCTGTTTGTCATTCAGCAGACAGCTCAGTTCTAGAGGTAAAAACATGTTTCACACACTTCTCTCCCCATCACAGGCTGTTTTCAAACTGTTCTGACAGTCATGTTGTTCCTGTAACTTGTAGGAGAATCAAGAGTTGGACTTTGAGCGCTATTTCCAGCCTACACCTCAGTGCAGCGCCTCACCAGGGGAGGTAGTTTCTTCAGAGACGATGTCACCCATGGCTGTGGACGTGGAGATGGAGAGTCCCAGAGGCCAGTCAGAGGATTTGATGACTCGGCAGGAGCCAGGTAGAATTATTCCACTCTGGAAATTTGAGTGTTAACCATGACGATGCAGAGCTACAGTCAGCAGGATGTCAGAATTTAAGATCACTGCTTCACTTAGGTGTGTTTATTCAAATGAATTAAGAAATATAATGTAGTTTTCCACAGTGGGAGAGGAGAATTCACAGAGACTAGTGTGGTTTGAATGTTATTGGACACATTTCACTTCCTTTATTGACACTTTTTCTCACTTCCTCACCACAGCACTGCCTCCTGTGCCCTCACTCTTAACACTCCCATCACCACAGGTCAGTTTTTCTCACTCATTTCAACTGTTTTAACTTCTGTTTCCTTTAAAACCCACGTTCAAACATTAAGCCCTGAGAAGTTTTTGTTGTATAGCTGATTTATTTTCTTTCTGTATTTTTTTTTTTTATAGACCCAGTCAGCAGAGTCTGAGCTCCTCCTCTTCACCCCCAACATGAAGGACAGGATCCGAGAGTCTGTCTGCCCCAGTGACCTCATGGTCTTCACCCCCCCTCTCTAATATGCAGCAAAGAGTGTCCTCTGTAATATCTCTTGCTTTTTGTATAAACTGATTTTGATACTTTTATAATCTCAAAGTTTTTTAGATGAAGAGAAAATAGTTTTGTCCCACAAGATGTTGTTATTAAAGTTCTAGTTGACTCAGAAGAACTGCTTGTGCTCTTTACTGTCGTCCAAACACAAATGATCTGATAGATTATTTTATAGATAATTGTTTCTTCAGTAGTTTCAAGTCTTTTTCAACTCAGGGCCCACTTTTTAATCTCAAAACTTTTCATAGTCCAACTCAACCTCATAGGTGTGGAGGCCATATGATGCATTTCAGAGTATTTTTTTTTGAAGATTGAACATAAAGGACTGAACTAAACACATTCTTTTCACTTTGATATTCTCTGTACTTGTTATGGAGAAAAAAAAACAGTGGTTCTGTCACATTCTGTTAATGTTTTGTCTCAAGGTGACGGTGCAGTTTCCACGCTTCAAGGCATAATTTCATCTTTTTTGTTTGATGGCTGGTAGATCACCCGTCCTTTCACCATCACTCTCCTCTATCTTTCTTTTAATTCTTTTGCTAGCCAGCTATCAACCTCTAGACTCCAGTTTCAGCCCTCAGCACCAAATGTAAACAAGTAAAGTGTAATGTGGTCCTTCTGCAAAGTGCCAACACATCAGCAACGACAACAAAAGTTTCTATCTCTCATTTGCTTGTTTGTCATGTGACTAATACTTGAAGGAGAATCCAAGCAGAATAATTAAAAGAATATCTGAACATTTTTAATATCCTTTTGAACAGAAATGAGTTGGCGTTTAAAAATAATTTTTCTGTTCTATCTTTTTAACATACACAAAAATCGTACTATTTTGGAAATGAGTTGGCAGTCCACTGTGGCAATGTCTTCCAACAGTTTTAGGTTCAATTGATCACTTTTATAGATTTCATCATCGACAGCATCATGAAGTTATTAGGTTTTGGGGACCCAGCATCTGTAACACATAACAGTGGAACAACAGTTTCAGATCTTAGAGCATGGTTGGGCAATTAATTTTTTCAAGGAGGCACATAAGAAACCTGATTCACCACACTGGCAAGAACGCAAACTTGATTCTGCTCAATATGAACCTTTTTCCCCATTTTAAAATGCATTTACGTACTTATATATTTTGATTGTCTGCCACTGGTAACCAAAAGAACAAGGATTTCTGTAAATTTGTGAAACTGGTGTAGGTCAAATACAAAAATACTCCTATGGAAGTGATAAACAGTAACAACAAACAATTGTTGCATTAGTGTATCATTAATGTTGAGCTTTTTAGTCCCCAGATATACTGTAAAAATTTGAAGCTTTAATTTATACAAAACAATAACAGTTTTGCTTCATTTGACTTCTTCAGTGAGTAAAATCTGTCTGTCTTGAGCTTGAACAAGCAAATTGAAATATGGATGAATTACTAAAGTGGTCATGGACAGATGAGGCGTTATCATCAATGATGGAGGATCTTGATTTGGTTTTGTTGAACTTCATTACTTGTCAGTGTTTACGCAGGACTCGTGTGCTCAAGTGCATCCATGTGAAAATAATGGAAATGTCATGCTTTCAAAAATAAAAGCAAAGCACATTGGTATTGATTTTCTTTTTCATATATACTATAACTTATTGATGACCTCCTGTGGGCCTGAATGGGACTCCCAAAGGGCCGAATGTGGCCCCCAGGCCTTGACTTGCTCAGGTCTAGGGACAACCAGGTGAGGCTTTGGGCTGTGGAGTAATGTTGAACCTAAGCAGTAATGATGCCATCTAGTGGTTGTGTTTCTGCAGAGGTATTGCACTCCCAAACCAAGGGGGAACCTAATTAGTGACACCTGTCGAAGGGTGTTAACATAAACATCAAATCAGCCAATCACATCGCAGCAACTCAATGCATGGAGGAAGATGACCTGCTGGAGTTCAGCCTGAGTTTCAGAGAGGAGGAGACTAAAAGTGATTTAAATGCCTCAAAGCATGGCATGGTTGTTGATCTGGGGGATTCACAAACTGCTGATCTACTGGGATCTTCATGAACAAACATCAAGAGAGAAGAAAGTAGGAAAAATGGAGTGAGCAGCAGATCTCTGGGCCAAAATGTTCACTTGATGCCAGAAGTCAGAAGAGGAAGGATGGATGATCTATGAAGAAAGATCATGAAGAATTAAGACAGAAGGGGGTCCAACCTGATCCTAGGGTGGTAAGTGTGTGTTTTGTGCATAAAGCTGCATCTCAAAAACTGAATGTATTCTTGTTCTGTGATATCAGGCTAAAAGATCAGTGCAAACTTTGAACAAGTCTTAGTTTCAGGTGCTTCAGTCACAGTAACAGGATGAAAACTGAAAATCAAATTTATTCATCTGCTCACATAAAAGTAATCAAATGAAGGGTTAAAATTCTAGCTGCTCCTCCTCCATCTTCTGAGACACTAACTGGTAATGTTCATAAGCCGGGAAGAAAAAGTGATAGAAGAACTGATGGATCGACTGGATCAAAAGTTGAGGTTCATGATCTTTGACTTCCACCTTTTTAGTTCTTCCTCCATGTTCTTCTGAGTGTGCTGAAGAAAAAAAAACATTCAGGACATCTAAATTAATTTCTATTATATCAGAGCAGCAGAAAATAATCATCAATGCACCAACCAGCAGTCTGAAGGGTGTCATCAGATTGAATTTTGATTTCCTGATCACCCTCTGTTTCTTGGGCAGGAGGAGATTCTTGTGGTTTTCCAGTCTGAAACAAAAGTAACAGAGCTGTTAAGTATAAGTTCATGTAGGGAAGCCTGAGACACATTTGGTTCAATATCAAGAGCATTTTTATATTCAGATGTCTTATATATGCATTGCTGTGATTCTAATGCATAAAGTGGATAAAGGTTTCATGATCATGAGAGGGTGTTAAGGGTCAAACCAACAGGAAAGAGCAGGATTTAGAGTCTATCTACCGTTATTTCTCCTCCTGATACCTGCTGACACTTCACCTCAGCAGAACCCAAAAGTACCTCAGAAAACTCCAGGAATGTAATCTGCAACAGAACAAGGTGAAACGACAAAGTTACACAAAAAAAGAGAAAAGAAAAAAACAAACCAAGTGAAAGAAAAGTGTTACAGGTTAGACAGACCTCCAGATCCAGACAGCAGGAAAAGTTTGAGGGGTCGCTGCTCTCTGAGGTCATGATCTGCAGCAGTTTCTGCACTGTCAGATTCTTGTCCAGCAGATGAAGATCCTAAACAGAGTCAGATAAGGAAAACAGGTGGATTTAGTGTATTATAGTAAAGAGGTGCATAGTATATTTTACTCTGCTGTACCTTGAAAATCCACAGCAGGTGTCTGCAGGTCAAAGTGGGCTCATCTTGGGGAGTTTTGAAGACTTTGCAGTAAGTTTGATAGATTTCCCAGCATTTCTTAGAGTAGTTCATAGCTGCTGCTGTACAGTCTGGATGTCTGAACAGGAAGCCTGAGTGAAAGCAGATGTGGTCAATGAGCACAGTTCACACTCTGACACCCCCCTCACATGTGTGTACAGTTGTCTGTTCTTGTGTATTGCTAGCACCTTTTACTTTCCCAGCATGTGGAAGGATGTTGTCAGTCATCAGTTTGGAAAAGCAGGCAGCTAGAAGATTCTTCTGTGTCCTGTGAAAATACTTACGTCAGTCACCAAAGAGTAAAATCTAACCCCTTAATGACATTACACATGATTGTTTCTCCTACAACTACTTTTGGACCTGCAGCTACAACATGACAAGGATTTACTTGCAATAGAGAATTTCAGTGCAAAGTGCAAGATACAGCACACATGTTTTATAGAAGTATATGATAAGAAAAGGATTTTAGTATCTATCAAGTAAGCTCAGCTTCACAAGTGTGCTGAGATGTGTTGATACAAAACATTAAACACTGAAATACTGATCACGACTTTTTGATGTCTGCAAAGTCAAGCATTAAAAAAGTGAGGATTAATTCAGTGGTGTGCAGAGTGGGGCGCAGGGGAGGGCATCACTTGAAGTGGCCTCTTGAGTGCCCAAACATGTGCCAAAGTGCCCTTTTTGGAGCCAGAACATGTGCCAAAGTGCCCTTTTTGGAGCCAGAACACGTGCCAAAGTGCCTTCTTTACATCTAACTGCAAAGTCTCCTGGCAAAGTGCATGTCCATAGTGATTTCTTGGGTGCCAGAACATGTGCCGCGGTGCCCTCTCAGGAGCCAAATTTTTGCTGAAGTGCCATCCTTACTGCTAAACTTGTCGTAAAGTGCCTTACTGGGAGCCAAAACACATGCTCAAGTGGCCTTTTAGGAGCCAAACCTCCACTTAAGTGCCTTATTGGGAGCCAAAGCATGTGCCTAAGTGCCCTTCGAGTTAAGGACCCACCCTAATTTGCCCTTCTGGCTGGTTAAAACGTGATTAACTGCCTTTCTGGGAGCCATAACATGCTTCATTGCCCTCTGTGAAGCCAAAACGTGTGCTCAAGTGCCCCTTTAGGAGGCAAAACACACAATATATATATGTGGCTTTTATTCTTTTACCTCTGCCCTTTAAAATGTCTGTGCATGCCACTGGATATGCTGAACCTACAACCATCTAAAACTTCATGCTAAAGCCACAGGAACAGTTGGGGAATTGCTGAGGGCATTAGCATTCATCCTCTGGAGACCATGACTGTGGGTGAAACATGTAAAGACCATACATTAAACAATAGTTGAGTGACTGTTCATCCCTCTGTACTTCCATCTTTCAGTACCAGTGTGGCAATTTCCTGTTGTTTTCACAGATGCTTCACAGGTTTGTATTAGCAGGAAGAATATAGACGCTTACATCATGTCCTTATGGTAGATGTGGTAGGACACAACAACCAGACAACTGAGGAGCCCACGAAGGAGGATGGGAGCAAAAGGAGAATGATGATCTTCTGTAGGGCTATCTGAGGGAGAAGAGTAAAAACATTCAACAACATATAGTTATTTTTCTTCCTGATTTGAGATGATTTCCTTAGAGAGTGAGCAGGTGTCAGCCCCCCTCACCTCTGATCAGGTTGTCTATCTGGATCAGAGTGATGTTATGATGGTGGATGTAACAGTCCTTCAGGAGGCGCCACAGCTGCAGGCGCCACAGCAGGAAGGTGTTGTCAGGAGAGTGGACTTGACCCAGTCTGCTGTAGAAACTGTAGACTGACCTGAGCTCTGTGGTCAACCTCAGCACCACAAACTCCAGCTGCTCCACAGGAGGGGAGGTGTCAGGGTGGAGACACAAGGGAAGATCCAGGGGAAAGAAAGGAGGAGAATAAATTCAGACAGAGTACAAGATTTTCTATCTCCTACGCAAGGGGCGTCAGACTGAATTAAGATGGTCTTGTGTCCTCTTTTACCCGGAAATGTCCTCCTTTTACATTGTAAAATTATGTCTGGTTTTTTAAAATTCCCCAAAATGTCCAGGTTCTTCTCAGCTTTTTCTACAGACCATTGATAATAAAATGCTGCACTGGGCAACTGGCATTATTCTGATGCAGCAACCTGTCAAGATGTTAGGCATAAGTGAGGCATGGCCCATATTAAGTCAAATTTTCAAATGAAGATGAAAAATTCTGAGAGAAAAAGAGTCAAAATTTGATAAAAAGTAAGAAAATTAAGTAAATTTTTAAAGATAAAAATAAAAAGTCAAAGTTATGAGGGGAAAAGTCTGAATTCTGAGACACAAAGTCAAAATTAAAAAAAAAAAAAAAACATCGTAATTTGAGAACAGTCAATTTTTAGATAATAATGGTCTTAGAATTTTGCTATAAAGTCAAAATTTTGAGTTAAAAGTTCAAATTTTGAGATGAAAAGTTAAAATTTTGAGATGAAAAGTTAAAATTTTGGAAATAAAGTCAAAGTTATATAAATAAGTCAACATTTTGAGGAAAAATTTCAAAACATTGAGATCCAAAGTAAAAATTTGTTACTCTTTGTCCCACAAATTAAACTTTTCTTTTGAAATTTGCACTTAATATGGGCAAAAATAAATAAATGTCTACAAAGCCAGTTTTTTACCATTTTACTTTTGTACTCAGGAAAGTCTTCTTTTAAATATTATATTTCCTATATTACAGAAAATTTTCACTGCAAACAGAAAATGAGTGCATTAAATAAATATGTGGGTTATGTAGCTGCTTTGTCTTCTTTGAGTTTTTTTGGGTATTTTCAGTATCTTCAAGAGGCAGGATAGGAGTCTCATTTGTGGGTTTTACAATATGGTGGCCCTAGACTTAACAGAAATCATAAATTCCTCTCAGGAGCATAGAAAAATAACCTTTAAAAAAGACACAAGCAAACATAAATTACAGGATTGTATTGTTTCGCTTTACAGTTGAATGTTAAATCACGCAGGAATAACAGGATGCGGTGCTGCTGTCATGATTTAAAAAAATAAAGACAAAGAGAAATGATGACCTTACCTGTTCACGCTCAGTGTCAAGGTTTCTCTCTGGAATTTTATCCAGAAGATGATCAATATTCAGGGCCATGTCTGGACCTAAGACTGAGAAATCACTGCTTGGCACAGGAGATAGACCTGAAGTAGGAGATGAAGTGAAAAGCTTGAAACCAATAGTTACACCATCAGAGGAGGCAGTTTATTTAGAAAAGAGCTACTGTTAACGCTAGGCAGTCACAAATTAGATTAAATCACTATATGTCCTGTTGTAATATTCTAATCACATGCAGTGCAGTATTCCTTTAACCTGAAATGTGTCCAAATAACAGATACAATTTTTGCAGCAGATGTTTTATACTCTGCGCCAGTGTTACTCAACCCTGCTCAACCAAAGAGACAAATTATTGAAAACCACCTTTACAAGAGAAACAGTCTAAGTGGTGAAAAGAGCAAAAACTGCATGATGTAGCAATAAAAATAAATTAAGGTGGTGAATACAGTCAAAAAGTGGCAATAATGAATGAAAAAGGCCAGAAGTTGGGAGGAAACTTGGAAAATGGTCAGATTGTGGCAAAATTTTCCAGAGGTCTTTCATTTCTGTTTCACAGAAACATTTCTGTTTTCTATCAATCTTATGTTAAATTCTCATTTTATGAGACACTGAGAATTTTGGATTTTCATTATATGTGAGCCAAAATCATCAAGATTTCAAGAAATAAAGGCTTGAAATTATTCCCTCGATGTGTTCATGAGCCTATATAATGTCTGAGTTTTACCTTCTGAAATGAGTGACCAAAATATAGCACTTTTTTATGATGTTCTGATTTTGAGATGAACCCATAACAGAGTTTCTTTTGTGGATTGTATTTTTTTATTTTATTTTTTTTAAGCAAAATCCTTCTCATGTATGTGTTCTTCTTATTCAAAACAAGAGTAATAAAAAAATCAAATCCCATCACTTGAGCAGTTACTGTCAACAACACATAAGATAGGAAACCAAAAAATAATCGCATAATAAATCGCAATTAGATTATTTTAGTAAATTGTTCATCCTTAGTTGATGCTGGTATTTACCACAAAAAGGGGTGGGCTCTCTTTTTCCATTCAGGATGTCTGTCATCATCTGGTTATTCACAAAGTCTCCTTCAAAAACACGACCGTCCTTAAAGGTGAATTTCCCCTGTGAACCATATTCAGCAGATCACACTTGTTATGTTTTTAAAGGAAAAATTGTTTGTCTTAAGGTGTATTTTGTGTGTGTCATCAGCATCATGGATTGACCTTTCCATGTTTTTTGTCCTTGCTCCATTCTCCTTCATAGACCGCTCCTCCAGCATAGTAAAAGGTTCCCTGCCCGTGTTTTTGGCCCTGAAGGAAATCTCCAGTGTACTGGTTGTTCTTGATGTACTGGGATCCGTCTGCTCGCCTCAGGATCCAGGTGTGAGTGCCCTGTCCATGCTGCAAGAGAGAAGAAGAGGTAGGCAGATGTTTGTTAATCCACATTTTGCTTTGGGACTATTCTATCATGATGGAACAATAGTGTGTTTGGTTACTTGAAGTCCATTCTGCCACATCCCAACATACTCCTCTCCCAGTTTGAGCCACTTCATGGTTCCTTCTCCATGTCTCTGATTGTTCTTCCACTCACCAGAGTAAGAATTACCAGAAGGATAGCTGTTAAAACACAGATGTAATATTCAGTCAGTCTGAATCACTCAGGCCACAGGTTATAAAAATAAACTCCATCATACCCTCTCACTCCCCAGCCCTCTCTGTTGCTCTTCACCCAGTCGCCTTTATACCAGGATGTCTTCTCCTTGTTATAAAACACTTCACCCTGAAATGAAGAGGAACCCAATTAAAACAAAATCCATGGGAATAAATGAGAGTTGAGAGCATCTTTAGGTTGACTGTACCTTTCCGTGCCTTTTTCCCTGATCCCACTGCCCCGTGTAAGAAACCCAGGTTGTTGCCCATATGTAGGTTCCAGTTCCGTGTCGTATACCTTTAAAGACTTCACCCTTATAAGTGCTGCCATCAGGCCAGGAGTAGGTGCCTTCGCCCATGGGCTGGTTACAGACAAATTCTCCCTGTCATGATGTATATGATGGTGTGAACATAAATGACTTCACATAATAACATTTCTCAATAATCATAATTTACATTCAATAATAACATATTACTATAAACAGCTTCTGTTATTTTGTGCCCTACCTCATATTTTAATCCACCTGCAAATGTGAAGACGCCACGTCCATGCATCAGTCCCTTTGAAAACGTCCCCTTAAGATTCACATTAAAGTGAGTTAGATCAATGAAATAGTGATAGCAATATTCATATCACCTTAAAAATAAGAATTTGCAAACTCCTTGGAAAATAAAACACCTTTGTAGCTTACTGCATTTAAAGAAAGTTATATAAATGCAGGCATGTGTAGTTTTTAAAAAAAATATCCAGGCATATAAGACATTACACGAATTAGAATCATGCCACCACTTAGTGTATTTCATTGCATTTACTGTATTTTGTACTTTTAGAGAAGTTTCAAGCTGCAAATAAAAGGACAGAGAAGAATACAGCAAAGATAGAAATACAAAACAGTTCCAATGAAGTTGGGGCATTGCGTGAAATGTAAATAAAAACAGAATACCATGAATTTCAAATCATGTTTAACCTATTAACAGTTGAATACTCTACAAAGAAAAGAGATTTATTTTTCAGATTGATAAACTTAATTGTTTTTTGTTTGTTTGTTTTTGCTTTGTTTTTCTTTATTATGTGGTAAATATTCACTCATTTTGAATTTGAAGCCCATTTTTTCAGCATTCATCAACTTTCCTAGTGTTTTGTTGCCCCTGTCCCAGCTTTTTAGGAACGTGTCGCAGAATTAAAAAATTAAAAAATTAGTTCAAATATTCACAACTTAAAAACGAGTGAAAATTTTTTTGGGGGGGGGTTATTAGTTAGAAGTGTATTCAGTGGAACAAAGGTAAAACAGAATTTAAAATCATTGTATTCTGTTTTTACGTTCTATACAAGGTCGCAACTTCATTGGAGATGAGTTGTACAAAGAAAATACACACTCAGTGTTTATTCAGTGATTTATATGTTATCAACAGTGACTGAGTGACTGAATGAGCACTTGTACCTTGTATACATGTCCTCCTTCAAAACACGCGAGACCAACGCCATGAAACTGGCCTTCACTTTTCTCGCCTTCATACCTGAAACCACAAACACACCAAGAAGCCTGTAACTGTAACAAATACTCATATTTGTACTCTAAAAAACTATTGTATTATGAATTCTGCTTTACCTCTGTAGAATCAAGCGCGTATTTGACGGGAACTCATGACTGACTTCATTCTCGCGTTGTTTCATATCTGTAGAATTCTCCTGTGAAACACCTGAGCAAGTCTCCGGCTTCGTTTCTTCGCTTTTCTTGGCAGCTGCGAGTGTCTTTTTAGTTATTTGTTCACTATATTCAATCACTGTTTTCATATTTACCTTCTCCTGTGACATTTTTAGCTGTTTAGTTTCGCAGCTCTCGCGTCAGGCCATTTTATTTCCATGGTAACGGCAAGAGACGCTAAAACTACGGCATCCTCAAACACCCAAAAAGATTAATGCCGTAACATTACCACCGTTAGGGCCCGTGAATTTTTTTTTTCTACTTGCCCTGTAGTACAAACTACTACAACATATTGTGGTTTTTCCCCCCCTAGATTAAACCAAAAAAATGTCTTTATGAAAACACATCCAGCAAATATGCAGTAATTTCACTGTCAGTATGAATAAAAATAGGTTTTTTTTGTCTTATCTATATTGGCTGGTGGACCCACTGGGGTTTACAACACAGACACAGGATTTAAAGTTTTTTATAAAGCAGAACATTACTCATAATTTTATTTCTATTGTTTATCCTTGTGGTATCAGTGCATGTAACAGTGAAAAATCATTACAAGGCAATATATTTTAGAAATAAATCTTTGTTTATTATGTTCAGTAATACAAGTGTCAAAGTTTAGAAAAAAAAATTAACATTATTTTTTGATGCAAAATACAAACAAAATCAGAGCCTTCCTGATCAGAGCAGATAAATCGAAAAGTAAACACTGAACAATCATTTACAAGCATCTGATCCATACACGACTGTGAAGCAAAGCAATTTAGTAGTTGCATGGGTCCAGTGTAAAGTCTGATTTCCAGCTGGTCCCTCCTTGACGTGGTCAGTCTGGAGAAATTATGTCCAGGTTAGCGAGGTGTCTCATGGTGGGTCTGCCATGAGGACAGTTCCACGGGTGCTCGATCTCCCCCATGTGACCCACAAGCTTCTTCATTTCAGTGGTGCTCAGAGCAGTGCCGATCATCACCTGGAGATAGATACCAGCCAAGAAATAGTCATGTTTACAAAAAAAGTGTTTACTGGACACTTTCTAACGTTAAAACATGGTTATATCCTGGTTGTGTTGAGAAACATTTGAAAAAGTCTTTTTACTACTCATGCAAACTCACAGATTTGCGACAGGCTCTGGAGGCAAACATCTGTCTGACGCGGGACGGTCGACACATGACCCCCGGACTGTCAGTCAACATAAAGATCAGCTCCTCAATGTCAGCTGGGCCGAATGTCCAGTTCTTACTGGTGGGCAGAGACACCAGCTTAACCCGCTCCATCACCTGAGCTGCAGTCAGAATAAAAAAAAAATAGTGTTATTAATTGAATTACTTACATAAAAAGATAAAGACTGAAATAGAGTCAAATCATACCATCTTCATCAATGAGAAATTCAAAGCCGTTCTTCCTGAATATCTCAAGATTCTCTATGAGCACGTTTTCACTGATAGCAGTGAGGTGGAGCTTCTGGGGGCTGCAAAGAGGAAAACAAAATAAAGCACAGAATAGCAAAAAGATCTTTCTGAAAAAAAAGTATGTTGTTAAGGGCTGAACGATTTGCAAAAATAATCTAATTGTGATTATTATTTCCTGTATTGCTATTGCAATGTTTTGTGCTTTTTTTTGTTACTTCCAGGTTACCATCTTGTGTATTTACACAACCACATTGTAGGACATGAACAGTTACATTAATTACAGCACAGCAATAAAAACCCACTACCACTACTATTTGAGACTGCTTTTTGTCCATTTTAGACACTTTTCACTTCCTTTCTGTCACCTTTGGACCATTATGAAACCTTCTCACTATTTTCCAGCTTCACTTCCAATTGTCTTGCCAATTTTTCCCATTTATGTCACTTGTCACTCTTTTTTTGTCACATTTTGCCCATGTTTTGCAACTTTTGAGTATTTCTAAGCTTTATCCCAATTTAAATGACAATTTTTGTTTCCCTTTGACAATTTTTACAACCTCAAACTAAGTTTTATTGCTACTCGTTGCTGTTTTGCCTCTTTTTACCACCTAGATTGTTTCTTTTCTAAAGGTAGTTTTCAACAGTTTGTCTCTTTGGTTGAGTAACTGGTGTTGAGCAGAAAAAATCCGCTGCAAAAAATGTATCTGATATTTTGACACATTTCAGGTTTTAGAAATATTGCACTATATGAGATTAGAATATAACAGGACATGTTGTGATATAATCTAATTTGCGATTTATTGCCCAGCCTTAATGTTGTTGACCAGTGTAAGATTCTCACAGGATGAGTTTCTGTCCTTGAAGAACATTGTGCTGCTGCAGCATCTCAAAGTTGTACTTCTCATCTGTGGCGTGCTGGTCGATTATGAAGATGTCTGAGTTGAGTTTCGTGATAATGAAGCCGAGGTTAAACTGACCGATGATCTCCATCTGTTTGAACGTGTCCTTACTGAGAAACAGAAAGAGAAAGATCATCACCACTTCAGTCACTTTGACATTGTTTGGTCTGATCCATTGTAATGATGAGTGAATCCTACCTGATCTCTTTCCTGAGCTCCTCCTCTGCACTCTGGTTTTCTCCTGGGTTGATCTTGGCCCTGAAGCGTCGATAGAGCAGCTTGTCCTCACTCCTCTGTTTCTGCTGGTCCTGTAATCGCTTCAGCTTTCCTGCTAGCTCCTGAAAAGAAAAGTGGAGAGGCACTGTCTGCCTCTGTAGGACGACTGGAGCATCCACTGTGGATGAAGATCTCTCAAAACAGTCTGATGAAGTGTTTGGTTTAGATTCCACAGGCACATCTGGTTCATCTTTCCTAAATCTTTTGGCATCTGGGCTCATGGAAGAGTTTTTATCTGGAGTGTTTGACTCGGTCTCAACATCTACAGACCCAGTTTGAGTGTAGTCAGATGTTTCTTCTGGAGGTTCATTTTTTACAGAAGCTCCATCATCATCCAGTGTTGTCATATCACTAACTGTCCCAGCTTCTTCTTTTTCAAAGTCTGCATCGTCTCCTGACACCCTCCCATACCTGAACCCATCCAGCACTGACTTTCCTGCTGTTGTGCTTTTCCCCATGTCTCTGGTGGATTTCAGAGGAGATTTAAACGTTGAACTGGAAGTAGAAGGTGTGACAGAACCTTTAAAAAAAGACTGGAGTTTTTTCTGTGTTGGGCCACAGTTGGATGCTTTTGTACTCGATTTGCTTCCAAAATTTGAGTTGTGATGACTTGAAAACGCAGCTTTAAGTCCAGCCAGATTTATTGTCTTCTTCTGCTCCATGTCAGCTCCTGATTCTGTCTTTTTCCCATTAAATTGAGCAACATGGCAGCCTTCTGACGCAAGAGATGTTTCTGGAGAAAAGTGGAAAACACGTACTTTAATATCAATACACACTCCTCATGTGCTGTACAGCCTTAATGTAAAGATCTTTCCTTACTTGTTGAAGACACAGATGCAGAGTTCAGGCTGATCTTATTCACTCCAGATTCATACATGTTGATGAGAGAAGTTTTTATGATCGCCAGCAGGAGTTTTTCCTCCTGGAGGAAGATCTGTCGTTTGTCCGGGGTCACGTTCACATCCACACACTCTGAAAGGACACGAAGACAGAAAAGAGAAAATCATGTCGAGAAAAATACAGCTGGGTGCTTTAAAATAACATCAGATCAGCAGCTGTCTTACCAGAGGCTACAGCTATGTTCAAGACCACAAATGGATACTGATGTCTGTTATACATGTGATAGACTTCATTCACAGCTTTGGTCACCTGCAAACAGCAACACAGAGAAAAAAATACAACAGTATGGTTGTTATTCATATTATATGATTTGAATTAATGTTTTTACAATACTTATACATCATGTGAGTTACCTTGAGGGGATCACACGGCCGATTGTTGATGAAAAAGAACTGCCTGTCTGTGGCACTCCTCCCAACACCATGGTCTCCTCGAGAAATGAACCCTGTGATGCTGCAGAAACAGATTCTGTAATTACCTAAAAAAATATGAAATGAGAGGGAGGTATGGAAATTATTAGTGTCACTTACGTAAAAAGCTGTTTGGGTAAATCTGCCTCTTTGAGTCCGTATTCCTCAATCACATTTTCTGAAGGAGAAACTTGCTGGAAAGGGAGCAGGCTCTGCAGCTGTGGAGGAACAGAAATTGAAATTCACGATTCCTCGCATGGTTTAACTAAATGCTACAGCTGTTTAAAAAAATAAAACAGGTTCAAGAAGAGAGTGAAATCCCTCATGACATCCTATTCATGACAAATCCCCCTTTCACTTCAATTTTCTCTTCGACCTCTCTGCTGTTGTTGTCGCTGTTGTCTTTGTTTTATGATCTACTGAAAGTTTGCATTTGTTCTTGCTTTTTTAAATTGGTACGCAAACTGTAGTAATGTCTATTTGGACATGTATGATGATGAGGGATGAGGAAGGGATGGGCTGATCTGGTAGTTATTTTTTATATTTTTGTATATTGTCTAATTATTCAGCTCTAGAGTTGTTGCGTGAAAAAAAACACATCAAATATACAGTAAAAGGGCGAAATCAAAGTTCTGACCTGTTTAGGTCCAAATATGGCTCCTATGTTGTCTCTCATGCTCTGACTGCCGCTGGTGCCGAGGACTGTGCTGCGCTTTCCCTGCCCATTTTGGTTCGAGCAGGTAATTCTTACTCCAGTTGAGATGATACAGTAGGACTGCAGGACGTGAATCATTTTGGCATACTCCTGAAAAACAGAAGAATTTTACTTTCTGGAATCAAAGAAAGATGGATTCAGTCACTGAGTTAAACGCTGACTAACTCTTAAATTTTTACACTTCATTTCTGTTGATTGTTTTCATATTATTGCTACTGTCACTATTCATCATTCATACATAAATCAGGGTGTTTTGTCATTCATGGTTTTATAATCACCACCAAACAATCTAATATCCCTTTCCTGACCTTTTTGATGTTGCGTTGGAACTCTTTATGCCGAACAGGCAGAGTGTAGAAAAGCTGCTGCAGGCTGACAGTGGTGCCTTGCTGACGGGGATGGGGTGTCTTCTGCACCATGTGACCTTTGTGGTCAAACACCAGCTTGGTCCCCACCTGGCTGGACTCATGACATGTCACCACACCCAGATCACTGACAGCAGGAAGGGGAGTGAAAGATCAGCTGATGTAGAATAAGTCTTTGAGTTAAGTGAACATGGTTGTTACTGTGTTTACCTCAGGGCGCACAAAGAGCTGAGGGCTTCACCTCTGAAGCCGAATGTTTCCACATGAATAAGATCAGAAAAGTCTCTCAGTTTTGAAGTGTGGTGCTTTAATGCTTAATGAAGCAAACAGAAAAAAAGTTTCAGTCAACCAAAATAAGTAATCCCTCACTGAGAAGTTTGATAACCAAAGCTGGCACTTACTTAATCCCTCAAAGTTCGCCTCTTCTACTCCTTTACCATTGTCTGACACCTCCACCAGTTCAGTCCCAGACTCCTTCAGCCTCACATCTGGAAAATGTAACAACATGATTCAAATGTTTTTTTCCACAAAGAGTTTTGTTTTGTTGAATCTAATTCCGCAATTTCTCATTTCTTTTTACTGTTAAAAACCAATAATCACCAGAAACAGTATGAGTAATAGAGAGCATGTTTACATTATACATACTTATTTGAGTGTAAAGCTGGGCAATGACATGATTGTAATTTGTGATCCTGATGCATTTTGGATTGATAACAGTGATTAACTGTGAATATATTTCATCAATCAGACATGGTGGAAATGTGTGTGATAACAGCCAATCAGAGTCCACCTTTTTCTGCGCCACTTCTGTTTGTAAGTTGCCAGAGGAGTAAGTGCAATTTCTTTTGGATAATGATGATGTTTACATTCTAAGGCGTCTTTATTATCCCTGAGGGGGCAATTTTTTTAATTTTTTTTTTTTTGGGTGGGGGGTGGAGGGGTGGGTCGGGGGGTGTCTTGCATTCCTGCAAAAATACTACAGATTGTAAACAAGTTCACTTTTTTATTTTACATTTTTCTACAGGGGCTTACAAGGGCATTTTTCTTCTATTTTTCTATCTTCATCTTATGTTTACTGTGATGCTTAGCATTTCAACATCCAGCATTTGCTGAAAGGAAATGCGGGGGCCCCATCTTGTTTCCTTTGCTATTTGCTTTGAATGTTGAGCTAATCTCTAGTTTCTTTAGTTTTCAGTACAGATGCTTAAAACTGAGAGGTTGACAACAATATAAAAATTGTGATCAGATGATAGCCCTATTTGATTGTAACCTCTGTATTGTAATCTGTATCAATAATTACCTATATTAGTGGCCCCTGCATCAATGCTGTTTTCCACCAGCTCTTTGACAGCAGTAGCCAAAGTCAGAACCACCTGTCCTGAGCAGATCTGATGTACAGAGTGCTTGTCAATGGCTTTGATGGCTCCTGCAGGTTCAGAGCTGCAAAAAGAAAACAAGTACTCAGAACTGACAATTGTCTGACTTTGCAAACTGATACACGTATTTATTGCAGCAGTAGATTTATCCATGTCGGCCTAAAACAATGTCTAAAGCTCCTCACAAGTCATGCATGTAAATTTAATTATGGAGGATTCCTCTTCAGAAGATTCCAGCTGGATAATATTCTGCTGTTCTTACATTTACATTTGCATGCACTGAAAAAACTCATTTACAGGTGAGTATAAAAAGTACTGTGGTGGCTGACTTACCAAGCATCAGACATCTTCAGAGATGTTTGACTTCGCAAAGACTTCTCAAAAACTTTAGAACAACACCCTCCCTGCGACGTATTCAGAGAGAAACACGAACTAAAATCTTTCCATGTATGCAAATATTATATTGTGTTTACTATAACCGCTAGCAAGCATCACGTTTTCTCATGTAAACACAAAAGTGCAGCAGAACCGCGCTCGTGCGTTGATGGCTCGCGAGCGTCACTCGTGCGCAACAACTGCGCAAACTGACTCGTAGAAAAAATGAATACAAGCATTGATAGAGATGAAAACCATACAAAGAAGACCTAAAATATGTTGATATACATTAATTCGATGAGAGTTGTTTCTATAAGAGTTGAGAGTATTTTAAGAAACAGTTGCCATAAACGTTTGTGGATTACATCATCACACCAACAGAAACGTTTGACCTTATGAGACGTTAGGGAGCGTGTGCATCATCATTATGTAGTAAAAAACGAACAATTTATATTTTGTTGTGGGGAAGAATTCAAAGAAGTAAATCTCACATTGTTTGGATTTGTCTGCCAAATTGAAGGTTTGTTGTTGAATTTTAAAACTCTTCCCAAAATCTTTATTTTTACGCCAATAACCAAGAGGTGTGCACATGTACATTGTTAGACGGTCCCTGCTGTTCAACGCCTGCTCAATCATGGCCGCCCGGTCTCACCAAGTGGACACAGCACAGAGCTGACAGCTTACACACTTTGGTCAGACTGTTTCGTATATTTAAACCGTTCTGAAGTCCGTGGCTGTAGGAGTTGGTCGACAACCCCTCGTTCCGACATGGGTTAGCTGTTTAGAGTCCGGACACGTTTGGGAATATACTTTATTGTCAAGTCATCATTTTCTCCACTCAGTAACATGTCCAGTTCAACACTTAACAACGATTTCCTGCTGTTGGACGATTCTTCTGGAAGCAGCAGTAACGTTTCGGTTCTCAGAAATATCAGCCCCAGCCTGAGGCATGAGGTGGAGACTGCCCTGGGTCTGTTAAGTTTGGACAGTGATGAAGAAGATGACGTCCAGTTTGACAGTAAGCAGCTTTCTTCTTGTACTAAAATTGTTATGTATGTAAAGGGTAATCTCTCATGTGCTGACCATTGACTAAACGTCACAATTTAAAGTCCCAGTAGGGAGTTTTTTGACTCATTATGAAGAGTACTGAGAATAACAGTGTTGCCTTTGTATGACCTTTAGAGGCAAAGGAGAACATCAGTGTAATGACATCATTTTTTTTTGTTGTCAAATGTTGTATGAAAATGCTGCAATGCAGGGTAGGTGTCAGGTGGTCTGGAAAACAGCTCATGTCTCTAATTGGTGAAATGTGTGACTAACTGTGAATCTTTGCCATAAACAACACTTAACCTATTACCCATTACCTATGAATGAAGTATGTTGTATGTGATTTATATTGTCTGTAATGAATTTTATAGGGACAAACAGCTCACTTTTAGATGGTTATCACCTCTTTTACTGCTAGATGTAACAAGATTTAAAACAAGATAATCTTGACGATGTGAAGACTACTTGGCTATAAATCAGATTTCAATTAATGAAGTAATTCAGAACATCCTGGCATCCTACAGATTTGGCTATTTTTCCACATATTGCATACTAACTTTTTGCCCAATCCATAGGCACTGCTTGTATTAGAAGATTTAGACAACAGCAATATCTGTTAAAAAAAAAACTGCTCGCATATGCTCAAGACAAAATCAGCAGAGACATGAGGTCAACCTTTATCCACAGGAGGGCGTCAGTGTCTAAACAGAACGTTCCTCATTGAGGCTTTAAATGTTTCTGTTCCTCCCTTTTAACACAGGTTTTGCATCATATTCATAGACTGTGGAAGCTAAACAAATCAAATTACTCCAGAGTAACAGTCACATCATCAGGGGCTCTGTAGTTGACCTATCACAACAGTCTTTACAGACAGTGTAAACTCTTTTGTTAAGTCCCTTTCTTTTGTTATGATAAAATATGCTAATAAGCCCGCTTGTATCTGGTGATGTCAAGGGGGATCTCCATGGATGAATAAATTTCTGTGTTCAGACATGTCAGGACATGCCCTCCTACACACACTTCCTTCTGCAGGATGAACTGAGAGTGAAGAAGTGTGAGGCAGCTGCCGCTCTCATTCTGGCACTGCCACTAGCTGCCAAAGCTTAGTTTCATGTTGACAGAGCTGTGGAGTAGGTGGAGGAGGCCGCTGGAGCAGGCAGATAAGCATTACAGCTGTGAACGCCCCCCCCCCCTTATGTATAAACAAGATCAGTTTGCGTCTGAGGTGAACAGGAGAATCCCTTTTACAGCTCTGAGTGCTTAAATGTGTGGTGTTTTTATTTTACTGAAATGGACCTAGGGGACAGAAACATTGTTGAAATGATAGCAAAAATTATTGAAGAAGGTAAGGAAAGGAAAAGAACCGTTATGCTTACATGTGCTTGACTTGAGTTTTATTAAACATTGTTGCACTCTGTACTGTTTTTTTAAAGGTGGTTTCATTGGAAATATGATGCAAAAGTGAAAATGAAATATGCTTAAGCAGTTGGTTTTTATGTCTGAGTAACCACAACTTCCTCTTTCACGCTTCCTTCTATGCTCAGCTTCAGATACAGACAATAATGGAGAGGTGATCATGGCTGGTAAACATTACCCATCTATCCAGGAGTTTGCCTCCGCCATCCCAAACCACCTCCTCTTTGGCTCTCTGCTGGAGCACCTGTGCTTCGTCTATGAGAGCAACCCAGCTCGCTCACGAATGCTGTTCAAAGGTACATATAGCAGTGGTTTTAATTTTCTGTCTGTATTCTAGCTCTTTGATTATCATAAAATAAGTCTTGTGTGCTGAGTGCAGACAATGAGTGTGTTTAACTTGTCGTTTCCCTGGCAGTCATTGGACAGCGTTTAGCCGCCATGAACCTCCTGTCACCTTTAGCCTTCAGTGATGAGTTCAGCACCGTCAGACTACAACACAACCGAGCCTTCACAGAGCTGCTTCATGCTGCTAGCTCCTCACTGTATCCACAGGTAAATCACATTTAACAAGCTTGCTTTGTAGTCTTTGTACTGCATTTTTATTCAACTAATATTTTTTAGAATAAAATAAAAAGGCAAACATTTCTAGTATTGTAAGCATGTGTTCTGTTTAGTTATCCCCAGACCCTGTTTTGTGTGCAGGTGTCCATGATAATTAGTAATGATGATGATAGGTCAATAATGAATCAGTACAAGTAGCCTCTTACAGATTTCAGAAATAATGTATGTTTTCAGATATTTTTTGAGTATCATGTCAATACAGTTTAGTCTTGTACACTTTAAAGTACCTCAGCAGTGGATTCTTCCTGTTACTTTGCAGGGCCAGCCATGCCTGGGCCTGAACACACACAACCCGGCTATAAGGTAGACTCTACTTTGAGTTCAAGTTCTTTTTTTTTCCATGAGTTGCAACAAAAATGTTTTAAGTTCAACCCAAATTCCATGAGAGCTGTTTAAAAACTTGTTAAAAATTAAATTTGATGGTTTGTAAAGACACCAAATAAAAAGTTGAAATGTTCCATGAAAATTAATGTTCATTAGATTTAATAAAAACAATTCAGACACACACACTATTTTAGAAAAGGTGTGCTGTGATGGAAACAAATAATGACATTAATTTGCAACAGATTGGTAATATCACTGGATATAAAAGATGGCACACTAGAGAGGCTGAGTCCCTCTGATATTAAGATGGGAGGAGGTTCATAACTGTGATAGATAGAGTGAGGAAATAGTTCCTCAGAATCTCTTTAACAAAATGGACAAGGCTGATAACAGATACTGGATAGCCGTGATCTCTAGGCACGTGGCACTGCTCTAAAAACAGGCATGACTCTGTAGTGGAAGTCAACGTATAGGCTCAAAAGCATATCTAACAAACGGGTGCTGGTTCAAACTGTCAAATATAGAGTTTAAATGATTTGATACAGAACCCCTTGGAAGGAACTGTATATTTTTGCTTTAATTGAGGTTCTTTATATTTGCCCCCTAACAGGACAAAGGATGAACTCTTCCAAGCGCAGACGTCCCGGTATCTTGGTGAATTTGAGGAGGTTCTCAGACTGGGTAAAGGATCCTATGGGAATGTTTTTAAGGTTTGTACTCCTTGGATTCCACACTTGATTTTTCAGAACATATGAGCACAGCTGATAACCACAAAAATGTTTTATTATTACAGGTAATGAACAAACTGGACGGACAGTTTTATGCTGTGAAGAAAATCCTCATCAAGAAGGTTTCAAAGGAAGACTGCATGAAGGTGGGACTACAGTATTCAAACAATAAATCCTTCAACATCAAAATCAAGAAAAAACTGTACTTATAATGAGAATATTTTTTACGCTGCAGGTCCTCAGAGAAGTGAAAGTGTTGTCCAGCCTTCATCATATAAATGTTGTTGGTTATCACACAGCGTGGATGGAACATGTTCAACCAGTAACATGTGAGGATTCACTGAACCTGTTGTTTTATAGATTCAAGTGTACAAGTTCTTGATTCAATTCCTATAATGCAAAATTATGTTAAAATAACTCTGTTACAGCTAATGGATCTCGCCTGCCAGCACTTGAACCACCTGGAACTCAGGACAGGTAGGATCTTGGACTCAGTAATCCCACTTCACATCTTCTAACTACTGAAGACAGCTTATAATTTGACTTACCAAAGAGTTACAGTAATTTATGCTATTATATCTATCTCAATGTGTTCTTTGGCAGTTTTGACGACAGCCCCGACAGCAGCAGCAGCTCCTCCATCATCTTTCAGAGTCTCAGTCAGGCTCGCACAGAGGCTGCCACAAGTGCCAAAGCCGCCCTGCATGGACAGCCAGTCAAAGCTTTGGTCCCAGCCCAAGAGAAGGGGCAAGTGGTGTGTCCCAAAACTATGCGCCGCATTCCTGAGAACTACGTCCCTTGTGTGTTTCTGGGACAGCCAAACCACGTGAATGCCTCAAAATGTCCCGCAAAGGATTGGGACAGCTCGGTGCTGCTGGAGGAGGAGGAGGACTGCAGCAGGAGCAGCATGGAGCTGAACAACAACTCCTGCATGGATAAAGACAGACAGCAGCTGGCTGACAAATGCAAAACGAAGCCTTCCAAAGAGGTAGTGCTGTCTGTGGAAAAAGAGGGTCATTTAAGTGATGCTGTATAACCTCCTAGAAGTAAAAGTGCCATTTTTAAAGGGATGAATTTGTGTTATCTACAGGTGCAGTTTCAGCTGATGCTCTACATTCAGATGCAGCTGTGTGAGCGCTCGCTGAAGGACTGGATCTCTGAGAGGAACAGCAAGCCCAAAGATGAACAAAGCTCAAAATGTAATGATCACACTCCCAATTACACTGCCTGGCTAGAAAGAAGTCACCACCTAGATTTAACTAAACACATTGATACAAACCTCCTATCGGATAATTACTGCATGGGTGATTATCTTTCAGCTGGATATAAGTTATTTAACCCCAGCTGATGAAATGAGTAACTTCTTATTTCTGAAAGACGTGGTTGTGGAGGGAGTCAAATCATTGGCATCAAGCAGAGAAAACATTTAAGGGGATTGACTGAAAGAATGCTAAGGAACCATCGTCTGCCAGGAAGAAATGTGGTCTGGGAAAAATCCCAACTGATCGCAATCGCTGACATGTTTGGCCAAATCAAATGGAAGAAAAACAACAGCAGAACTCAGGAGCATGTTTGATCGTGAAAGTAAGAGCATTTCTACAAGCACAATGAGAAGGAAGCTCAATGGATTAGATTGAACAGCTGTGTAGCCTTAAGTACACAGTTGCACACTAAGTACACTAATCAGTAAGGCTAATCAGAAAAAAGGCTGCAGTTGCTAAAGAGCATAAAGATTGGACTGTGAAGGAATGGAAGAAGGTCAGAGTCCAGATTTACCCTTTTCCAGAGTGATGGGCGCATCAGGGTAAGAAGAGAAGCAGGTGAAGTGATGCACCCATCATACCTAGTGCCTACTGTACAAGTCTGTGGGGGCAGTGCTATGATCTGGGGTTGCTGCAGTTGCTCAGGTGTAGGTTCAGCAACATTATGTTCCCAAAGAATGAGGTCAGCTGACTACCTGAATATACTGAATGAGCAGGTTATTACAACAAAGGATTTTTTCTTCCCTAATGGCATGGGCATATTCCAAGATGACAATGCCAGGATTCATGGGGCTCAAATAGTAAAAGAGTGGTTCAGGGAGCATGAGACATCATTTTCACACATGGACTGGCCACCACAGAGTCCAGACCTTAACCCCATTGAGAATCTTTGGGATATTCTGGAGAAGATTTTGTGCTGTGTTCAGACTCTCCCATCATCAAAACAAGATCTTAGCGAAAAATTAATGCAACACTGGGTTGGAGATAAGTCATGTGACATTGCAGAAGCTTATCACATAATGCCACAGTGAATGCATGCTGTAATCAAAGCTTAAGGTGGTCCAACAAAATATTACAGCGTGACTTTTTTTTGGTGGTGACTTCTTTTGGACAGGCAGTGTATATTCAACACAAGTTCCGAGACTTCAAACATGTTTATTAAGTGCGTTGTACACTTGTTCTTTCAGTGCCTTACGGGTGTGTTGATGCTGAGCACACACTCAGCCTGCTGAGGAGTATACTTGAAGGAGTGGAGTACATTCACTCTAAAGGAATCATGCACAGAGACCTGAAGGTGAGGTGTAAACTTTATTCCAGCAGCATGTGTTCGTTGGTTTGAGGCTCATGAAATGAAATGTCCCTCATGTAAACTCGTGTCAGCTGGTAGTCGTACCAAACTGTTGGTTGATTAAGTCCTGCTCTCCATACATCTCAAAGGAAATATCGTGCATATTCTCCCAGCTGTTGAACACAAAGTCATAGATCCTCTCAGGCAGGATTCTCCTCACCCCTTCTCTGTCCCTTTGAATGTATTTTAGATAGATGTCACTCTTGCAAATATCCTGAAGCCTCCGCGGCTGCTGAGTGAGTTCGAGCAGCTTGTCCTTCTGTTTGCAGAAACACGGTAGTGTCAGGGTTGAAGGCAGGAGGCCACTGTGGTTGTAGAGGGTGAGCGGGGAGGTCAGAGTGAGGAGCTTCAGCAGTAGAGAGTTGTTGTGAACATTAGCTCTGTGGTTCAGAAACAGGAAGAGACAGTTCTCTCCTGAAGTGCTCAGCTTGTTGACGTCCGCTCCGTGTCTCAGCAGCAGGTCCACCAGCTCCTCGTTGCCCATGCTGCAGGCCTGCTGTAGGGGAGTCACGCCGGCGTCGTTCACAGGGTTGACCTCTGCTCCATGCACAAGCAGCTCAGAGACACAGCTGATGTTCTCCTTCAGAGTTTTACTGCTTTTCAAAGCCACTGACATGGCAGCCAGGTGTAGAGGAGTGTTCCCTGAGTGCTTCACAACCTGAAAGGAGGCAGAAAGTTACACCTAGTTCATACACTGATGGAGCCTTTTACTTATAAATCAGCAACATTGAGAGAAACTGAAATCAACTTTTCACTCGGTCAAATCATTACAAAGATAATAATTGGGTCAGGTTGGAACAGAGCGCGCATTGAGCTGATTTAGTAAGGATAATTAGTCATCAAAATAAATCTTTAACAAGATCTGTACTATGTTTTAATCAAAGAATCAGAATTTGGCTCTCAATAGCAATGTACAAATTACATAATAAATTTTTTATGTATGCTTATACACCTCTTTGAACACATTGCGTCAAATTACCCCTCCAGTTGATGACTTTCATTGTAGTCGATGATGTGAGTGTTATTACCCTTATAAGGGCTAGGAGAAGCCTTAATTTAAGCTCTTAAAAATTCTTTAAAAAAAAACTTATATATTTTTTTGCTTTATTATTTTCCTTTCATTCTTGAAGATTTTTCAGAATGAGTCAGTTCAAAGAAGACGCAATTGCTTTTTGATGGATAATTCTATCTCAATCAAGTTTTTCCCTTTTTATACTATAATTTTGGTCACATCTTTTTTATCATCTTAAGTTATTTTTTGGGGCTTTTTTTGCCTTTAATTTGATAGAGGAGGACAGTGGATAGCACAGGAAAGGGGGAGAGAGTGGGGAGTGACATGTGGGAAACAGGCCACAAGACGAATTGAACCCAGGCCAGACCTCATGGTGCGTGGGCCGTATGCACCCCTTGGTCACATCTTTTAATGACAAGCAGGTATTGAATATCCCTTATAACATGTAGAATATAACGATTCTGAAAGTAAAACAAAAATTCGATTCATCCCTCTCCAAACTGGAACAGGTGGTACCAACCCTCTTTAATATGCCTAAGATAAATAAACTTTAATGATGATTATGATTAATAGTACATATATATTTAGGTTGTTTTGGGGGGGTTACGGCTTCATATGGCTGACAGAAGAGAACAGCAGAAAGAGTGGAAAACAGGCTGAGAGTGAGAGTTGACATGATGGAAAGATGCAACAGGTTGGACTTAAATCCAGGCCACCTGCTGGGATTGCACCCTAAACCACTAGACCAATGTTT
The DNA here is from genome assembly GCA_008086565.1 of Thalassoma bifasciatum. Lineage (NCBI taxonomy): Eukaryota > Metazoa > Chordata > Actinopteri > Labriformes > Labridae > Thalassoma > Thalassoma bifasciatum. Next base: position 105,769 of record RPOG01000880.1, on the reverse strand, counting down.
TTCAACCTCAGGACCCCATGTGGGGTGGCCTGGAATGTCTAGTAATTGTTTAGAAATTTGACTGATACATGTTCTTAACTTAGTATTATTCTTTGTAAAATTAAATCACCACACCCATAAAATTAAACTGTATTCTACAACAAATACTGAAGCGCCTGCCTGGTTGGCAAACCACATTAATCTGCCCCTTTGACTGGTTAATTAATGATAAACTTCCCTCCTGCAGCCAAACACACACTAAAGAAACCTTGGAGGAGCAAAAACATGTACAAAAGTGCCCTCTTTGGAGCCAAAATACGCAAAAGTAACCATAAAAGAATAATTTTTCACAGCGTGGGCCGCAAAAAACACATCATCTGAACTTTTGTAGATGTTATCACCACTCAGTTAAACACATAACCTGGCGTGACCTTAAATCAGAAGACTTAGATGTAAAACCACCAGTTACAACTAAACAGTGGCAGACTGTTTGGTCCTGCAGTCATTAGCTCATTAACACTTGTTAATGCTCTATCCCTCTGCTTAACTAACACACACCTGATCCTCTTTTCTCAGCCTGCTTTGCTGAAGCTATTTTTCTCTCTCGCAGTTAAGGTCATCAAGTCTGTGGTTTAAATCAAGAGGAGCAAGTTGAGAAGTTATGCAGCAGATGAACAAATACAAATGTCGTAGGCCTAGAATAGTCATATGATAGGCAAAAAAAGGTCAGCAAATAGGGCAATGAAATTCTTCAAATTCTACTTTTAATGAACTGGGTTGTTTCTTTGATTGTGGGAGGGTCAAAATCATGATTGCAGTTCAAATAGGACTAACATTAGAGCCCTTCCTTCATATGTATTCCTTCTCACCTTTTCCTATAAGACGTTTCACTTTCTCTTTGCTATTATGCAGTGTCAAAATCTATCTTCTGATAGTGTAGTCTGTGTTAGTTCTCCATTTATGTTTTTGGAGCGATAGAGAAAAATACAACAAGCTAATCCCAACCACCAAAAAAACGGAGAAGAAGCACGCACCATATTTACATCTGCTCCCTCCTTTATCAAGCTCACGATATGCTCCTTACGAAGCATCCCTGCAGCCATATGCAGAGGCGTCATCCTGCTGCTGTCCACAGCATCAACACACGCCCCATAGCTGGAGAGAATATGGAGAGCAGACTGCGCCGCGAAGCGTACAGACAGGTGAAGTGCTGTTTGGTGGCTTGTTCCCTCCACCTGACAAGGAAGTACACAATATTCATAAGATGATTTTATTACCATTCGTGTTGAATTTTAAGAACAAGAACAGGAAGAATTCTTTTATGGCGTTTTACCTCTGCATTGATGTTAACGCCGTGCTCACAGAGAAGCCGCAGACAGGCCTCTGCCTGCCGCTGAGCTCCGACCGCAGCAGTCGGGCATTTCAATCCAGGTTTTGGCAAAGCAGTAGAAATGATTGGCCAACTGGATATCACCAAGTGTAGAGTGGTTTGACCATGCTGGTCCCTTTGATGGAGGGAAAGATGGTGAAACATACGTGAAAAGAAAAGAAACAGAGGCTCTTTCTGATTTTCTGCAGTCGACATCACTTTAATGATGTGTCAAGTTTAGGTCTGCTGCAGAAGTTATGGCATCAACAAACTGAACATAGACTCTTGCATCGGGCTGAACAATTTGCAAAGATAATGTAATTGCGATTATTTTCCCTTTTTATTGCAATTGCAATTTTTTATGCCATTATTTTCAGGTTCTTTGAAGGGGATGATACATATATTTGTATTTATATATCAAACACATACATGAGATAAAAAAGTAAGTTTTGAAAAGTATCCACCTACTCTGTTAGGCACATCTCAAAAATTAGAATATCATGAAAAAGTTCAATATCCTTGATCACTCATTTTAGAAGATGGAATCCAGGAATTAGATAGACTCATTAAACATAGCATGAACTATTCCAAGCCTTTATTTCTTGAAATGTTGATGATTATGGCTCACAGATGATGCAAATCTACAATTCAGTGTTGCAGAAAATGAGAATATTACATAAGATGAATAAAAGGATGTCAGGCTTCTGGAAAGTTTTGCTACTTTTTAATTATTTGCCAAGTTTTCTCCCAATTTTCACTCATTTTTGCTGCTTTTTGACCATTTTAGCTTCCTTTAACTTATTTTTATTGCTACTTCCTGCTGTTTTCGCCACTTTTTACCCCTTAGGTTGTTTCTCTTGCAAACTTAGTTTTCAACAATTTGGCCCTCTGGTTGAGTAGAGTTGAGTGACACCGGTGTAGAGCATAAACATCTACTGAAAAAAACTGTCTTGTATTATGACACATTCAAGGTCAAAGAAATATTGCATCGTCTGGGATTAGAACATTGTAGCAGGCTGTATTGTGATGTAATCTAATTTGCGGTTAATTACCCAGCCCTACTGTTGCATAGTTTTTCCGCTGCCCCAGATTAAATTTAAGAGTCTTGTATCAACAGGTGCGACATTTTGCCGCAGGTGTGTGGGGTGTGTGTTTGTCCAGACCTGAGTTCAGGGTCCGCCCCTGCAGAGAGCAGGAACTGCATGCTCCTCATTCTTCTGTAAGAGGCTGCTAAATGAAGAGGTCGAACAGCAAAGCCCTGCAGCAAGACAAGAAATGACAAGCAAAACTGGAAACCTTAGTGCAAACGTATCAAAGTCGTTTTGGAAAAGGAGATTGCTTTTAGTTGAACAAATTCAGAGATCACATTGGAGTAGATTTTAGAGATTTCTTCTGTTCTTGTGATCATTCCTGATGTAACTTCTGCTCTTTCAGCATGTTCCAGATCTGACAGCATTGACATGTAGTAGTAGTAGCGTTACCTTACAGGACTCCTCTCCTGGTATACTCTGCTGCATCTGGATGAGACAGTTGCTTCCATACTTCTTGGTGAAGCCTTCCATACGTCCCACGTCTTCATCCTTAACTGCGTAATAGAATTCATGGGTGTGAGGTGTGCTAATATCACCTTTCTCCTCTTCGCGCTCCTCACCTTCCTCCTGCATGACAGTCTCTAACAGCTCCACTGATAGTGCTGTGTGTTTGTTAGACTCCCTGAAGGTCTGCTGTGGTTAAAGCTGGTTCTTCTGGTTTGCAGATGCTTTTTTCATAATGCCAGTACATTAAGAGCTCTGAGGACTTCTCTTTACGTGTAGATTGTTTCCAGCCTGATTTCATCATGTAACTCTCAGAGTTACGTGTCGTAGCTTGGTGCACAGCCCTCCTGTTACTGCTGATAACTTCTGTTTGGGGCCAATTACAGGGACTGGTGACACCCCTTTTAGTCATCAACAGGTTCTTCCAGACTTCAGTTTTCCCTCCTCTGCTGCTGGAGATGAGGAGGGTTTAAAAAGCTCATAGATACATATTCCGATAGCAACAACAACCTGTAGATTTAGGGACATTTTCTATTCAATTCTGCAAAGTGAAGTCCTGCACCTCTTTAGACACAAGGACTGATCTTTTTATAAAATTTGGCCCAAGAAAAAAAAAATTCCTTAGTTTTTTGAGTGGACAAATGGTTGGTGAATATCAGTTATTCAAAAAATAACAGATTTTTTTTGTTGTTGTTTGTTTTACCTGCTGGCGGGTACAGGATCATGAGGGTTTAAGATGTTTCTTTTTCTGAAAACTGAGACTTGCATCTAATGGCTAAACTTCAAACTTTTCTAGTTTAAAGCCAGTATTTAAAAACAAGTGTTGCAAAAGTTTATTGAATTGTTCCCTACAGAAGCCAAACTGAACATTACAGGGAGTGTTACAGGTTTTATATTGGTCAGAACCAGTGGTGGAAAGAGTACTGAAAATCTGTACTAAAGTACAAGTACTGTTACATGGCTAAAATATTACTCAATTACAAGTAAAAGTACTGGTGTAAAAAATACTCAAGTAAAAGTACAGAGTATTCGTCAAAAAAAAACTACTCAGATTATTAGTTACTTAAACTAGTGATGTCACTGTCACCTCTGCAGATAGGGCTCTAAATTTTGTGTTTTGCTTTAACAATAGTTAGAATGCTAAAAATTAGTAATTATTATTAACTGATAAGATAGAAAAAAAGTGTTTTTCGCTCATTTTCATTGGTTTATTTTTTTTTTCTTTGTTTTTTTTTTGTCTCTCATTTCTCATTTTAAGTTTTTATTTCCTTATTCAGCAAAGGTCTCAGGCAGACAAAACAAAATTAGATGAGGTGCAGTTGCTGCCATGAATATTCATAGAGTATCAATGAATACATTTTTAACTGGTTCAATTCTTAATTCAAAATCAATCAGCGATCAATCATTAACATCCATTAAGATTTTTTTGTTTTGTTTTGTTTTTCATCCATGTGTCCTGGTTTTCATTGGCTTGTACAGACAGAAATGAAAATTGTACTCAGTACTCAACTATAATTTTAAAAGTAACTAAGTAGATTACATGGCACAATGATTACTTAAGTTCAAATAAAAGTACAGACTTGAAAATCTACTCATAAAAGTACAAGTACCCCAAAAAACTACTTATTTACAGTAATCTGAGTATTTGTAATTAGTTACTTCCACTCCTGGTCAAAACAGGCATTTTTCATGGGAATAAGCTCCAAGACAAACCTTCTGTCTTTAAGAAACAAAGATTTCAGAGTTTAGGCCAAACTACTGACTCAGCTGCAGGTGTTTCTCCCTCCGTCTAATAGCAAAGAGCAGCACAAGGTATTTCACATTCCACTAAACATGAAGCATTTCTCTCAAAGCTCAAAGGCTTTTTAGAGCTTCTAAAGACAAACTGTTGTCAGACCTTTTTCCAACATATGTGTATAATTTATGTTAATATGCAATGAATATGTGAAATTCCATAAAACACTGTATTTGTGGAATATGTGGGAGAGAAAAGTGTATGAAGAGCAGAAAGTGTCTTAAACATGAGCAAATCAGATATGAGTAAAATTTCCTCATCTGTGATTTGAAGATGAGCTTTATCAAGTTTTTTTTGGTAGTAATGTCAGAATCTATTTCTTGTTGACTATGGTCAGTTTGTCACTGCAGATGTTTCAGTGTTCCCCCTCAGTTTACAGCCTTCAGAGGCAGAGATTTATTTCTGAGTGGTCACAATGTGTCAATCTCCCCAATATTCTGCATTTAACAATAGATTCTGTTTTCATTGGCCAATTCTGTGATTACATTAGCGCGGAAATCATAGGGCCTTAGAACTTGCTCAGTAGGAATCCTGTTGGAGTTTTAGTGTTCTATTTTCTTTAAGAGAGGAGTTCAACCTGTAGGTTCAGGTTTGAAACGTCTGTAAAAATGTGACCTGCCTATTCACTGACCTTGGACTAGTATGAGTCCTGGACCGAGGGAAACCTTGTTCCAGATCAGTTTGACCATTTCATTTCATTTTTGTCTGGTGGCAGATGTCTTGGATGTGGAAACAAATTTTGCCACACCCAGCTGTTCTACCCCCTGTGTGTATGCAGACTTGTTTGAAGAAGCCGGTGACATTGTTGTTTGCCCTTAAACTTAGGAGTTAAACTCAGTTGCCCTGAGTGCATTTTGTGGTGTACAAAAGGGGAGCGGCAAGAAGGGAGTAAACCTCTGGAAATCTTTCATTCTTTCTTTAATAGCCTTTATGCAAGAGTAGAAAACCTACAGCTCAGAGTGTAACATGAGGAAGTCTCAAACCCTCAAACTGTTGATTTCTGCTGTGATGTATTTTGCAAAAATATTATCTTGAGGCGCTAAATCTAATTTGTAACGCTCTGTCTCTTTCTACAGCCAAGGAATATTTTCCTGCACGGACACGACTGCCATGTTCGAATTGGGGACTTTGGTTTGGCCTGTCAGGATATGATAGTAGACAGCCATAAAAGCACCGCCTCTGCACATAATGGTAACCCTTCCTTTTTTGTTCTGTGTATATCAGAATTAACATATATATACAGTATATAAACATATATCTGTGTCTGGCACAGAGTTGCCTAGAGAGGGAGCTATCTCCTCTTGAGTCACATTTCTGGTGTGTTTTGCAGATTCATCACATACCACAGGTGTGGGAACATTTGTATATGCTTCACCAGAGCAACTAAAGGGCTCACAGTATGATTCACAGGTAAACATAATCACTGTGTCATTTTAGACTCTTATTTTTAGTGTCTCCTGCAGAACAGTGCATGAAAACTGAACTTTAATTCTCTCTCAGTCAGACATGTACAGCATCGGAGTCCTGGCTCTGGAGCTATTCCAGCCCTTTGGGACAGAGATGGAGCGAGTCCTGACCCTCGGGGACCTGAGAGAGGGGAAAATCCCGGACTCTTTCAGCCAAAGATGGCCAGCCCTGACCAAGTACATCCTCAACCTGACCAGTAAAGAGCCCAGTCTGAGACCAACAGCCACTCAGCTTCTACAGAGTGAACTCTTCAGCAGTAAAGACGTCGTACGTATCATGTTTTAACATATCAGCTCCTGTATTAGTCACTTTCCAATGAGTTTATGTGCAATCAAAATAAAATTATTTATCTGAGTTTGATACCTTAAAGTTTAAAGTCGTTTGCAACTACTCATATCCAACAACTTTAAAGACTGTACTTTTCTTCTCCTTAGGTGATCCATGGTTTGCAGAAAAGGGTTGAAGAGCAGGAGGAAGAGATCATGCAGCTGAAGAGACAAATCAGTCAGCTTCAGAGCTCACAAGTCACCGTTCATTTCTCTGAGTCTGACAAAACCTGAGCCTTGAAAATCTCAACAAAGAGACTGCCATAACTTGATTTCTTAACCACTGCTGTGTGTCACGTTGCTCACACCACTGGAAGTGAAGAGTGCATGTGTCTGTGTGAGTGTGTGTAAGCATTTGAGTGTGTCTTGTGTTGCAGAATGTAAGGTTGTGATTATTTATCTCCATTTAGCTGCTGAATTAAACCTATTTCTTTTAAGTTTGTGATGCAACATGTGATTTTTTTTTTTAACATTTTAAACAATTCTGTGTATCACACTGAAGAACAGATCTAAAGACTGATCTTTGCAGCAAATTTGAATGTTAAAATTGTGTTTTGATTTTGTGCAGCCTCTTGACATCACAGAATCAGTACCTCCAGGAAGTAGATGAAGTACAGGTGGCTTTATTCGCATTTCTTTGCCATCTTCCACCATCAAACTTACTATATCAGAAAATAAGAAGGAAAAGGATTAATACAAGCTACACAAATATTGATAAAAAAAGACATGCATAAAACACGTATACCTCACTGGCCACATTGATTCAACAGGGAATGAGAAATGAAGGAGTTGAAACAGACTTTGTTCCATCGTGGAATCATATTAGACTTAAATCGTATACACATATTCATGTACTTAAGGCAAGAAAATAAAAAAATGTAACAAAATAAAAATAAACAGAATGACAAGAGATCATTTTGGCAGCTAAACCTGTTTTGTAAAAACACCTCATAATGTTAATTTAACAATTTGAGCACAATGCATACGTCAAGTCCTAAAAGTGAAGCCTGACGACACTTGGGCTGCAAGGGGCAGAATATCACAGGGGGTGTCAAGTATCAAAACAAATGTCTTCAGACTCCTAACATGTGGTTATTTATGGTTTGATAGGAAAACATTCTTATTTATGGAAACTTCTATTATATCAATGTAGATTCTCTAATTTCTATACAAACAGGTCTTTCAGCATAGAAATTGCTATAACTGCAGTCATTTCATCACATTGGAAAATATAATAGTCATTTACTGATTCTGGTACCACTTTATGTGACGGTTCGTGTGTTATTTACACCACATTGGCTGTATTTCATGTACACAAAGGTCAGAGGTGTCTGCATGAGACGGATTTTCCCGAAACACGTTTCTCTCAGAGAAACGGTCGGGTTAACCAATCAGAGACCTCGTTTCATCGCAGGTACCCGGATGTACCCGTGGGGCAATTAGCTACGTCATTGTTCACCGCCGGACACCCGCTGGAAATAAGGAATGGATTTAAAAGAGCTAATAACGTATTCATAACAGATTTCAGGTGAGTGTGTTTGAGCTTTCAGGGTAAATTGGTACTTAAGGTGTGCAGCTGTAATAATTTTGAAGGCCTGGGCCGCTGGGGTTTGTCGTAGTAGCCTTACACCGGGTCTCTGTTATGTCGGAGAGCAGAGCACTGTGCACGGCCACCGGTGTCGAGCCCCTCCTTTCTCCGCTAATTAGACACCTTCATACCCGGGCTCACGCGTTTAGATCACATAAACTTCAAAGTGTAAACATTAAACTGCTCATCTGGTGAACTATAAAGCAGTTAGGATGTCCTCAGTCATGTCGGTCAGCATCTGTCGCTCTGAGCTAACTAGCAACATTAGCATCTCGGTTCCCGCACGAGCACCTCCGCACGTAACGTTAGCTCCGCTGTGGAGCGGTGGTACGTTTCCATGGTGTCAGTCGGTGTCTTCGCGAGTCATTCAGCCACAGTCAGGCTTTCTTTTCCACTCTTGGAGGAGAAAGGTGAGGTTTTAATCGGTGTTCCGTGCCTTACACGAGCTATTTCGGGTTTACTGTGAGTTTTATGGAGGTTTTAGCGGCACTGCGTGTTAAAGGCCTAGCTGCCGTCTGTTAGCCAGTGTGAGCCAGTCTGCCAGAGCAGGTGGGAGGGAACAGCTGTTGTTGTAAACGTGCTTCCGACCAGGCAGGACATTTCCTATGAGTTTCTGCTGCCTCTGTCCACTCCTAACTGTATTAAAAGACAGTATTTCTCATGAATGGCCGTATAGAATAGTAACGTTAAACAAATGTTCATCCGAATGTTGCACAATGTGAGGGTTTCGGAAATTTTTGGTCCTGAAACTGAACTTTGAAGGTGCTAGTAATTGGCGGGCACGAATGAGCTATATCCTTGTAAACAAGCAGAGTCTGAAAAGATGTTTAAATTGACCCATGGTTATTACTTTAAAGATATTGTGTTGTAATAATTGAGAGACATCTCAAGACTTGACATTCCTGACTTATGTTAGCTTTTAGCTTGACACCAAGCTATTTAAACACTACAGTGTATTAAACTTCATTTTGGGTTGGGATGACTTGTGTTTCCTAAGAGTTAAGCTTAAGTTTTTGTTATCTAAATGTGCTGTCAAGTTATGTCAGTTAGTTTGGGTTGACATGGACTGTGTTAAGTAAAAAGATGTGGGGTTTGTTATAATTGGAGATCCTAAAAAGAACTGAAAGTCTCCCCCAAATACAGCTGATCAATTTACAAAAAAATACAAACTGAGATTATTGTTCCATATATTATAATTGTGATTTATTGGGATCTTATATGCTGTTGAAAAAACACAAGAAATGTTCATTTCTATGCCCTCAACACTTTCTTTGCTACTCGTGACTGCTTTTTGCCCATTTTAGTCACTTTTTATTCATACTTTTTTGCCACTTTCTGACTAGTTTTCAAGTTTTCGCCTAATTTTTGACCTCCTTTCCACCCATATTTTCTGCTTTTTGATCTTTTTTGCCTCCCTGAAATTATTTCGATTGCCACTTCTTGCTGTTTTGCCGCTTTTCACCACTTGAACAATTTGGCTTTTGTTTGTTGTGTTGTGTAACCTTGGTGTAGAGTATAAACCAACTTTTTTTTGGTATTCTTACACATTTGAGCTCAAATAAATATTTCACTGCCTATGATCAGAATGTTGCAGCAGGCTATATTGCGATGTAATCTAATTTGAGATCAATTTTACAGGCCCCAAGCTCATACATAGATACATACATAGATGTGTTAACCTGTAAAGTATGAATAAGTAAAATGCACCCGATTATTTAATATTGTTTCACCCAACTCCTGTACGTGTTTATTTCTGCTCTTATTCCAGCAATGAACAATGACCATAGTTGACAGGTCTTCGGAGAAGTCTGACCACGAGTCAGTCGGGTGTAAGCAATCGCCCTTCACTAGTGGAGACGTGGGGATGGACAGCAGCTGTTCCAGCAGCTGGGCGGTGGGTCCCACCATGTCGAGTGACTCTCCTAGGCTGAAGGCTCCAGGAGGCTGCCTGGGCCCCACACCTGGAGCAGCTGTGTACAACAGTACTCCATCTTCTGTGGAAAGGCCTAAAGAGCAAGGTGGGTGTAAAGGACTTTCATCAGTGGGTTTGGGACTTGTTTTCTCTGTTATTCCAACTAATATATCTTGATTTACTTAAATAGTCTCGACAAACACAAGTATGTTGGAAGTGTGCTTCCTCTCTCCATGAATTGTCTCGTTCTGATGAAGATGCTGTACTCTTACTTTTAAGCAACCTGAGGTCTGTTCTCCAGAAATGTTTCGCCGCGATGGCTAAAAATTCTCTAATGAAGAAAAACTTTTTGATGCTATTTCTGTTGAGAGAGTGACACAACTGGTTTTGTGGGTGTTGTTTTGCTGCTTCCGTTCCACTTTCGTTCATCCAGTTATATAACCAGGCCCATTTTGAAGTGAGAGCATGATCAATCACTTCAGCTGGTGACGCATCAGTGTTTTGACATGAAGAGCAGCAGGCTGACTTTAGCTCAAACAAAAGAGAAAACACACTCTGTGTTAGCTTGTCAATATTGTTGTCCTCCTCAGTAGCCTCTGAGTATAACACTTTCATAATCATCTCTCTGAGACACTGATATTCCTTTACTAACTGCTCGATGAACATACATTGAGGATTTAACAGTGTAGTGTTGATGACAAATACATTGAGTCTAATTTTAGTGCTGTTCTTGGCTCTGTGTGTGCGTGTGTGTGCGTGCAGTGATAAGCTGTGATGATGGCATCGACTTGCCACAGAAGGTGCTCTTCTCTCCTGAGCGGCTCCACCTGAAGTGGACGCAGGTTCACCGCATCGGTGCAGGCCTGCAGAACATGGGGAACACCTGCTTCCTCAACTCAGCCCTGCAGTGTCTCACCTACACTCCCCCATTTGCAAACTACATGCTGACACGAGAGCACTCCAAAACATGTAAGTTGGCGTTTATACCTTATTTGTTGTTTACATTCAAATTCATGTAAATCTTTTCAATTTTAGAAAGTATTCAGAGGATTTTTTTCCCCTGAACAACATCAGAATTAAAGAAGAATTAAAGAGCGCCGTCTATGTTTCTTGCTGCAGGTCACGAACCAGGGTTCTGTATGATGTGCACCATGCAAAACCACATCATTCAGGTTTTTGCCAACTCTGGGAATGTGATCAAGCCCATTGGTGTGCTCAATGAGCTCAAAAGTAAGTGTTTTTAAACATACAAGTTAAACTCTTTACAAAATTCCCTAAAATGAATGACAGGAGGCGCTGTGTGGCTGTTTACCTCTAATTTTGGAGGGAAATTTTCTACTCAGTTGTTCATCATCCACAACCAGGATTTCCACAAGTCTTTCTGCATTACCAGCTCTTTGATGTGTTTGTTTTTCCTTTGTTACCACACAGGGATTGCGAAGCACTTCCGCTATGGAAGCCAGGAGGATGCACATGAGTTCCTGCGATACACGGTGGATGCTATGCAAAAGTCCTGCTTAGCTGGAACCAAGTAAGTTTCATACATACATATGCAAAAAATCCACAACAAAAACACAAGCATATTTTTTTCATAGTTTGAATAAAGAACGGGCTCAAGTTCAAGAATGTTACTTCTCTATGTGACTGTGAAGTCTGTAGACACAGGTAACAGCTTGAGTCTCTGCCAAGTAGGTTATGTAAACACACAAAACACCCTACCTGCTTTTTTAGGAGATACTTTAAACCTCTTGTTGCGGTTCTGAATGGACTTGTGAAAAGGGGCATGAAGAACAGAAAGTTTGTTCTTCTTTAGCCAAAACAAGTGACCTTTGAACTGATTACTCTTGCTCTAAATCCTGTCTTAAACTCTCCAACTCTTTGGGCTTTAAAATAGTTGGACTTAACCTTTGAGAATACTGTAAAGGAACATTCTCTCTTTGGAAAAAGCTAGAATAAATGTCATGGGGTTTATTTGTCAGAGGTTGTTTAACATAATGTTTATTGTTGTGATAGATTGGACAGGCAAACGCAGGCGACCACTTTCATCCATCAAGTATTTGGCGGGCACCTTAGGTCCAGAGGTAAGTTACTGATTTAAATTGTTGTACATGGTGACAAATTTTTGTCAAAGCTTTTTCATGATTGATTAAAAACTGCTTTTTCCTTTTCAGTTAAATGTCTGAACTGCAAAGCAGTCTCTGATACATTCGACCCTTTTCTGGATATAACCCTAGAAATTAAGGTAATTCACAAGAATCCTTTTATGTGTTTGATCACTTTTGTATATTTTATTGACATGAACCTGCACAGATTTGAGACCAGAATAAGGAATGACACCCAACCCTTTCTGTCTCTCCCATGTAGACAGCTCTCAGTGTCTCCAAGGCTCTGGAGCAGTTTGTCAAACCAGAACAGCTGGACGGAGAAAACGCCTACAAATGCACAAAGTGAGTTCTTTTTCAGTCAAATACAAAACACCATCTGTTTCTTTTTGTCTTAAATCCTTTGTTTATTTATCAAAGTCACCAACTGAAATGTTTCCTTTAGGTGCAAGAAAATGGTCACAGCCTCAAAGAGATTCACCATCCATCGCAGCTCGAACGTGCTCACCCTGTCGCTGAAACGCTTTGCAAACTTTAGTGGAGGCAAAATCACAAAGGTGCCCCCACGTCTCGAAAACCTTGGTAAAGAAACACTCCCATGTGACTGACCTAAGACATTAAATTAATCTATTTTCTCATATTGTGATCAGGATGTGAAGTATCTGGAGTACCTGGATCTGCGACCCTTCATGTCCCAGTCTCAGGGAGAGTCCCTGGTCTATGGGCTGTATGCTGTTCTGGTCCACTCTGGATTCAGCTGTCATGCTGGACACTACTACTGCTATATTAAGGTACTGGCTACATAATCACTGTTGTGATCTATCATGACAAACAGCTGCCAAACACAACATTTGTCCCACCAACACTTCTCAACACCTCACTAAAGCAGTTACATACAGTGTTGCCAACTCCCCAGTATGAAAGAAGCTATTGGCTGTCCTGAAAGTTGCTAAGTGACATCATTACCTAATTTGCTTGAAAAACCATTTGCATGTAATTGTCATGGACAGTATTGGAGAGAGGAGTAACATCATGGGAGGGACAAAAAGCATGTAAAAAAATCCTCTAACAATATGTTCAGAACGACAAAAGAATTTTCTTAAGTTAATTATTTGTCTTGTTCAATGCCAAATAAAACAAAATTATGACTTGGGACCAGCAAAAGTGACGAAAAGCCAAGAAAGGCCGCTGAGTAAGGATGACTTGTAGTTTAGAAGAAGGGAGGGGCCTGTGGCAGCACCCACTGCTCATTCGTTGTTTCCGTTACACTTAAAATTGCGCAAAACCGAAGTATCAGAATAAAAAAGGTAATAGAAACACCAACATTGTGATTGAATGATTCTCTCAATTTTAAGGATGGACGGTGGATCAAGATTTAACACTGTGACTGTATGTCAGATAGATGTGAGCTGGGTTATACTGAGGTTTTGGATCCACCACTGCTCTGTGAACTCCTCAACCATGGTCCCCTCCCAGCAGTCCCTTGTATGTGGCCGCTGCCACGTACAACGGACTCTGGTGTTCACATTTAAAGACCCTCAGCCTTTGTTTGTTGACATCAGCAACATCAGTCACGTCCATCAAAATGACATTTTAGGTTTTAAAATGTTTATGATGTCCATGGTTACCACCCTTCCTTCTTTCACTTTCCACAGGTTGAATTTTGCAGGATGAGATTTTTCTCAAGTTGTGCACGATTCTTGTTGTGATGGAAACACCCGCAAGGCGCAAATGTATTTTATCAAAACTTCAGAAATATAGCTTTTATTCCGTGAAAAAAAGTGTCATTTAAACGCAGTTAATGTCAAAAGTAAGATCAGTTTGTGATCTGAAAAATGGCTAAAAGTAGCAACAGAGTCACTTAGTTGGCAGCACTGGTAACGTGCAGAGCTCCTACAAAAAATTTGAGTTAAAACAAACAAAACCGTGCACTCATGATCTAACAGAAAGATGGTTTTACTGTTTGATCTCAATTAACATATGATGGAATCTGAATAAAATAGACTTTTCCACATTTTTATTTTTGAAAACAAAGACGACACAAACAAAAGTCAAGACAAAAGAGAAACACTTCAAATTTTGGCTGTGTAAGATTAAGCTACACATTTAGCATCCTTGTTAAAAGCTGACAGCTGTTTTTCTTTTGTTTCCAGGCGAGCAATGGTCAGTGGTATCAGATGAACGACTCGTCTGTGTCTGTCAGTGACATCAGGTCTGTTCTCAACCAGCAGGCTTACGTTCTTTTCTACATTAGGTAAGTCATGTTGTTATTCATTCATTTACACGAGAGGCTTTAAATCTGAAGAAGTGTCACTTCTGATGTTTCCCATCTTAACAGCCCTGTTTTTTGTTTAACCAGATCCAGTGATGTGAAGAAAACTGGAGATTATGGTCACATGGGTCATAACCCAGGAATCCCTGGTCAGTCTTCTCCCCGGCCGGTGGTGATACCACGCATCAATACCAGTGTCCACCACAACAACAACATCGGCTTCATAGGTCCCCAGCTGCCCCCACACATGACAAAGGTGCAGCTCACTCCTTCACTCGTTTCTTAGAGATGATGCAGATGTTTGACAGAGAAAGTGAAACCTTGTTCTTGTGTTTGTTTCTGTCTGAATCAGAGCTCACTTCATGTGAATGGGAATGGATCTCTGAGGGATTATCATCACACCAACTCAAAGCCCAGCACCAGCAGCAGTGTTTTAGGAAAACCCAACCACGGCCTGGGCTCCTCATCTTCATCCATCTCCCACTCCATCAGCAGGCCCACCATGATCCCTGACCACGACAAACGCCAGAAGCTTTCATTCTTCATCGGACAAGGCAAACAGAACCGCCCGTCCTCCTCTTCGTCTTCATCCTCCTCCTCCTCCTCTTACAGCCAGCCGTCCTCCGCCAGCAGCTTCTCCTCCTCCTCCTCCTCCTCCAGCTCTCTGTCCTCTTCACAGTCTACCTCAGACGCCCACTCAGACATTCGCTTTGTTCCACGTCAGCTCAACCGCATCAACGGCACGTCTTGCAGTAACGGGGATCGGCACGCTGGAGGGAACGGAGCGTCGTTCCTGGTGCCGTACGGTCAGGAGTCCTCTGAGGAGTCTGACCAGGAGATCTGTGGCACCCTGGAGAACGGTTGTTTGGGGAAGTCTCACCTTAACGGAAGCAAAAGAACAGGGGACGCTTTTACTAATTCTCCTAAAGCAACAAACGGAGAGTCAGGGGTGCATCATAACGGTAACGGGCTGAATGGATCAGCTTATGGCGTCTCCAACTCCAGTCAGAACGGGCACAGCTATGGACACCTCAAAGTCAACGGACACAACAACCCTGACAAAGTGAGTTTCTGCTTCCTGTCTTTGCTCATGACTTTTTCCCAAGAGTCTATGTGTCACTGTTAACAATCATGTTGTTTGTGTGACTTAGATCTCTGGCAGTAATTATGGCGGTTCATCTTCTGCGACTACGGTTACTGTGAATGGATTAGACAGTGACCACACTCACACAAGGTAAGATTAGTGCTCCAATACTGAATTGGAAAAATGATGCAACCAAAAGATGTGGTTTAAAATAGGACTGAATGATTTGCAAAAAAAAGTCTAATTGCTATTGTTTTTTTCTTATATTGCGATTGGGATTTGAAGCAGGATTATTTTTAGGTTCTCCAGCTTATGTAACATGAAACAAATACAGTTTTGGAAATGAACTTTGACATTGATGACAGCATGACAAAAACCAATGACATTTTTCAAATGTTACTTGTGACTCCTTTTTAGCCATTTGAGTCACTTCTCACTCATTGTTTTGACACTTTTGGGTTTTTGTTTTTTTTTTGCTACTTTCTGAAAAATTTCTAAGTTTCCTTCTAATTTTCTTGCAGCTTTTGCTACTTTTTGCCCATTTCAGTTACTTTTCACTCCTTTTTTGCCACTTTAAGATAATTGTTTTGCTACTTTCTGACTACTTTCCAAGTTTCCTCCCAATTGTCTTGGCAATTGTGATGCGTTTGCATCAAATCAAGTTTTGTAACTTTTGGATTATTTTTGCTACTTTTGGATAGTTTTCCAAGCTTCTTCCCAATATTCTTGCTAGCTGTTATTTTCCCATTTTATTCACTTTCTATCCCGTGTTTTTTTTTTTTTTTAGCCCCTTTTGTATCACTTTTTGTCTTTTTTCAAAGTTTCCTCTTAATTGTCTTGCCAATTTTTTCTTCTTTTGGTCCATTTAAGTCTTTTTTCATCCCTTTTGCCAATTTTGGATCTTTTACTTTTCTACCTTCTGAATATTTTCCAAGAGTCCTCCCAAGGTTTGCTGCTTTTAGACCAATTTAGCCACCTTCCACTTATTTTCATTGCTACTACTAGGTTTTTTTTTGCCATTCTTCATTCAGATACATTCAAAAATGTATCTTGTATTCTGACACATTTGAGGTTAAAGAAATATTGCACCATCTGTGATTGGAATGTTGCAACAGGACATATTTAATTTGTGATAAATTGCTCAGCCCTAATTTAAAAACAGGTGTATGTTCTTTGTTTCCAGCATGGAGATGCATCGCTCTGCCTCGTCCCAGGCCAGTTCCTCTCACACAGCTACCAGTGAGAGTCAGCTGCTCTCCATCCCTGACACAAGGGCTAAAAGTGTGTCTGAGCCCCCTCCTCAGCATCCAGCACCCCCCACTGCTAGCTCTCCATCTTTATCCACAAAGACTCACTCTACTACATCCACTGAATCTTCATTCTCCACCCATAACGGCAACATCAACATCAACGCGGCCTTGACCACCCCACCAGACTGCTACCAAAGCACCAACGGGACCTCTGCTGCTCCACCCAAGGTTAATACAGGTGGGGATGAAGCGACGGATGGACCTCACTTGAACGGTCTATCAGCAGGGACTGACGGGCGCACGGACACTAAGGAGCAGCACCAGTACAAGCCCCTTTCTAAAAGTAATGAAGGACAAATTTTCCGAGACAGGGAACGAGACAGACTGTGCTCTGACTGGAGCAGAGACAGAGACAGACATTACAGAGACAGGAGCTCAGAGCGGGACAGTGACAGTGACCGTTACCGCTACAAGAGAGACTACAGAGATCACCATTACCGCTCCTACAGAGACCGTTTGCCTCATCCCGACCGTTACTACAGAGACTGGGAGTCCGAGCGCCGCTGGGACCGTCACCCTCACCACCCCAGGGAGCGGGACCGAGACCGCTGCTCCAACCACTACCACCGCTACCACCACCAGCGCTCCAGAGAGGACTGGGAGCGCGGGCGCAAAGGACACGGTTATTACCGCGACGAGTCCAGCGGGCGCAGGAGGTGGCAGGAGGAGAGTCGAGACTCCCGGTCGGTGAAAGAGAAGAACAACAGCAGAGATAAAAGCTCTTACCCGTCTAAAGAAGGAGAGACTTCTTCTTCATCTGCTGCTGCAGCTCCAGTGAACTCTGTGTTTGAGTCCACGTCGAACAGGGAGGAGCAGAACCAGAGGAGGAGCAGGAGCAGAGAGAGGGAGGAGAGCTCTGAGGCCCGACACTCACGGAAACACAAAAAGAGCAAGAAGAAGAAGAAGTCCAAGGATAAAGAGCGACACCGGGAGAGCGGGTGAGTGACCACGGAACATTAAGCAATAAGTGAGCCGGAGAGTTTTACTGCTTTTGTCTTTAAGGGTTGAACAATCAGTCAGTGTCCAGAGAGTAATCTACGTCTGGTTGAAGAATTTTTATTCATTTGTTTTTGAGTTTAATTTTGAAACTGGGACAGTGAAGGGATGACATGCAGGGAAGGGGTCTGGATAAGAAGCTGATATAAGGGTGCCTGGCTCAACCAGTAAGTCAAGCTTGCATCACTGATCAAGGGATTGTGCCTTTAGAAATGTTTTAATTTATAACTTTAAACGGTGGCGCTGCTTCCTCACAGCAATAAGGTCTCCAGTTTGAATCCTGGTTCCGACATAGTTGGCCTCTCTGTGTGTAGTTTGGATGTTTTCCTTTTGTTTACATGGGTTCTCTCCAGGTGCTCTGGCTTCCTCCTACAGTCCAAAAACATGCTTACAGTGATTAATTGGTGATGCTGGATTGCCCGCTGTGTGAGCATGTGTGTGAAAGTTTGTCTGCCTGTGTGTCAGCTGTGATATGTAACCACAGCAACCGCTCCCCTGGATAATCATCTTAAACAATGACAGGGCTGTTGGAGGCCTGTGTCGGGCCGAAACAACTTAACGGGAGCCAAAAAGTAACTGAAGTCGTAGCCATGTTCTCTGTGCTCTCCATTGTGCTGGTTCTGATGAAAGCACACCTCTTGAAAACAGATGCTTCATGATGACGTAGGTGGGTCATACATGTGCCCTAAGTCTGGTTTATATTGGAGTAGTGTGACCTGTGCTGCAGGGGCCAATCATGTTTGAGCACAGCACGGTTTGGATGGAACTGCACCACAAGTAAAGCTTTTTAAATGTAGAGTTGTTAAGGAGTGTTTTTTTGTATTATAACTATTATTATTTAGACTTTTAGTTTGAAAGCTGACATAACCTTCAGAGGTGTTTGACCATCTTTCAATTTCTTAATTTTTTTAATCATATTTTGTACACTTAGTTAATTTTCCTTTTTGAATTAATAACCAAAGGTCTACACATTAACTTGTTTTTATGCCAGGCAAATTTTTTCAGAAATTTCATCCATATAAACACATTCCTACAAACAAGCACAGTCTTAAATCATTGATGAGATGAGTTATCAATACGGCAGTCAAGCCCATGCAAGTACCACATATACACACTATGAGCAAATTGAAACAGATAACAAAGCCTTACCTTTTTTTTGTTTCACCTGTCACTTTTTGGTGAGGGTTGTACTTTACAAAATACATTACATATTCTTCACCCCACAGAAACAAAAAAATGGAGTCCATATACGTTAAAATGTTCCGGTTCTACCTTTGGCTCAGATAGGCCTGTCGCAATAATCAATAAATCAATTAATTGCACGATAATTAAAAATGAGCTTGATAAGTTTGCCGGGCTCAATAATTTTTTATTCACCAAAGACACTGGATAATGAGTTAACTTTGCTGTATCACTGTGAGTTTTTATTCTTATCAGCAATAGGGCAACAAGCAATATTTAAAGTACATCTACCGTATTTCATATATTGCTTTTGTGTGGTTTTTATTCAAGTGCATTTTTTGTTAACAGAGACTGACTAATTGTTTTTGGTTGTGTTGATTATTTATTTTGGATATTAACAATGTCTTTTTTCATAGTATAATTCCCATTTGAAATATTCTTAAGACATAAAAGGTTGCGTATCTTTAAAAGGGTGTACTTGCACTGTTATACCATTATGATATTAGTTAAAAATGGTATCAATACAGCAATATGATTATTATCACAATAATTTCTGGCACAATTTATTGTCCAGCAAAATCTGTTATTGTGACAGGTCAAGGCCCAGTTTGTTAAATAGTCCATGGGAAACAGGTCAAATAAAACCTTTTTTCAATCTAACAGGGTTAGTAGCTTTTTATAAAATCCATTTAGGCAATAAACTTTTCCGTGCAGCATAAATCAACACATTAAACAGTTTCCAGCTCAAGTTGCCCTTGATTTGTGAGTGTGGTGGGTGTGACACATAACTGTCTTCTGAGGGTCCACTCTATTTCTGAGCTGTGTTTGAAAGTGATGTAGCAGCCAGAATTTTAATTATTTAACTCTTTTACATATTGATGTTATTAGCACGCTCCAATTTCCTATCCCAGTGGCCTCATCTATTCAATTCATCAATTTTTACTCCAAGATGTTGAGCAGAACTGCATTATTTACTTCACTGGGATTGTAAAGGGCCTTGTAGCAACGCCCTGTTACAAACTCTTTTCCCTTTTTTTTTTTTTTTTTTTTTTTTTTTTTTTTTTTTTTTTTTTTAAATTCATGTACATTTGTTATTGTAACACGTATATATTTACAACAGTTAGGGTCAGATTTGCAGTTTGACTTGAGTAGCTTTGCAAGTCACTGGGTGGGTCACAAGCTGGTTGGCTCCTTAGTTCTGGTACCAAGCCTGGATGATTGTGTCATGATGTGATCCTCAATGTGCTGAACCAACATGTGGATCACAAACATCAGAAACTCCTGATCTGCTGAGGCCATCTCAAAAAGGGAAAAGAAGAACGTCAGAGTGTTTGTTAAAGAAGTACAGAGGAGTTTTTAAGGAGTCATGATCAGATGGTTGACATCTTAAAACTTTGATTTCTGCTAAAAGAGGCTCCACGTATCATTTTAGACTCCTATCTTATCACAGTTTGACTCCTCTGTCAGAATAATGTGTGTGCCAGTAGGTGCGTTGCCATTACCCTTGGATATGCGCAAAATTTAAATAGCGCTATAAAAAACTGGTAATGGAAACACCTGAATTTAGAAAAAGCACTAAAATATTGCTACAAAGTTTTTACGCTTTCATGAGGTGGGTTTTCAGACGTTTCGACATTCAAATACATTGCAAAAGCGCAATGGAAACACTTTTTCTGCAATTATACGTCACAGAACGTGATGTACCTGGTCACATGATCAGTCCTCTGTGAGTAAACATGGTGCGCTAGGTTTGGACAGAGGAGGAAAACTCACAATTATTTTCTAGAAAAAAATAACGGCCATACTAGACAGCAAATAACAGAGGTTTGCAGAGAGTTATAAGGAGATAGAAACTGATCTTCTGGCGTCCATCTTCCAGCCATAACTCTCGCGGGATGATATTTAGAACAACCTTCAATGGGAACACGTTCAAAGCGTAAATATACTTTGTCGAAATTTTAGGAATATTGCTTTTATTTAGTGAAAAACTGTAATGGAAACCCAGCTACTGATTAATTCCTGCTCCATTTCAGCCCGTATATTAACTATTTCTGTTTCATGTCGTCTCCCAGAAGCTCCGACGTTGATTCTGACCGAGAAAGCAAAAAGAAGAAGAAGAAAAAGCGGCGGCAGCGAGACAGCCCGGGAGCCGCTCGCAGCCACAAGAGCAGAAGCAGCGAGGAGAGGGAGAGCCGCAAGAGACATCACGACCACACCAAGAACTACAAACACCACGACGGTTGCTCGCCAGAAAAACGCCGGCGCACTGACAACGCAGAGGACGTCAGCTGTGATCATAAACAACTTCCCCACCACATTTCACCTCCAAACGGCTCATGTCATCATCTGAACGGGTTCACAGGTATGAACGTCATCCTCAAAAATCACTAAAATGCTGAGATGACGAGGCTGTTGTGCTCCTATATTCAAAGTGTTGATGTTTTCCTTTTTACAGGAAATGGTTACGGCCAAACCAACGGAGACTCCCACGTCCTCTCCGGTGGCTCCAAGCACTGACTGTAAGTGGGCGTCCTCCTTCTGATGATCAGAGTGCTCGCAGTGGGAGCTCTCATCATGGATGCACATTTCTCAGTTGTATCTATGCAGATCGATAACACGTAGGCCTCTTGTCCTCCTTTCAGGCCCATCACCACCATTCAACAACAGCAGAGGAATGACATCATCGACCTTTCAAAGTGGTGCTCAAATGGGAATAAAATGTATTTTTACTGCAACTGAAGCGTTTTAAATGTTCAGAATTTACTTTTCTTTTTAAAGGCATTAATTTGTTCACCCTACTTCTCCTGAAAATGGTTAAAAAAATGCTACATTGTACATTTATGATGAAAAATATTAATATATACTTGTACGGACACAAACAAAGCCTGGAGCTTAAACATCTCAGCTGCTGCTCAGTGGAACTCAGGACTTGTTAACATTCATCACCTAAATCCACCAACTGCTTCGAATGGAAAGAGACAAAAGGGAAACGAGTGGCCTGAGAGAAAAAGTAGCTTCAAGTTAAAGATGTTCCCATATCTGCAGAGGCGATTTTTTTTTGTTTTTGACCCCAGTGGGAGTGAACAAACCAACAGAGGAAGATATTTATGAATGAACCAGACAGGAGCAGTGATGGGAACACGGCTCTTCTGACTGATACCTCCACGTTAAACCCTGGACAGACTTGAGAACATTTCCCTGCTTTTTAAACATTTTTTCGTTCCCATCTTTCTCTGGAGCCTAAGATTCACTCTGTAATTTTTAAACCTTCACAGAGGTTTTTCTCTCTGGATCATGCCTCTCTCTCTCTCTCTCTCAGTCTTTCTCTCTCTCACATTCTTTTTCATTTTAAACATATAAAGAAAAAAATTGCATTGAGAAATTTGTTATCATGGCTGTGGACCATTTTGTGTTTGCTTTTTAATGAAAAATACAGTTTGTGTCTTCTAGCGTCATAAAAAATACTGTGAATTTCATTTTGAACTGTACTATCAGTTACTTTTATATGTCTAAATCCTGTATCAGGGTTCTCTGTAGTTTTGTTTTGCTCTGGTTTTAGAAACTCTCATGTTGATTTTGACCATATTCTTTAGACGAATGTCTGTTATACGTATGGTTTGCATTTTGATTGTTTTTTTTTTTTTTTTTAAACTTTGAACAGAAGTTGAAAAGCTACTGTTCCTCTTTAGTTTAGCATGTCAGAATTTATACATTGTATAAGGTAAAAGCCTTAAAATACATTTGTTATGTCAGAAATTGAAGCTGATTGGTCTTTTGTTTACATGCTGTGTGAAAGTGAATGATTGTGATGACTGGAAAGGTGTCGGGAGCTTTGAAAAGCTTCTGCTAATCATAAATTGTACAGATCTTCATTTTGATCAAACGAGTTAGCTGATGGTTCTTTAAATGAGCATGGACACTGATAGCACTCTTCTGTATGGCAGTTTTGTTAAATATACACTTTTATAACAACCTGTTCATCTCATTGCACATCTCACTTACCGTCTTGGGAAAACTAAGAGTTACCATGGACAACAAGTCCCATAAATCAAAAATGTGTCATGAAGCGGGAAAAAAACCCCATTTAAACCACACTTGAATTGAATTTTCTTTCAGGGGGCATTTAGTTTGTGTTAGTCTCTGTTTTCCTAAAAAAAAAGAAGCCCATTACTGCCAGTTATAATCATGTAAATTAAAACTGGCTTTGTTGAGTTTCTTTTTGCCCATTTAAAGTTGAAATATTGAGAGTCGAAAGTCGAAATTTATGAGGAAAAAAAGTCCACATTTCAACTTTTTATCTTAAAAGCTTGACTTTTTTTCTCCCAATTTCGATGTATCCCAACAATTTCCTTTTATCTCATAATTGTGACCATGTATCTCAAAAATATTGACCGTATTTCAAAATTTGACAACTTCTCACATTTTTGACTTTATTAGCTCTAAAATTTGACTCACAATTTTGACTTTCTATCTCAAATTCCAAGTTTAAATGTCAAAACTTTAACTAAATATGGGCAAATATAAATTCTCATTGAAACAAAGTTTTCATTTTTTTTTTTTTAGCTGTCAGAAATAGGCTCCCATACTTTAACCCCAAGTACAAGTTAATGCTTTCAGTGGCACTGGAGCTGCCGATAGTTGTCATAAGCGTAGAGCGCCCTCTTGTGGCTGTAGACTGCAATATTTACTCCTTGGTTCATGGAGTAAACTAAATCTTGGCGTCACGGTCCAGTTAACAAATTACCCTTTCTTTTTTATGGAATACCTAAAAATGTGTTTCCATTGAGGGTAACATAAGACCAGGCAAATCTTGAGAAATATTTTTGTTGTTGATATAGGCACAGATCAAATGTCAGAACTTAAAGCTACTGTGAGGAATTTCTTTTTAATATATCTACAAAAATAAAACAAAAAACTGATGCTTCTTGAAATGTAAGACCAAACAAGAGCTTTGGCAACAAGATTTAGTCATTCTGAGTTATGATTTTTAACACCTGAAACCCCTGTAGGTGTAAGATGAGGCGGTGAACAGCAGCCTCAATAAAACAAGTATTTTTAAAAACTGATACATTTGACTGTCAAAGCAGCTTGAAAAGCCCTTTGGCGTAAATATGTGTCCATCACATATTCAAATAGTTTCTCACAGGAGCTGAACGTTACTATCAGCAACTTTAACCTGTTCTTACCTGCTCTACAGCCATGCCTGGATTGCAGGACAGGATCTTGTTCCACTTTTCCCTATCAGTGACAGATTGGTTTCTGTAGCTTCTCTCCTGTCAGTGCCCATTTGTTGTCTTTATTTACCAACGTAAGACCACCCTAAGTTCAAAACTGATGTTTTTGCCACGGTGTCAACAGGCAGAGGTCAAAGGTTCTGGGTATTGATTTGATGTGTGTTGTCAGGTTGTTCCTGGTGTCACTTTTGTTGCACAGGATTGGCCTCAGTTATTACAGAGTTTAGACTAATCAGAGTGAGATTTTAACAGGTGGGACCAGAGCTCAGTGACAGAGCAATGGTCTGGGTAGGTTGAGTGAGTGAGTGAGTTGAGGTAGTGTGTGAATGTTTCTGAATGAGATCAGCTCATACAGCTGATGAACCAGCCAAAGAGCTAAGTGATCACTCAAGATAACAACACTGGTTTTCCTAAGATATTTACTTATTTTCAGTTGTTTGTTAGACTTCAACTTATTATTTAGGTCTTGAGACAACAAATATAATTTATCCCATTTTCCTGACATAAAGCTTGTTACCTCATAATCAACAGAGCTCTAGTTATCTAGTCGCTGTAGTTGGTCAGAGCAGTGATGTCAATTCAGCCTGTTTCTGTTCTTGTTTTGTGATGATCATCTGATGTTAAAGGGACTGTGAGGAGAATCTGTTTGAAGTGGACTCCAGCGACTCCGTCAGCCAAAGGACTCACAAAATACTGATGTATTAGTTTTGAAAGTGAAAGTAGATTGGATCTTCTTTTTAACACTACTTTTCTTTGTTCAAGGTTACTTTTTACCAATGAGCAAATGCATTAATAAACAATGAAGTAGTGCTGTCATCTGAAACGTGACAACAAGCAATCTTTCTAAGTCTGTAGTGTGGTTTCGTAGCTACATTTAGTTCTTCTCACAGCCCACCAAGCAGAGCAAAGGTAACCTGGCTCTTCATTTTGTTCATAAACTCTCAGGTTTGAACAAATTACTGCAGAATAACTGCTGCATGTGGGTTGGAATGAAAATTTTCACAAACAGCTTTGCCTTTGTTTTAGCCTTTAGCCCCTGTTTTGGGCTTTGGTTTGTAGCTTAGTCTGTGCCTTGTGTTTTAACCTTTACCTAGTGTTTTGGTCTTATGCTCCTGTTCCAGCTTTTAGCCCAAATTTTAGCCCTTAACTTGTGTTTTAGCCTTTCATTTATGTTTAAGCCTTTAGTCCACGATTTAGCCTGAAGCCCATGTTTTATCTTTTACCTGGTGTTTGAGCCTTTAACTCCTTTTTTAGCCATTAGTCAGTGTTTAACCTTTAGCCCATGCTCTATCACTCTCCTGTTCAGCTTTTTTCTCTTCTTTTGTCTCAGTTCTGTCAGACAGTCCAGCTTCTGTTTCCACTTTTATTACTAAATAAGTCACAGAAATCTTTTTCAGCAGAGAAAAACACAGATTTTTCTTCTCACTGCTAAACTTTGTTGGCTGGCGTGGTGTTGTCACAGAGATTTTGACTTGCCTTAAATCAATCTGATCAGTTCAACCTAATACAGAAGCTGAGCGTTAGCATTTAGAAATATTTTAGCACTGATAATGTCATTTTATAATGTGGATTATGATCTGGCATATATAAAGAGATGAGAATTTTTCAAGATCACAATGAAACAAATGAAAATTGAAACAAATGTAAAGGTGCATGTATTGGTAGAGAGTTTAAAGAAAAGCAGAGAATCTGAAATCCAGAGTCTTGTTTTCTGATCAGCTTGTATTTTTATTCAAAGTCTCCATCATCAAAGTATTCAGTCAAAGCTTTCCCAAATTAAGATCAAACTATTTTCAACCTGCATCTATTAGCACAAGATGAGCCTGCAGTTTGCTTTGATCTGTTCGGGGAAAGCGGTCTTCATATTCCAGTTTGTGTTTGCACAGTACTCAGAAGCATTTCTCACCCGCTTGTTTCCTGCGCTGGGCTTTCACGTGTTATAATGTGTAATCTGACCTCCAGTACAAACAGATTGAGGAGCTTTCACTGCTTCCTCCTCGTCTTTCTGTAAACTGTATCAGGACCTAAAGAGGTGAATGAGTGAAAGCTACAGCTGTTATGATTTACATGCTACATGAACACAAGAGAGAAAAGAAACAGTATGTACATCATTTACTATAATACATGCAGAATGAACGGGGGCTGCTCCAAAATGAGAAATAAATACAAAAGAGAGAATCACAGAGGAGGATATTTAACATGTGAATGTCAAACGGAAACTGTGGCCACTTAAAGGATCATTACACCCAAAATTATGTTGTTTTTTAAAATCCTTCTAGGAGGTAATAAGGGAACGTACTCTAAATAAGAAAGTATGAGTTAAACTTTGAGAGTGTTTGCATATACAGATACAGTCACATGATGGCTAACAATCAGACCAGCTGATTTAGAAGCTTGAGGCCTTTGTAGTAACAGGAAACTACAAAATATATTGTTGGTGTTGGCAGTTTTCAAAGATGTGAGGTGAGGGTAAAGTTCCTTATGTGTCCAGCAGAGGGGGATCTCCTCACAGCCATGTTGTGCTCAAGTAAGTCCCCCGTCCCTTTTTTTTTTTTTTTTCATCCAGTTTTGTAATAGTTTTGCACAGAGTCCCTCCAAAAGTCTCTGATGATAAATCCTCCTTGAGGTGCACAGAAAATCCGTTCCAGTCTGAAAAACTCTCCCACCTCTGTGCAACACTCGCCCTCCAGCCCTGAAAGAACACGAGGAGGTCTTCGTGGCTCCTGCTGCACACGAACACACACTAACACACACACAGGAGGGGCCTCCACAGGTCGCAGAAAGAGAGATGAAGGTGTCGCTCGCTGTCATCATTTCTTATTGGCTATTCTTCTTTTCCTGGTGGCCAGCATGTCGTAGAAAGGATCCCTGCTGATGCTCGCTCTGTGGAACGAGAAAAAGAACGGGTCACTGATTTATGCCAATTTCTAAGCTGTGAATATTTTCATTCAAAGTCAAAAAGGAGAGAAAAACACAATCTTTCCGTCCGCTTTTGGCATGAGCTCCGTGTATTTCTCGTTGTGCTAACTTGACCTTAATCTGTCTCGTCTCCATCACTCATCTCACCAAAAAACACAGTATGCCTCGCGTCTGCGGTGCATTCTGGGAGATGCAGACAGAACCCTGTTTGCTTTGATTCAACGTTTCAACCCCAAAACTTGACATTTACAGTGATTTGTTACACCTCTGAAGATGTCTGGTCGTCAATCAAACTCCTCTCACTCTGCTTTAAAGATCCACTGATCATTATTCAGGTTAGCCACAGAAACACACAGGCACAGAGCCTCCTCCAACACATCAATACACATGTCAGCGTGTCAATTTAAAGCTCTCTTTGAGGAGAGAGAGGAGTCAGATTGAAGACAGAAAATGTAGCTACACTCAATAAATGTGATGGGTTATTGTCTGTTTGAGGCTTAGGCCAGAAACTCAACCCAAGATAAAGTGGTTTGTTCTGAATTTCAGTGTTGACAGGGCTGGGCAATTAAATCACAATTTAGGTTGAATTGCATTATGGCCTGCTGCAATATTCTAATCACAAACAGTGCAATTTTTCTTTAAACTGAAATGTGTCAGATGTTTTCTGCTCTACACCCGTTTTACTCAACTCTGCTCAACCAAAGAGACAAACTGTTGAAAACTACCTTTGCAAGAAACAGAATGTAAGTCATAAAAAGTGGCAATAATGACAAGTAGTGGCAAGAAATTGTCAAAAAGCAGCAAATTTGAATCAAAATAGCTGAAAATTGGCAGAAAAATTGGAAGATAGTTAGAAAGAAGCAAAAATATTGTCCAAAAGCAGCAAAACAAAAGAGTAAAAAGTTATTAAAAAAGGCAAAAAGCAGTCACAAGTAGCAGAAATGGTATCCACTCCATGAACATACAAATTGACACTCTTTTCAGGAGCCTCACATTTCTATTTAAAGTCAAATTATTAATGTAAATCTAAAAAAAAAATAGTTCTTCTTTTTTCAAAGTTAGTCAGTCTTTGTTCTTTGAATCAAATTTAGTGCATTTTTAAAAAATGGATTTATTGCTTGTGTTTAGTGATTGTAAAGAGCAGAGAGGAACCTGACAATGATCACAACATAAAAAACAATTGCAATATAGGGAAAAACAATAGCAATCAGATTATTTTTGCAAATCATTCAGCCGTTGTTGATAACCTGCTCCAGTGTAATTATTTCTACAACTGTCCAACAAACAGAATCTTGATTTTTTTTTAAGAACAGCGAAGAATAAGAAGTAACACATAAAGTGGCACTGGGTGAAATTTTTTATTTACATTTTACTTTATCACATTCCTCATGAAATCTCTTGGTCAGATTCCAAGTTTTAACTTGATTCACCCACAAGGCCCCTGATTAGAAACACCTGCTCAGCTCCAGCCAATCACATGGCAGCAGCTCAAAGCATGGAGTCAGGAAGACATGGTGAAGAAGAGCTGCTGAAGCTCAAACTGAGCAGAAAGGAGCAAAAAATGTGATTTTAAAAGACTTTGAATGAGACATGGTTTTTGGTGCCACACAGGCTGGTCTGAGGATTTCACAAACAACTGGAAATTAGAAAACTGGAAACACTTCCTGGTTTGATGAGTCTGGATTGTTGTCAGGTTGTTGGGACAGGATTTGGAGGAAACAACATAAAAGCATGGATCCAGACTGCGTTGGGTCAATGGTTCAAGCTGCTGCTGAGGAAAACTTAAAGTCTACCTGAGCTTGTTGCTGACCATCCTTTAAGACCACAGTGTGCCCACCTTCTGATGGATACTTCCAGAAAGATAACCCGCTATGTCACAAATGTCCCCAGATCTCAATCCAATGGAGCTCCTTTGGAACATAGTGGAACAGGAGACTCTCATCATAGATGAAATCTGCACAAACTGTGAGATGCTATCACATCAATGTGGACCTAAATCTCAGAGGGATTGTTTCTTATTCCAACATCTATGCCATGAGGAACTGAGGCACTTCCTGGTTCAACCCAGTCTGAGCCAGGTGAACCAATGAAGAGGCAGGTAAGTGAGTTTAAGCCTTTATGAGCTACAGTGTCAAGTCTGCCAGAGCACATCTTTACAGTTTTACTTGCTGCAGTGTTATTTTATTGCAAATCAACATTTTTTCTACATCAAAACAACCATCATATCCCAAACTTTAATAGAATTAATAGACCTATGTCCAGACTAACTAACTACATTGCTTGAATAGTGCAATAAACCTTTAGAAAATGAAAAACTTTCACACATTTTCTCTAAATACAGAAAAGTCATGGCTGTAAAAAGTGATAATTCAAAAATCATGATCATGTGTAGGTGGCAGTGTGAATAGTTATGGTTTGGATCATAATGATTTTTGTTTTTCACTCTTTATACTGGATTCCTGCAAACACATTGGTGGAAGGAAACAACACTCTGGGACATGATGAAATGCATTATGAAACTGTAACTGCCCAAATTTTATATGCAAAAAGAATTATCAATCTATCTTATCTGGTTTCAAATCTACTGCCTATCTAAAGTTGATATACATATGTTAGCGCCAACGCTCGTTCTGCAGAAAGAAACGCTCCCACTTCAACCAGTATTCAAAATAAAATGTTCAACAGTTGCTAATTTACACATAGAGCAGATAGAGGGCACTGTTAGCTGTTTTTGGTCACCACCTTTTATGATGAATGTACTGCAGCAGTCAGAAGGCTTACAGGCACGCAGTGATCAAACTGAGGTAATAGCTCAATGGTTAAGTCCCAGCAAAAATCTAGTCTTTTCTTTGTATTCATTCAGAAAAAAGGGTCAAATTTCTGGCTGAGAAGGTCTCACTCTGCTTTTGTAGCCAGTGCAGTGTCCTTTTTTGATAAGCCAAGCTGCAATTGTATCAAACCAGTTCTAGTTCACCTCAGAGGAGAGAACATTGTAACCTGTAAGAGCTGTAGCTCTTTATGTTTTCGTACATTTGTGCCATGGTGTTTGTTTGTTGTCATTTATCAAAGTCATGTACTTCCTCTTTTAGCTGAAACTTGATCGCACTGATTGCCAAGACGTACTGATGACAATCGCTGTATCTTTGTGTGTCAGCTCAACTATGATCAGTCACTTTTTGGTTTGTCAAAGCTGTTTGCGTGCACTTGATTGACCTCATACGAACTCAGGTCAGAGTCTGACTTCTACAGCAGCATGTCAACATACTGAGTGTGGGACTGCATACACTGTAGTTCCTCAACTGTCCACTTGAGGCAGTCTGCCAAAGCTAAGAAAACCCCATTAACACCCATATTAAAATATAAATCTTTGCAGCTCATTTCAGCATGTTTAATGCCTTGTTAAAAACATTTTTATGCATATCTCATTCATTTATTTCTACACACTAAGTGAAATGGTGATTATTTATAATTCATAAAGATAAATAAATAAACAAAGGCAAAACTTGAGCTTCACCTCCTTGCCTGTATCCGAATAGACCTTTATTTTTGGGCTTCAAAACATGACTCAAGAAACCTAAAGCCATTGTCTGCAGCCACTTTGATAAGTTTCGTTATGCTCTTTACATACAACACCCAAACTGGGCTCCTCCTCTGTGGCTCAGTGCCAGCAGCTGCACATGCTCAATGCCTCGGATTGTAGCTAATAGCATTGCTAAATGTCGTAGCTCCATAGACACACCATAGACTGTTAAAAACAGCACTATGAGCACCTGCAGCATCGCACAGGAGAAACTTAAGAGCCGTAGACCTGACTTCCTGCAGGTAAATGAGGCAAACTGCAAATATTGTATCATTATTTCTTCGTGTTATGGCCGTTATCGGGATTGCTTCTACTGTCCCTGTCATCAACACACAAAGTCACTTGCTGGGTGTGCTGTGATTGGCTGGTCACCATGATTATTCTCTACCCAGAAACGATTCAAGTCAACCAAAATATCAAAATACAGACAGATGAGGCACACAGAGACAATGGCAAACATGTATAGAGGCCCATAAATGACAATTGAGCAGCATTAAACCTTTAAAAATTGACATTTTATTTTTTAGGAACATCCTGCAGACTCTACCTTTAACGGTGATACCACAACTTCTATACCTATGTTTATATGGTGTGAGATTTTAAGCCTACAAGTTTCTTCTTTTTTACCAATTGGTAGCTAATTTTGCATTGGTAAATCAGCAATCAGTGTTTGATTTATTTGAAAGCAGTGATACCAAAAGAAAAGCAGAAATATACAGAAAAGTTCCCCTGTAGAAGTCTGCAGAGTTAAATGTTAAATATTCATTACCAGTGGTACCTTACATACAATGTTATGAATATTTTAGTGAAATTGCTGCACACACACACACTGATGATGGGAACGTCTGTGAGTAACCTGCTGCTTTCCCAGCAGACGAACAGCGCACACGCTGAGAGCACCAGCCTTACGCATCCATGTGTGTCTGTGTGTAGAAATGACAAGAAGAGCTGTTTCTAGCTCTGCAGATGAGTCAGGTGGAACACAGAGGATACTGTGTGTGTGCTCATGTGTGTCTGTGTGTGTGTGCGTGTGAACCTGCTGACCACGGGACAGTCTGCCGCCTGCAGCAGCTGAGTCAAGTGAGAGTGTGTGTTCAGCTCCGTCCTGCTGAGTCCAATCTGTCCTCTTTTTTTTTTCTAAACCTACACTGACGGGAAGAGATGTGCAACTGGACTAAAACACTCCTGCTTCACACGTTTGTGTTTGAACTAAAAGCCTTAAGAGAGAGCTGCAGGAGAGGTGTGAAACATGTTCCGCTGAGAGCACGTCATCCTGAGGTCAAGTGGCTGAATCTTCCACTCTGAGAAAACAACACTCTCTGCTCTTTACAATCACTTTAACTGTACTCAAAGCAGCAAGACTTCCAGTAACTTAACCCTGGAAGCTCTTGGAGGTTTAATGGATACACATCTGTCAATGCTAAGTGGTTTAATAAGACCATTAGAGCGATGAAATGATTGTGTAATATGATTTTCCTGCTGTGATATTGATCATATTTGCTGGTGAAGCTGCAGCTCAGAGAACGATAACCAGGCGTTTGATCAATTACCCAGCAGCCCCAATTTACAGCTTCAACTTCACTCTGCTGTTCGCTTAGCAAGGCAGCATTTAGAAATGACCAATCAGGCGTGGAGGATATGTGTGTGTGCATGTGAGAGTGTTTTCTTTGCCAATCAGAAGGAAGTGAGCTTATCAGAAGCCAGGACAAACTCAGAGTGTTATCTGAATGGAAGTGTGAGAAACAGAGCCACGTTTAATCACCACTGTGTGTTCATTAACCGCTGCTCAGTGTGTCGGTGTGTGTGCACGTGTGTGTGTGTGTGTGGAGGGCTCATAGTCAAGGTCAGACATGAGAAAAGTGCCACATGGGAGCAGCTCACTCTTGGCTAAGTGCCCTTTCAGTGTAAATGGATCCATGCTAACATGCTAACACATATCTGTGCTCTCTTACTTGATGGATTTGATCCACTCCTCTTTCTCCTCCGGTGTCGGGGCTGATATCCTGTACACCACGTGGTTGCCCTCCACGACCCGTCCGTCCGCCTCCGTCTTGCAGGCTTTGATCACCTGACCTTTGTGGTTGGGGTTGTAGAGTTCGAAACAGTTCTGGGGAAACATCAGAACAGGTGAAATAGATGCAGATACTGTTTTTACAGACCAAAAAAGCTTTGAGTGAGGTTGATGCTTACAGGTTTTCTGGGCTCGTCCACCTCTCTGATACTGAGGTTCTCCAGTGGAATAATCCCACGAGGCTCTTTATCCTAGAAACACATAATAGCAAAGCAAAACTTGATATCAATATGATGACTGAGAGATTTATCTGCGTCTGAGAATAGTGCCAAAACAAATGAACTCTAAAAGAGCAAAGAAAAAGATCAAAGAAAATTGAGGTGGTTTGTATGAGCTTAATTACATGCGCGAGTTAAGCCAGCAGTTAGCATCTGAAAGTCGAGTTCCTGTTGAAATGAAATGAAATGACCAGTACTTTTATAGCACTTTTCTAGTCTTTCTGAGCACTCAAAGGGCTTTACACTGCTAGTCTCTTTCATCCATCCACGCCACATTCACACACTGATGGCAGAGACTGCTAATCAGACTGCCACCAGTTGAGGCCAACACATTCATACCCATCCACACTCCACTGAACATCAGTGGGGTTCAGTGTCTTGCTCAAGGACACTTCGGCATGTGACTGCAGAAGCTGGAATTGAACTCACGAACCTTTGATCGAGAGACGACAACTCTACCACTGAGCCACAGCCTCCGCCCCAGAACTACTGTTCTGCTCCTGATTAGGCCACAGTACCCCTGTAGTTTAATACTTAAATATTGACGAGTTCCTCACACGACTAGAGACTGTAAAAATCATGGACGCCATGACACTCAGCTCAAAGTGAGGTTACCACAAAAACTTCTCCCCCTGGTGACTGGCTGCAGTATAGGTCAAAAACTGATCACTCCCGATTAGAGGTGGTAAATCTGAAAAAATTGATTCGCCTCGTAGAAATGTTTCTCACATCCTTACGCTGCGGTGATATGATGATGATATTATCTGGCTGCATTGTGTTCAAGTTCTCTGTTTTCTGAGAAGTTGTTTTTCAAGTAGTTATTAGAAGGCAAAAACTGTGTTCTTAGTTACTTTTTACAATGATTGACAGCTGAAGTTCTTGTCTAGTTTCTTATGGAGAGAGAAACAAAAAGTGATTCAACTTTTGAAATGAAGACAAATATATATAATTTTTGCCTTTTGTGTCACCCTGCTCCACTCAGATTCTCTGTGGTCCCCACTGGACAACTCAATGGCAGCCAATGGCGGCACCTGTGACAGGGTTTTTTGGCTTCAAGCGTGCAACTGTGGGAGTCGCGCATCCTTTATATAGTCCATGCATACAACCAGACTTATAAATGAGTAAATAAATAATTAACGGAAAAAAAATCAGGAAACAACTTGGTCCAGAGTGGGCATCAAAATCACAATGACTTAAAATTTCCCTAGTGAGGCTTTAATGTATCTCTATATTTGTGGACATGTATCTAAAAATACTTCATCTGAATAAGTCCAGTGTATGAATACAGTTTATGCATTAACCCTAACCAATAACCCCAGCCCTGTTTATTTATTTACTTATGTGTAATATTGTACAATAGCAAATGCTTGCATACCCTCAATACAACACTCTAAACTGAAATTGGCATTCATTGCTATACAACATTCATGCTAAACATCAGCTCACTCATGAAGCAGTTCTGCTTTAGTTTGCATCAAGGTCATTTTATTTCTTGAAAAAAGTCAATGCATAGCAAGTTAGCAGACAATATTTTTGTTGATTTATAGCATTAGAATTTATTTTAAATTGGGCTGCCATTAGCCCTACACAGTTGAAGCTAGTGTCCCATATACAGATGCTACAGGCCTCACTGGTTCAACCCCAGCCCTGACCATTTGCTGCATGCCAACACTCCCTCTGTGCCTCTGTGGGGAGGGGACCATTTTGTCCAGAGGGAGTGCAAAATTCAATGTGACTTAAAATTCCTTACTGGAGCTTTAACGTATCTTCAAGTGTGTGTACCACTATCTGCTTACTCACAGTGCAATTCAGATTTTGTTAGCACCTGGAATCTAAGAATGCAGCTCTGTTGTCCTTTATTTGAGTCTCACAGTTCTGTTGGCTCAGATGTGGACACTTCGTCTTGTGTAATGAGGGTTTAAAAGGTCAATACATAGGAAAGAGGAAGGAGCATATGTTATAATCTGTGTATTGCATTAGGAAATGTACAGAGGCTATGGACCTCGTTGTGGAAGATGTTTGTTCAACTCCTGGCCTTCACCTTTTGGTGTATGTCCCACCCCCACATTTCCTGTCTCTCCTCAGCTGTCCAATCCAATAAAGGCAAAAGGCGAAACTAATGACTTGGGACACAAAAAGATGGATGTGATGTGATGAAGATCTGACTTCATGATGAACTGCTCTGTTTTTACACCTATAACTGGTGTACCTTTGAAGGTACATTACAGTGCAAGAAGAATAAACCTTTTCTAAATACTAAGTTTTGAATCTGGGAACAAAAACTCATCATTGAATAGGTTCTGTCTAAGCTACATGCAGCATGTTTTGGGTAAAACTAATCTTTTAAGGCGTCTAAAAGTCTTTGATTTTTGGCTGCTGCCTGTCGGTGTCGAAGTTAAAATCAGCAGACTGATAAAAGCACACTGGAGACTTTTTATTCATTCTGGTCACACAGAGGACAGCACCCAAGGGAGACGTAACTCTGCCCTCTGCATCCTCTACCTTCAGGGGTCTGCTGTGTGTCTGCGGGGCCAGATGTTAGGGGTGTGTGTGTGTGTATAAGTGTGTGTGTGTGTGTGTGTGTGTGTGTGTGTGTGTTGCAGGGGTCCTGGAGGAACAGCCCCGTGTCCTGCTTGTCATCTTCTTACTAATGAGGGGGGGGGCACAGTGGGGGGAGGAAAGGCCCTGGGACAGCTGCTCACAGCTGGCTGTTAGCGTGTGTTTTATGAGTGTGTATCATGTGTGTGTGTGTGTTGTCCTGAAGGCCTGGTGAATGTACGTGTGTAGTTTTTTATTTTTTGGAGGGCAGGTTTCTGGGTCCTGGGTTGAAGCATGGTGTGACAGGCAGTGGGCTTGGGGGGATTGTGGGGAGGGGGGGCACTTAGTTTGATGCTTAGCGGGGCCAGATGTGTGCTGTAGACTCCGCAGATGTTTCCCATGGTGCCTTGTGGTAATTGCTTGAGTGAGGTTCATTAAGGTCAAAGAGGCTGCATCTGTTAAAGAGGCAGAGCTGGGGGGCAAAGACCTCAGACTGTCTTTAACCTGCTCGCACGTGTGTGTCCGTGTGTGTGTGTGTGTGTGTTTGCTTCCATGGGTCTATGAGTATGTAAACATAGATGACATGTCAAGTTTCTTTATCTCTACCTTAAATCCTGCAGTGTCTAATCCACTTATAATTCTATACTCAATAATTTTGAAGTGTTATTTTTTCATCCCTCAAAGAAAAATAGAGAATTTCTGAACATAATCTATGACGTGAAGAGAATTGTTGATGAAAGGGATTAATACCAGCTCGTACACTTAAAGGATTTGTGTATTTGATGCGTTTTCAGTGCAGCCGCTCTGACTGTGCTGAGGTAATCAGGATCAGGTGTGTGTGCCTGATTACCTCTGCTTTGGAGCAGGTGTGGGGAGCTTATAAATACTCCTGAGCTCCAGTTCCCTGTGCTGACTCATTATCTCACCATCAGAGGTAGTGAGAGGAACAGCGCTCCTCTTCAGCCACTTCCGCAGAGCAGAAATCAACAGTCTCTGGGTCTCATTTTGACTTAAGTGGCAACCTCCAGACGTGAGAAATGACGCAGATGCAGAGGCGCTAAAAACTGTGGTTCATAGAGATTCTGATTGAGACTGGCTGCAGGACACCAGGAAGCAAAAACACACCAAGAGAGTGTGATTTTAACAGCATTAACAAACAGATTTACAGCCTCTCTCTATCTTAAAAAAAGAAACAACTAAAGTCTGAAAAGCTCATTCCTCCATTTTTACACACTGTGTACAGGGTGTGATTTAAAAAAAAAAAAAAAATCAAACCTTCAAATTGTGCCCAAATAAGAGCATAGCTGACTTGGCCCTCTATGTCTGCAAAGAAGCCAAAGGTTCACCCCTGAGCCTCATCCTAACACTATATTCAGTCATTACACAGTCTGTTTCAATCACAACTCTTTAGCTGTGTCTCAATTCAGCCTTTGGAGCCTTTGAAGGCTGCAGCTCCTGAAGGACGCGGCCTTCGTGGCCTGTATGGACCACCAAGGCCGAATTGAGACAGTCTGGTCTACGGAGCATTTCCTGTTTGTATCACACAGCCCCGCCTTCGTTGCTTAGCAGCAGTCGAACATAGTCCAGGAGTGGATATGGAGCCAGAAAGTTTGATAACATTTTTCGTTTTTTTATGTTTTGTTAGAGCTGGAGGTGTTTCACTACGAGCTTTAGTGTGTGATGAACTTGTTAAAAATGTAATAAAACAGGAGAGAGAAACAGACATTAATGTTGCTTGTATATACTCTATAGTGAAATATGATTAAAAGGTAGTTCTGTATGACAGAGAGTTTTTAGCAGGGGTTCATTACTTTTTTTCAACTGTTAGAATTACTTTTACTTATAAAGAGGGTCTGAATGATTCCTGCAACACTGACAATATTATTTTTACATTAAAAAAAATTATTCATCTGCAAGTGGCTGACTTGAGGGATAGGTGAAAATATATTGTACCTTTATTTAGAATCCAGCTTGTAATAAATTCCCTCTAATTATCCGTGTAAATACGTCTTTTCTAATACAATATAGAAATCTGATTTCAAAATCTATCATAAACAAGAGGGAAGAGTAAGTTAAAAAAAGATTGAGAGGAAAGAGCCATGATAAACCCATTATAAAGGAAAAAAATATTTGTGATTTAATTGACATTTGTAGACCTGATAGGTAACGCACACAACAATTGCTGTTAAGCTTCAGTTAAAACTTCTTCTAAGTTTATTCACTGATTTTGGAGCTGAAAGCTTTCCAACAGCACGAACATTTACAACAGAACTCCCCGAGGAGTCCACCAACTTTCATGCTGACGCGCAATGAACCCTGGGATATGTGGGACTGTGAAGGATCCACTGAACCTGTCCTTCGCAAAACCCGAAGGCTGGATTCGTCAGCCATGTTTGAAAGAGCCTCTGAATTGAGACAGCCTTCGATGCGCTGTTGTGACGTAACTGGTCTTCAAATCCAGCCCTTGAATGATCAGCCCGTGAACTGAGACACAGCCTTCGTGTAAGGCATGACCTGCCACATTTGTGATTGGTGTAAGAAGTGTCTCCTGTTTTTGTTTTCTGATCAACTCCTTGGCAGTTTCTTTTTTACTTCAGGATCCTCTGTCCACAACTGGGCCCCATAGCCCCTAATCTCTGACGCTCTATGTTAGGGGTGGCAGAAAAAATTGATTTACATAAGAGCATTTTTTGTTTAAAGATTTTCAAATCTTTTTTTTTGTACTGAGATTAACTTTCAGAATCGCTCAACAGAATTGATGACAAAACTGTGTAACATTAAGAAAAGCATAAAGTGAGTGTTTTTACTTACTGTCGTGTATTCAAAGTAATAGAGGCAGTTGTCAGTCAGAATGAACCACCGTCTCTTCCACGTCTTCACCCTGCCCCCTGCAAAGAGAAACAACATTAGAGTTCAAACGGGGAAGGGGGGAGGGGCACGTTGAAGCTAACCTGCCAGAGACCTCGCTCCACGCGCCACATCTGGCTCTGATCATCAGCTTTCTGTGTTATTAGGCTCAATCATAGGCTGGATTCTCCCTGCAGCACCCCCCCCTCCCTGTCCCAAGAGATGGGTGCCTGGGGGCTCTGCAGGGTGAGGGGGTGAGGGGTGAGGGGGCGAGGGGAGAGGGCGGCTTATGGAGACTGCTCCCCAAAAAACGTACAAACCTAAAGCAGATAATCATCTCAATTCAGAAATAACCTCTCAGTTATCTCAGACACAATCTCTCCGTCTGCCACCATCATCGGATGAGTATAGATTATTGGGATTACTGGATTTTATGATGCAATGGACGATTTACCTTTTATAACCAAACAGATTCTAGCTGATGTCAGTGAAGCGTCTGCAGCATCTGCACTATAAGAACAAGTTTGCTGACTTCACAGGTCGAGCAGCAAGCAGCCGTTACTGATGTAATCAATATGTAATGTATGTAATGTTCACTTGACCCAGATTTTCACTCTATATTGAACGCTCCACTAAAATGCTACAGCTACATTATATATGAGCAGTGTTTACTCCCAGATGCATCCAAATCATTATCTTCAACCCAAGTGGTTTGAGCAGGTAGAGTATAGTCTATAGTTGATGTTTTTTTAATGTATATACACTGCAAATGCAAACCAAGTTTTTCTGTGGAAGGACATTTTCATCTTTGTATGTCTTAATGCATGTTTCTCATTTACTTAGCATTATTGAACAAAAGATAAAAATGTCTCCCATGAGTGTAATTTAATCAAAAGGTTATTTGTTGGATGAATTTGAGGCTTTTACATGCAAAACAACCAAAATAGTGCACACTGGCTGCTCATTTATCCAAGATGAGTATTGATCAGATTGTATTTTAGTTAGTTTATGTGATGAGCACTTAATGGAATTAGACGCCAAACATGTCCAGACTTACTTGCATTCATTTACATTGAATAAAATATGTTTCTTTATAAATTTTGCTCTATTTAGACGTGAAAACCTCCACCAACATCGATGCAATCTATGCTATCCTTTTTTAGATTCTAATCCTGTTTGTATATTCTAGCACTGTCTGAAGCATTGTATAGCATGCTGTTCAAACTGGATGATGAAGGATTCAAGCATAGCAGCAGGCTCACTCCTGGCTAATATTATGGTTTAATGACAGCTTATGGAGATTCATAAGCAGTGCAGCAATATGTCATACTGAGTGCTTCATTCAAACTAAAAGAAAATCTTCTCTCATTAAGCCGGGACTCTGCTGATGGAGCTGAAATTAGTGTGGAATCCACTAATGAGATAAATGATCTGGGAAATGCAGCTGGTGGGATCGAAAGCAACGTGAAAAAAAGGAAGAAAAAAAAAAGCTGTTTCTGCGTGGGCGGCATCGGAAGCAGGTGTCAATTTGATGCTGCAGCCTGTAGTTGAGGAACACAGGGTGAGAAATTAAAAATAAGCAAGGGTTGTTTTAGTGAACTGAAAGTCCAGCATCGCACGAGTGAAATGTGCATTCAAGCCGCTGATTCAGTAGCTCCTGCAGGGCTGTGCTCTCTAACAGAAGCTGAAACTGAAGCTGTATGAGGCGCAGGGCGGGTTCACAGTGGGAGAGATTAGCCTGTTTAAAAGATCCTTTAGAGGGACACTGACTGCTCTGAACAGTCTCTCTCACTTGCTACAGTTTTTTATTTTTAATAATCATAACTAGCAGGTACATTATTTTAAAGAATTTCACCATTAGCTAGTTAAACAAGAGAGAGCTGAAAAGATTGATACCCTACACGACCATGTTTGTATGCAGGATAAAGCGAATGATTTAGCTAGTAACTGTTAGCTTAGCATAGCACGATGACAAAAATGTGAATTAGTGAGCTGATTTTGACTTTTTGATACCCTACATGACCATGTGTTTCCCTACTGTTTACAGAGACTTTGTCAAACTGGACCAAATTGTAGCATCAAGTTCCTATATTTTTGACCTTACAGAAGTGGGGTCATTATTGATGAATGAATAGTTAACAAGAGACAGCCGTTTAGATTGATACTCGACTTGACCATGTTTGTATGCAGAATCAAGCGAATGATTTAGCTAGTAACTGTTAGCTTATCATAGCCCAATGACAAAAAATGTGAATTAGTGAGCTGATTTTGACCTCTTGATCCCACAAGGACAATTTCTTCCCTAATGTTTACAGAGGCTTTGTTAAACCAGATGATATTATTGCAACAAGTTCCTACATTTTTGGCCTTAGAGGAGTTTGGTTAATGTTGATCAATAAACAATTTCTCATCCTTCAATCCATAAACTAAGGAAGTTTCTGTACAAACAGGAAAATATTAAAGAGGACCTAAATAGAGAAACTATGATCTGGTGAAGTCAGCCATTACTCATGTGAGGCCATTTTGAGTAATAAATTAGTGACCTGCTTGTGCACCAACTGAGACAAGCCCTGTGCGTCATCCAGCCACTCCAGAGGCACTTAAAGAGAGCAGCCAATCCCCACGCAGAATGACAGGGACCACTGACCTCCAACTTGCCTTTCCTTTAATAAACAAGATAACCCTTAGCCTTACAGTGATGTTCCCATTTGATCAATAAGCCAATCAAACAAAGTGGCTAGCATGTTCAGGAGCCTGGTGTGCTAAAAAGATAATGGTGGCCAATGCCAGAATGAAGGACTGTGTTATAAACCAAGAGGACAGAGGGGTGTACCTACCTCCTAACACAGAGATTTAAGGAGGAACAGCCATCAAAACAAAAACAGAATGAAAGAACAGAACAAGAATTGGAAGGGTGACAAGTCAGAGAGAGATTGACAACACAAAACACAACAAGATTTCAAAAACAGAGACACAAACTCCCC
Organism: Thalassoma bifasciatum; assembly: GCA_008086565.1. Lineage (NCBI taxonomy): Eukaryota > Metazoa > Chordata > Actinopteri > Labriformes > Labridae > Thalassoma > Thalassoma bifasciatum. Next base: position 64,461 of record RPOG01000880.1, on the reverse strand, counting down.
ATGCCTGTACGACATAGAGGGGAGTGTACTAACAAAAAGCAGCATGCTTCAAGTAAAAGATAAAGGGGAGGAGAGATAGAAAACGAGGGAACAGGATGAAGACAGAACAAACAAGGCTCTCATTGCATTTTAGCTAGCACCATGAAAGAGGTGAAAAGTTTGTGGGCAAAAAGGTGCATAAGTGAACAATAACTGAAAACTACAACAGTAAAGCCAATGAATCTGCGAATAGTGACACTAGTAATGGGGATTTAGTCCATATTTTGAGGACAAATAACAAAATAATTGATTACCCTGTTATATGTTGTTAATCTACAAGCTAACTGTCTTTTAGCTGCATGTTAGGCATTTTTATAAGCAAACAAAGGGGTACATGCTAATAATGGCTTTTACAACTTAGCCAAGGTGTAAGAATAGTTCAAGTCATTTACTCTGAGGCTATATCATGGTAGCATTTATGCTAATCTGATGCAGCTGCTAACAGCGTCAGCTTTGCTAGCAACAACAGACAGAAGCAAAATAAAGTGTTGTTATGACACAACCTGGATTTTCAGTTTTGTTATTATTTTAGCCCAAGAGTTGTCCAAAGCAACATGGTTGTCTTCTTTAGCCAATCAGAAACAGGACGGGCATTATGAAACAAAACAAAAATTCACGCCCATGGAAATGATAGAGCCTATCAGAATGATGACTTTGCTTCGCTGGCATTTATAAAATCAACACTTGTCGTCACTTAAAGTGCACATACCAAGCTTCAAGAGCCAGCCTTCTCTGTCGGGGTTAAAGAACGTGTGCGTCAGATCATTCCCATCATCCTCTGGGATTTTGAATGGCTCGTTTTTGATGCTGTCGTAAAGGTTCTGCGGACAGAAGAGGGAAACTTCATCAAACACGGAGACAGTGAAGGAAATGGATCATTCTTATGGCGTAGGTGTGACAGAGCAGTCACGGACATCAATCAGACGCACTCACACACACACACACAGATCCTCACCCTGAGAAGCTCCTCTGGCAGGTCTCCTCCCTCATTGATGCCTCTGTTCATGGAGATGAAGCGCTCCACGGGGGGCTTGTCTCTGACATTGGGGTTGTGTAGGCTGGTGTTCAGCATGATGATAGCGAATGACAGCACGTAGCAGGTATCTGGAAGCAGCAGATAGGGAGTCAATCTTACTCCTTCAAGACTAAAGCACATCTTGCAACAGATTAAATTCTTTATTTATTGCCTTTTGTGGGTTTTAATACATTTTAATTTGCATGTCAAGCAAAGATGTCAACAGCGAATGCAGAATTTCATTGAGTTTTTTCCACAAATATAACAGGGTATCATCTGCATAAGGTTAAATATGGAAATAATGGTTACGGTTTCTTCCCTGGCATTTCTTTTTTTATTTCATCAGTTTATTATCAGGCTTTTACACCTTTATACAGAGAGGAAAGAAGAGTAGGACACTGGGAGAGAAAGTGGGTAATGATTAGGGATGAGTATTCATAAGATTTTATTGTCAACAATTCCATTATCAACTACACTTATCAACCCAATTCTTTATTGATCCCCTTGGCGATTCTTCCTCTGACTTTTCTGTGCACAAAAGGTGGCTTTACAGGTTTTGTCAACTATTTGAGTCTTACGTAAATAAATATGAAAGTCACTAAATCCCAGATCTCTGAACATATGTCAGCAGTAGTGTTGTTATAGTTGAGACCAGTCTTGGTCTTGTCTTGGACTCGAGAGCATTTGGTCTCTGTCTTGTTTTGGTCTCAGACTGGCCGGACTCAACCAGATGAGACCACCACTGGTATGGTGTTCTTCATCTTCGTTTATGTGATAATTTAAAAATGAATTTTTGGTCAAACTGTACCTGATTGATTCATGTTGTAATTTGACTTGAAACATTTAGCATTACCTCACTGATTGTTCTGCCTCCTTGGAAAAATTTTCAAGCGCCTTATGGGTTAGACACCTGCAAAAACTGGGGCATCAGTTCATCTTAGTTCTCGTCAGAAAAACCTCTGACATTTACTTTAGGCCTCATTCACCTACAATCTACCTACACCTACATCAACACCTGATTTCCAGATTTTTTAAAAAAATTCTGGACTTATCAGTACTTTTTAAATAAAAACAAGGATTTTTTTTTTTTTGCAAGAATTCAGTTGAACAAATTTGTTCAGATCTGAGAATTTTGCGTTTTGTGCTTTGGAAGATTTGCAGACACCTTGTTTTGTCTGTCAAATATATTCAAAAGAAAACTGGATTTAGAGGGAATGCTCCTTAACTGCTCAACCCTGTCATGATTATTAAAATTGATTTTTATGGTTTTGGTCTCAGGCTTGTCTCTGTCTCTACTCTCAAAAGTCTTTCTCTTGGTCTTAGTCTTGGTACATTCTGGTCTCAGTTAGCGTGGTCATGAGCACAACACCAGTCATTAGTACAAACTCAACAGTTCTTGTTTAAAAAGATAAGTGTATGTGTTTTCTCTGGAAGAATGTTTGATCTTCAAGGCTCATACTTTTCTCCAGCAGTGGAAATAAAATTGATATGGTAATTGTTTAGCAAAAAGGTTGTCAATATCGATGGATTGTACCATTTTTCATTGTTTCTTAACAGAAAACAGTTCTTGTTACCCATCCCTTGGAATGATTTAGGGTAAGGGGCCGCAAGTTGGAATCTGACCCAGGCAAGGCGCATTTAACCACCTGGCTAAACCAGCAACCACTGTTATGTTATGTTAATGCTTTTCTAGAAAGCAAAGATGGTCCTGATTAACAAACCTACAGTGATCCTTTAATTCTTATAACAAAAACCATTAAGGGTGAATAATGAAAAAAAGTCCTTTTATCTATACAACACTATTCTACTCAGTTGAACCAGGGTGGGGGGAGGCTGCACTTCTTCTTTTCCTCCCTTCGTGTTAATGTTCAGACGCACACGGGCCAGTGGCTGCCTGTAAATGAATCATTCATTCCCCTCTGTCTGTCTCCTCTCACTGACACACTTTGGCTCGGCCTGTCCTACGCTGCCTATTGTCTGCATGCGAACATGCATTCTCAAAAAAAAAAAAAAAAAAAGTCAGAGGAGCTTTACGCACTGCGTGTGTGTGTGTGTGCATGTGTGTATGTACAATGGGAGAGGAGGTGCTGGTTTCTGCCAGAAGAATGTCAGTGTAATCAAAAAATAGGATGAGCATAATGGATGAGGTTCAGAGACAAAGGGGTTTCTCATGTTGGGGGTAATTAAAGATCATGGATATAGTGAGTTTCTTGGGGTGCAGGTGTAGATTGTTGCTTTCTCTTTGACACATAACTCAAAAAAGTCAAAAAAGTGTCTTACTTCTTGCAGTATCACCTCACATAACTACATCCTACTTAGACTTTCAGCGCTCCAATTCGGCAAACCTGTACCTCAGAGAGGAAATCCTCCATCTGAATCAGAGTTGTACCATTTCCTCAATGACACAAAGAACACCCGTAATAATGGTGTACATACTGAGTTGCTTGATAAAGTCTTTAATTATTTACTGTTGACGGTTGTAGCTGCGGGCTTTGTTTAACTCAGGACTGTGTATCACTCAGGCAGGTAGCTTCCTCCTGAATAATGTATGACTCTTGTTTGTTCCTGGTTATTTACTCCAAACACATCTGCTGCTGTGATCTGTAGTTACTGTTATCCTGTTAATCCTCATTGAGCTTTAGTTACAGCAACTCTTACAGCTTAATGATTAAATGCATTAAATAAAAAAAAGAAAAAAAAATTAGGCCATCACTAAATGCATTACCCAAGCCTCGGGCAGCGCCTCTGAGGGCAGCATTAGCTACTACAGTGCTTACATTGGCTTTGTCCAACATATTGGATTTCACACTTTGTTCATACATATCCCCTCTGGGGTTTGAAGCAGAGGGACTTAGAAACAGAGGATACTTAACAGTTTCCAGCTGCATGTTGGGAGATTAGCCTCATTTTTTCATGTCAAACTTTTAACCAGGAAAATTAGTGAAAAGATAATTTTGTCATTTAAAACAGCAACTACTGGCTCCCGTGTCTGACCTGTGGATTGGAAGACTCCAGGGTTGCACTGGCAGTACCGCGCAGCAAACGCCTCCATCATACGGTCGATCTTCTGGGCTTCACCTGGCAAACGGAAACTCCACAGAAACTGCCTAAAAGTCAAAGTAGAGGAGGAGAGGGAGGTTAATCTTTGATGTTGCTGGGAGAGACTTTGCACAGCACTTTTTTTTTATAAAGTAGTAATTCTGCTGACCGTAGCGCTTGGACAAGGTTGAGGTCTGCAAACTCGTGCAGCTCCACAAAAGCCTGCAGCACTTTGATGTTGAAGTCATCCCTGGTGACAAAAACAAAGGATGAGGAAAAAAATCAACTTCCAGTCTCATTAAATCTTCAAGTTTTTTTCTGTCTTAGGACAAGAAAGCAGATGTCCAGGAGACATCAGAAGAGCTTCAAGGAGATTTAAGATCACTCTGTGCTCAATGTGAAGCCACAGCACAGGGAGGGGAAAACCATATTTCCTCCATGAAAGCATTTCTCAACCTGAATTCCTGTTTCTCAGCATTCTCGTCATGTTTGTGCTCTTATTCATACCGGACGCTGAGTCTGGAAGTAATTTAAACAGCTGGCTGATGCTGAGCGTCTCTGTGCCCTGCAGGAGGGGAGGACGGTGTGTTTGACTGATGAAAAAACAGCCAAAAACTGAAACTAACACAGGCTCCTTTTTTTTCTTCTGCGGGGTTTGTTTGGTCATCGGAGGGGTTTCGGAGGAAAAGTCAACAGCTGCTCTCGGGCTGCGGTCACAGCTTCTCTGATCGTGTTTGTTGTACTTGGGGGTCTGTGATCCAGATCCTGTATGCAGCTTTGTGTTGTTTTGTTTAAATGAAACCAGGAATTTTCAGACTCTTGTTTGAGGGTGAGAGGAGAACAGAGAGGGTTGGCTTACAAGAAAATAAACAACAAACTTGTATTGCAATAACAGTCTTGGATTATGTGGATGAAGACTTGGAGTGGGACCTTTCTTCCTCTCTGATGTGAGTGTTTGAACCTATAGCTGATTTAAACACATCCTGTCCAATGAGGGTCATACAGTTGTGCCCATAAGTTTACATACTGTGGCAGAATTTATGACGTCCTGGCCATTTTACTTTATCATGGTTAGTGGTTGGGTAAAGCCATTTATAAAAACAAAACAACTGTTCACTCTTTTTAAATCATAATAACAACAGAAACTTCCAAAATGGCAAGATGAAAGTACCATGTTATCAGAAAATACTGAAGGAAAATCTGCACTCATCAGCCCAGAAGCTGCACATGAGACATACATGGGCATTCCAACATGACACTGATCCAAAACACAAAGCCAAGTTGACGTGCTATTGGCTACAGCAGAATAAAGTGAAGGTTCTGGAGTGGCCATCTCAGTCTCCTGACCTCAAAATCATTGAGCCACTCTGGGGAGATCTCAAACCTGCAGTTCATGCAAGACAGCCCAAGAGTTTACAGAAGCTGGAGATACAGATGGGCAGTTTTACCATCTGAGAAAATAAAGACCCTCATCCACAACTACCACAAAACACTTGAAGTTTTTATTGATGTTAAAGGGGGAAAATATACAGTATTGAAAACTGGGGTATGTAAACTTTTGATCAGGGTTATTTTAGAAGTTTCTGTTTGTCATTATATTTAAAAAGAGTAAACACAGTTGTTTGTTAATAAATGGCTTCACCCAACCACTAACCATGAGTGATAGAACAGTTTTTGTGTTCTCATTCATATTCTCTGAAAAAAGGCCAAGACATCATAAATTCTGCCAGGGTATGTAAACTTATGAACAAAACTGTATATACGCTTACTGCTGCAGGTATTTTTATTAAAAAGAAAGAGGCCTGATATAAAACTCATAAAGGTGTTGAGGTGAGAAAGAAGTGATTTTATTGTATGTGACAAACAAGAATAGCTTAATTTAGAAGCCAATCACCCGCTCAGTCTGCATCCATCTCCCACTATCTTTCCTCCTTCCAGCTATTTTCTCCTCACTGCTTCCATCTCCTTTCCTGTGTCCCTCTCTTTGTCCCCCTCCTCTCTCTCTCTTCCTCTTTCTCTCTCTCTCTTGCTCTGCTCAGCATGTAATGATAGGGTCCTGCTCCTTGCATAAGCTCAATTAGTGATAATAGCTGAGCGTAAACCCTCGGCCTGTGTTTAAGTGTGATTTTCACCGGGTAGGTGGCCTCTTTGATGATACTCTATGAATAAAGCCTTCACAATCCTACCCCCCACCCCAAACCCCCCCAACCCCCAGGCTTCAGCCTCATTCACAGAGTGTGTAGAAGAGAGCGTGCGTGTTTTTCATCGACTTAGTTGTAATAGGTGTGACTTCCTGCATATGCAGAGTTCAGGGGAAGCAGCTGGTGTTCAATTACCACCATTTTCAGAGATTCTAAGACCTTAAAGATGAGCACAAGAGTTCAGGATTCAATCAACATCCACATGAAGCCACCAACAGCAGAATGAGACAATTTTTAACATCTATGGTCTGTATGCACGTCCAGCCATGAGGGGGTGGGGGGGGGGGTTATAAAATTCCCAAAATTGTGGAGGTTTTCTCTGACTACTAGCCCCTTCTAGTCTCAGACAGAAAATACTGAAGTGGAAATGCACATTTACAGTCCAAAGGCAGACGTACAGTAGTATCTCTCCTTTTCTTTGTGGTCATGACCAGTGTTAAGAACTTTTTTTTTGGGCTCATAATAAGTCATAATTTTGGATGAAAAGTGGTCAGTTTGGGATAACAAGTCCAATTCTGAAATAAAAGTAAAAATTTTGAGCTAAAGCATCAAAGTTATGGGATTAAGAGTAACAGTTTTTAGATGGAAAGTCAGTAATTACATAAAAAGTCAGATTCGGATAGTCCAAATTCTGAGCTAAAATGTCAACTCTACAAGATAAAAGTCAAAATTTTAAGCTCAAGAGTCAAAGTTGTGAAATAAAAAGTCAAAATTTTGAGATAATTGGTCAAAATTATGAGAAAACAGCTGAAATTTGTACTTTTTATCCCTAAATTTTGACTTTTACAGCAAGAAAAAAGAGAAACTTCAACAAACAATTATCATTTTCTTCAGACCAGTCCAGATACGTGTCTTGTTTCAAATTATTAACAAAAAAAAAAAGATCTCTGAATTGCTTGCAACGAGAAAAAAAATACTGCCAATGGGGTAGAAAAAGTTTCTTGTATTAGGACAGTTTTATAGCTATGAGAAACTTGATTAGCAAACTTTTCATTTTCCATAAGCATTTTTTTACTCATTAAAAGCACCCAGACATAATTTTTATCTTTAAGTATCTTTGAATTAGACATGTTTCTGGACTGGAAAGGTAAAGTCTCATATCAGAGGAATCGGAATCGAATGTAATTGTCATTGAACATGTTTCAGAGCAAAATACATTTCAGTTACATCCTGTCCAAGAAACATAAAATGTACAGAGACATAAACGTGGAGGACAGAAGAGAGAGAGAGAGAGAACGGTCGAGTCGCCAGCATGTGCAGCCCCCGTTTTATTAGATTCAAAATAGAAAGAAGAAACAAAAAGAGAAAGAAGGGAGAAAATAATAATAATTCCAGACAAGGCTCCAGAAGGGGGCACAGTTTGGGATTAGGGAAAAAAAACATCAGTACATAAGAAAGATAAACAAAACCATTACGACAATAAAAGACGAAGCCTTGCACATGCAGTATGGGGATAAGGTCGGGGTCGGGGGGGGGTCGAGATACAGACACTCAGGGACACATGCGCACCCTGATGTTAGTTGAAAACTAGGGGAAAGGGTAGTGAGTCTTCAGTAGTTTTGGAAGAGAGTGTCTGTCAACCTAAACATCCAGGAGAGTTGAGGGTTTATCAGCCTCCCAAGGCCGACACTTAGGGCTCCAATGAGAGGAGATATGATGCTTTGGGTACAAACAAACTCAGTAATTTTCCATCCACCCTAAAGTCTTTGGTCTTCCCGATGTGATGATCCAGAACCTAAATTATTGGCCCATTACACCCGAGCTGAGCTGACGACTTCTCGAAGCTAAAATCCAACCTGCTGTGATGTCCAGGCATCTCCTTCTGTTTGCAAATAAGTTTGTATATTGCATCAGTCTGAGTGTTGACAGCCCTGCAATTTCCTTCCATGGCGAGCAGCTTCTTAATTGGCAAAATTGCTGCAAACGCCCTTTGAACTTTGGGATAAATCAGGACCCTACCAACTCCAAACAGCAGAAAGCACGTTATCATAATTCCAATTGTGTAGACGTCTTTAACATCCTCTACGAAAAGAATCGACAGGCACACGACCCACGGCGTCACCCAGGAGTCCATGGAGCATACGGCTGCAAATGTTCCGTCATTATCAGTGTATCATTCGTTCATTCCATATCTGTTTTAGAATCCAGAATCAGAAAACCAATAACGGCCTGTTATTTTATTTCTCATTTTCAAATCAAAAATCAGAAAACGGATAACGGCCTATTTTTTTGCTGTTTTGATTTTGTTTTGAAATCAAAATTAGAATATGAGAGAATGGAATTGTCAGGGGATTTTTGTTCTATTCGTTTTTGGTTTGTATCATTTTCGATGTGTTGCAACCAGGAAGTTGTTGACTTTTTTTTTCTTAGGAAGGTCAGTCAGTCTCTACCGGTTGATTCCACTGATGGGTGAGTCAGGCAGCACGATAGCTAACGTTTTACAGTTATTATTAGTTAACGTTTTTGTCAAGGATCACGGATGTGTACGTGCTTTTTAAAGAGGGGAAGCGTGTCACACTTAGGACGGAAGATATGACGGTAGATAATGTCTCTCGTATTTTTAAGGTAAGTTATGCAACTGGCACTAACGTATATCGTCTTCTTTATCTCTGTGAACAGGTTTCAAGATCCGCGCGGTTAAAGACTGGCCTCCCTGAGGAAAAAAGTCGACAACTTCCGGGTCACTACATATCGAAAATGATACGAAAAAAAAAAAAAAACGAGAAATGAAATAACAAGCTGTTTTCCATTTTCCGATTTTGGATTCTAAAAAAGATACGGAATGAACGAATAATACACTAATATGTCAGGGCAAGGGGTTCTTCTTTTCCTGCTCTACACGTCAAAAGAATTTGATCAAATGCGTTGAGAGAGCGGCTGATTAATACCATGAATTTTTGAGGTTTTCAGATGTAAATGCAGAAAGAGGTTCTGATAGTTCAGACAGAGATATTCAGTCTGAAAAATCATTTTCTACTAAAAATAATATATAAACGCTTTGATTTCAGTTTTTTGCAGAGGAGTACTTCTGCAAAGGTTTCATTTTTCTATACAGGAAGTTTCCCCTTGGGTGCCCTTTGTAAACCAGTTAATTATTTGCAGTCAGACATGCTGCTAACGTGATGGGTTAATGGGCTGTTCTATTACAGTACGTTAAGACTAATGGTCCCATTTGTCTGACTGGATGTTCATACAGGCTCATGTGATCACCATTAGATTTGGCTTCAAAAATACATAAGCTTAGATTCCATAACATCTGCAGAAGAATCCAGAAACAGTAAACCTTTGATGTGCAGATCCCTTTAGCTGCTTTTTGATTCAGTGCGTTTCGGCCCTCTTAGCCTCTTAACTGACCTTCAGATAACATCATCCATCTTACTAACAGCACTTCTCCCATTTTCTTCATTATCAGCGCTCTGGATTAAGAGATGAGGAGCTGGACCGCCCTTTTTACTACCAGTTATAAGTCAACATGGGGGGGGACAATGACACGACACCCGCTCAGGCTGACTGACTCCCACAGGGCTGAGGGATAAATCATGTAATAAATGCATCCCATAATGTCTCCCTCTAATCACAGAGGGAGCATTCATCTCAAATAAAGGGAGGGTCTTGTCTCACCGCTCGCCCAAGTAGTCTCCGATGACGGTCTTGTTGAGGCCCTCGCCTTTGTAGAGGAACTGAGCGATGTCTTCAGGAGTGTGTTGGAGGAGGTCGTTCTCCAGGAGGAACTGGATTCCCTGGAGAGAGAGAGAAAGGGGGGAGAAATAGGGGATGGTTGTTCATCTCAATTGAGTGGGGATGATGGGAAATGACAGGGTTTCATAGCTGAGAATGGATTGCTCTTTGAGGTGGTGAAATCACTCCCCTCCAGGCTGCAGATACTCTTTACCTTCTTAGGATCCATGTTGAATTTCTTCCTGCCCATGGCGATCTGTTTGTTTCTTTGGGATGTTTTACTGCAACACAGAAACACAAATGCAGATGTCGACCTGTTAATAACTATGACTTCAGAACAAACATCGCCCTCAGGCTTGAAATGATTGTGTTTAACATGCAGCACATAAAGTGGCAGGTGATAGGACAGGACACACACGGCCTCGGCGACAAACAGCACACACACTGTTTATGTATGGACAACATGCCTGACTGATTTATTATAGTCTCACATGCTGCAAATGAACTGTCAGTGTTTGCTCTCTGCAGCTGCTGCTTGGACAAATGACAGCGTCTCTCCAGCCTGTTGTGAGCAGTATATCCTTCAACATATGCTTGTTAACACCTTGGCCAAACAAAAGGTGTAATAAGTCAATGTTTGGACTATTTGAACAACCAGATAGAAATTATGAGCCTTTGTGTGTTTTCAGATAAAGTCACTTCCTGCCCAGTTGAACTCATGTCAGTCTGTATAAGTCAAAAAAAAAACAAAAACCCCTGAGTTAACATGGAAATGAAAAAGACAACCAAGATAAAGGCAATGAGTCACTTTAGAGTCATAATTCTAGTCCTGGCTATTTGTGACTGAAGGCAAAAACTTTCCCTGTCTTCTTCAGAGCTTTGTAGGTCACTAAGTTTTTCTAAGAATGGAAGAGCTGAATATATTCTCTTCAAATTAATCATACACCCAGTTTGTTTGTTTGTTCAGGGTTCAGTAATTCCCCATGTAACATTTTTAGTTGTGCAGAGAGCTCGAGAGTTACCGCCTGACTGTCTTGTGAAATAAATGAAGCTTGTGCTTACGACGGAGTATTAGGGCCACATAAAGATGTTTTTTTGTTTTTACTTCATATTTTACTACGAGAATAAAGTCGAAATTAATGATTTTACTACAAGAATAAAGTCAAAGTTAATACATTTTACCACGAGAATAAAGTCGAAATTAATGATTTTACCACGAAAATAAATTCAAAGTCATTAATTTTACTATGAGTTTAAAGTCGAAATTAAATATTTTACTACAAGATTAAAATCGTAAATTACGACATAATTTACTACGTGAGTAAAGTCGAAAATATAATCGAGGTCAGTCTACGAGGAAGAAGAAATGAGGACCACAGAGCATTTCATCAAATTATACTTTAACTTGGGTTTTTACAAACAAGGAGATACTTCAATAAAATAGTAAAATAATTAATTTTGACTTTAATGAAATTCAACTTCATTCTCGTAGTAAAATAATTAAATTCGACTTTATTCTCATAGTAAAATATGAAGCAAAAAAAAAATTCTTAATGTGGCCCTAATACTCCGTCATACATGCTCATATCTTTAAATTAGAAATAAATGTCACAGAAAAATATTACAGAACTGCATCTGCACCTTTACAAGCCACTAAACTGACCTCTACAGCTGGGCCTCAATTAAAGGCACGATAAGGAAGTTTCATTCTGTCTGATTCTGTTGACCCCTTCGGATGCAAGTGGCAGTTTTTTGTTTGCTTGTTTTTTCCCATGAGCACTATCACCTACTCATAAGGATGGAGCTCTTGCCAATGTATGCATTTGCTGCATTTGGTAAACAGATCTTTCTAATACTACTTTTTTTTTCTTCATTCTGGACTTTTCTTTCTTTGAATTCAGAAAGATGAAATAATTTATGGATTTTCAGCAACAAAAATTGAAGTGATAATGAAAAACATTGCGAAAAAGCTGATTTGTTAGCTTACAAAAAGTGCCAAAGAACCAGTTAAACCACATCTGTCACAGCCTCTAGAATGACCATGACTGTCTGTGCCCCAGATGAACTTAAATATTAAAGTTGTTCCAATACTGATACCAATATTGGAAATTGCTCCGATACTGCAGAAAATGCTTGCATCAGTATCGGCGAGAGTCCAGGCACCGATACCGATACCACGTTATTTGTTAAATCAGAAATCTAATGTTTAGCTCCGTTAAACTGGCACAGTTCTTCTTACCCGCTCTTAAAACAGTAGCACTGTGCTGCAACCTGCAGCCTGCTCTATCACGTGACACAGTCTCAACAGACATACAGGGTTGATGCAAGACTTGGAGATGAGCTAACTAGCACAATCACGTTGGTGGTGTGGCAATATTTCACGCTGGATACCACTTTGCTGTTATATTTAAAAATAAATGTTAAAATAATGAGCTTTAGTTTCCTGTATTTATTCATATTTTACAAAGAGTTTAACCTGAGCCAGGCCTTACCACAATGATAATCGTATCGCAGTGATGCAGGCAAAGTTTTTTTTTTTTTTTATAACATACTGGTATCAGATCGGTTCTCAGTATTGTCCGATACCCACAGCACAAGTATCCCAACCAGCATCAGGAGGGAAAAAAATGGTGTCGGAACATATCTAATCAATATGCATTCACTCACATGGATAAACATTGAACCCTGTTTGCTCTTTTACCTCTTAAACCCCACCATGAGAATATAGCAAGTCGTAAAACAAGTCGTGCTACAAACTGGTAACTTTTACTACACATTTTAATGATAAGAAATCCACATTAGGTAGCTTGTTTAATGAAGGTTAAATTAGATGATTTGTCTCAATTCAAACATCAACAAAAAGTGTAATACTGAAAAAATATTTATCTTTCACCTGTATTCATGCAAAGTGCTAAAAATAAGAGATCTTTATCACTCTGTTAGCATATAACTTCAGTTTTTTAAGCTTTAAAGTTCTTCGGAAATATTTGATGCTCAGTGAGATCAGAGGTGTATCCAGTCACATCATGCAGGGTGACATCTTCACTTACCTTTCTCCAACACATGTCAGCTGCTCGATCTCAGTCATGACCTCAGCGATCTCAAACTTCAACCTCTGTGAGAACATAAGAGACGTGAGTCAGTCCCCTTTTTAAGTGAAAACTGTCCAGAAAAGTGTTGCAGAAGAAACTGTCAGCTGTGGAAGATTCAGCTCTTTTTGTGAGCAAATTTAGTTTGCAAAGAAGTACTGTAGCTCTATTTGCATTACATACAGCATGCAAATGAAGTGGCGGCGCTACAGTAGATAGGCAAAAGGTTGGCGCCAAAACATGTAGACAAAAGCAACTTTGTTCAGTCGTATCATATAGAGATGTACATCAAAACTCGTACCTCTATATCGTCGAGCAGCTCTCTCTTCCTGCGCCGGATGTTTGACAGCTCATCCCTCTCCTCCAGGGACAGATCCTCAGGAACTGTAACACAAGACGGAGAAAACACAGCTTAACTCACGTTTGTGTGCGACTCACATCTCTGTTTCAAGTCAGCTCAGTTCAGATAAGACACAAAGGTAAAGTGACAGGGCCTGTGCTGCTGCTGCTGCTGCTGGACGGACTCTTTCACCTTGTTCAGCAGCAGCAGCAGCTCATATCAAGCGGCTGCATGTTCGCCTTAATTAACCACAAAGACGAAGGCGAGGGGTCTTAATTATTCCACTTGAAAGTGTTTTTTTGTGCCTCCACTCCCTCCTTCTCTGCTTGGCTCAGGGGAAAATTCTATTAATAAAACCAATCCAGATTAAGTTTTCTTTCATTAAGAGTGAATTTCACACGGCCCACGACCCCGATTCCCGGGCCACGTGTGTCACAGCTCCAGGCGTAAAAGAGCGGGAGTGGAGCGCCTGCTCTTCACTGTTTCCGCCCCTCTTCTTCACTCCGATGTCCTAATCTTGTTTTTTCAACCTTTTACCCCACTCCTCTCTCTTTTTTTTCTCTATCTGTTCCATTTTCACCCACGCTCCTTTTATTTATCAATTCTACACAGCAAAGAGGAGCCCGTGTGCCATCTTGCTTCATTAAGCCAGCTTAGAGGCAGAAAACCCAAATCTCTCAACAGGAAAAATGCCACATCTATTATCACAGTCGCAGCTCTGAGTGGATGTGGTGCTAGAGACAGAGATATAAAAAAAATCACTTGTTATTGCCTCTCTCACACGCAGAGGAGTGCCAATTAAAATAAAACAAGGTTACCAGGTTCAAGAGGAAGCATTCAGCCTGTTTTTATTCAACAGCTTGTAAAGTTGCGTTCAGGCCAGACAAGTGCCGTTAAACATGGCAGCTAAATTAAGAGACAAAAAGCATTTCCTAACCTACTTATTGCATCCTGAAGCAACATGACAATGAGGGTCAGGTAAACAGCAGGAGGAACAGCTGAGGGATTTCCTTTGTGGGGCATGTTTTTAATAACAAGGCAAACGCACAATGACTAAAGTATGAAAATAAAGATGTTCATTAGTGTCGCCGACCTGCAGCAACCTCACAGCATTTACGCAATCTCACTCTGAGCTCTGTGATCCTAGCTCTGAAGCTAATTAGCGCTCTTACAAAGTTACAAGGCTGCACTGTGTGATTCTTTAATCTTCTTCTTGAGTAATGTTTTGAAACTTTTTGGTTCTGAGGCAGGGTTGCTAGGTGTGTGCTAAAACCCAGCACAATGGCCATTCAAACAAACACAAAACCATTCAAACACCTATTAAACACCTACAAGGTGGTGTATTTACCACAGGAAAACCCTGGGAAAAAATTATGTCCATGTGTCCTGTTGAACAGTGATTCTTAACTAGTGGGTTATGACCCAAAAAGTGATGAAAAAATCTTTGTTTTTATTTTGAAGGGGAATATTTGCAGCAGATTATCATCATCTCTCTTCTGTATTAGAATAAGCATATCGTAATATGGTGTATACACATTTTTTATTTTCTATTTTTGGCTTTTGTGCCTCTATTGGATAGGAGAGGGGACAGTGGATAGAGCAGGAAAGGGGGAGAGAGTGGGGAGTGAAATGTGGGAAACAGGATTTGAACCCGGGCCACCTGCTCAAGGGCGAACCTCATGGTGTGCGACCTAATCCGCAAGGTCATCTGCGCCCCATGGTGTATATTCTTATCACATTTGTTATATGTTACTCAATTTTGCGCAAAACAGTTAAAATACTTTATTACTTAACTCTCTACCTGAGTCAGTCATAACAATACTGCAGTGCCATTAATGTTTACATTGTGTTACCAGTAATCCAGTCTGTCAGTTTTATAGGAGAAATTCAGTTGTTGTCATTTGTTCTTACAGTACTTGTACTCTGTTTGTTGCTCTGATTGTTGGCCTACTCTGGTGTGAACTTTAAAAGTATGTCAACACTTGGATTCAAGCGTTCACCAGAGTGTACAATTGTAAAGTGGCGTTCCAAAAGTAAAGAGTTAAAAGTTTAATCCCTTGTCCCAGTCTTAATACCCACGTCCAGGGACAATTTGGCCAATTTCACAGTTAACAGAGGACACATGACCTATGTTCACAGGGAACATGTTGTGCTGAGCACATCTTCCTCACGCTAAGGACATGGCCCCAAGGTTGGGCATTTAATGAAGTAAGAAGCAACCCATTATATTAAATCAGCAGACAGCAGCATGTTAGCCGGTATCAGATAGTTCATTTTTAAGCCAGTATCAACCGAATTATTGTGCATCTCTTCCATTTATACACATTTATTCTCAACAGTAGATGCAATAATGTCCTTTTATGCTACTTTACACCTTCTATTTCCCAGTTCAATAGTCTGCAAAGTTTGTTTTCATGTGCTAACAAAAGAACAACGCTGCTTATTTTAATATGTGGATTTTGGGTCATGGCTTGTCATTAAAGAATGATGGTGGGACCAGTTGAGAACCATCACTAGAGAAAAACTATCAGGATTTAAAGATTTCAGCTGTGAGCTAAAAGTTAATCATTTAAACAGCAGAGCTAGCTTAAATTCAACAATTAGTTAGCGGAAACTTGTGAGGAAACAATTGAACAATCCTTCCAGTTTGTTAAAAGTTAACTTGTTTATCATGTTTGTTTGTTGAAATTTAGTCAAAGCTAGCTGTTTTCCTGTCTCAATTTTAATGCTAGCTACTGCTAACTTTTGAACTATCCATCAATTGAAGTGGATTGTGAAGCTTGTTCTTAAAACATGTGGGGCCAAGTGAACTAAAATTAAATTATAAAATGTTTGACTCATATTTTCAGTCACATTTCCTCAGACAAAACCATTTAGCCTCAGGAGACGCTGTAATTTCAACTTCAAAACTTCAAAAGGTCAAAACATGGTTAAAAATCTCATGTAACTGAGTAATTGGACCAAATAGCCTGAGGTATGATTCATCATGTTATTCAGTCATTAATGTGACAGAGATCTCTCAAACACCAGACTATTATTTCACAGAGCAGAGCGCTTAGCATTAGCTTCAAGTCAAAAGTGACATTAATCCAAACAAAGTCATAACCAGGTTTTAGAGCGCCATTTAGTGACATTTACATCTCCTCCAGCAGTATTTTGTTTTCATCTCTTTTCAGAACAAGAGATAAACTAGCTACACTAACTTTGCGTCCGTTAGCTTGCTAGTTTTAGCATTTAGCTACCAGTACCGTGCCTGGGGAGGTTTTTGAGCTTTATTAGCTGAGAAAGGATATGACAAACTTATTGGTTCCAGTGTTTTAAACTTTAGCAATGTGAGATAACATCTACAAATAAAACTTTGAGATGCCTTAGATGTTTTGAATGTCTGTATGATAAAAACCATTTGGCCAGCAGATAAATCGATGATAATTAAAAAAAAAAAAACCTTCCATACAGCACTTATCGAAACATTTCTCTCATTTAATGTGCCGCTCGGCAGACAGCACAATGTCTCCATTTGTACATTAGCTAATGGAGATTGTCTTCCCACTCACTCCATCAATTAGAACGATTACAATCTTTATTCATTTCAAATCTAATGAAACACAGAAAATACTCCCTTTAATAAAAGCCTAAAATCATTAACAACAGCAGGTTTCCATTATCCTCTAAGCCAGGTCTCTATTACTGAATATTCTCTTATACAGGTCCTTCAAATCAGATATCTGAAATAAGACAGCCCAATAAAAGCAGTGCCCAGGTTTCTGGTCCAGTGGTTAATCTTGTTTAGTGTTGGTGGAGGGGCTCTTCTACAGAGGTGGTCCACCAATTACATGATTAACACATTTCCCCCTGTGACCTTCTGTGACTCATCCAGGAAATGAGTTTAGTGTCTTCAACAGGCACAGGGGGAGTCAGGCCGCCAAAGCTACCACACCGGCTCAAACCAAACACAGCCACACTTGAATAATAATCTGCTAAAAGCAACACTGGTGTGAGTCATTGCTTCATAGTAAACAGAAGACCTCAGCGGGGTCAGGCGCGCTAATACTGGTCTAATAGCTGCACAGCTGTAGTTGGTAAAACATTGATCTTTATCAGAATGGAAGCCTAAATGGGCAGAAAATGTTAACCTCTGTGACTTTCTAAAGAGATCTTCTCAGAAATCCGCAGCACTGGATGTTGGGTTGAGAGAGTCCAAAGGGTTTAAACGTCGACATGTGCACCACAAAAAAAAGAAGCTCCAGTAATTTCACCCCTTAAAAAAACTAAATCCCTCAAAATCTACTTTTAGGAGTAAATCCCCTGCTGCTCTTCGCACCCAACACTAACAACTGTCCCTGGCCACCCACTGAACCCTGAGGCTTTGATGGCATTTAAACTAATGCAGGGCTGCTTTGGCACACACAAACCCACCAAAGGCTACAACAACACGAAATTTCATAACTTGTACTGTGTTTATTTTGGTCACATTTGCCATTTTTTAGAGAGGAAAAACAGAAAGAAGACAAAAAAAGAGTATTTTCAGGCTTCAGGAACTTAAGCAGGGACTTCCGTTAGAACCAGTATCCAACAGCGAGGTGTTCACATGGAGCTCAGAGTGAAAATCCCACGCTCACTTAACACTGGCTGCGCTCCCACACAATTTTCACTGACTTGTGTGACTGAGAGAGAGGATTTGCCCAAATCTTTTGGCTTTAAACTGAGACTTTATCCACTATAATGTCTCTCAAAAGTAGGTTAGCTTTAAAAAAGATAACCCTGTTACCCCTGGTTGGCTATGCAGCACACGGGCGCACATGCAAAGGAAGCAGGAGGGAAAAGAAACTTCCCCTGGATCTAGACTCTAATCTGAAACCCGCTGCTCTCAATCCCTCAAACTGTGGACGATGACATGCTCTGCTTTAAAACCTGGGTCACACACAGACACGTGGACAGAGCCCCACATAAACACATACACACCACAGCCAGCTGGCACTAATCCCACACAGCGACCCTCCCCGCCGCTCTGTAAGCCCACAGTGGTGTCTGTCAGGGCGGAAGTGGGATGTATAACGGCGTATGCACAGATGTTGCAGCCGACCAGCCGCTGCCTGCCTTTAACCTACTTCGCCTCAGTGATGCTGTGTGAAATAATGTGACAGTGTGCGCAGCGGCAGGGGGAGTCTGGCCGAGCTGTCTGCAAAGGCTCTTTGGCTGTGAGCCACAGAGAAGGAATGCTGGGACATCAGGACAGGGGCCGAGGTGAGGGGGGGAGAGGTTATGATACAGGAGGTTGAAGGCCGGGCACATACACTCATGGAAGTTAACATGCATGTGCAAAAACACACACCAGTGGTAGAGAGTCATAGTGCATCACCACAGACACTTTGCAATGGCCCTTTAAAACACCTAATGTCACCATAATAACTACTCGTCCTAATTGTCTATATCAGTGGTTCCCAACCTTTTTGGACTGTGACCCCAAGGACATTTTTTTCTCAAATAAGTTTTTTTCTGTTTTTTATAATGTGTTGCAAATACAGTGTAGCCAGGGTTCGTGAACAAAATTACAATTTTATTTTCCCCTGATCAGGATATAGACTTCATTTAAGTGAACTTTCAAATTCAAAAATCTTTATTCATCCCCAAGGGACAGTTAAAGGCACATACAGCAGTAAACAATGTAAACAACTGTAAACAAAGATAAGGAACAAACAGTACAAAGTTCAGTATTGCACTGTAAATTTAGTCTACTGCTTGAAATGTTAAAATACTAAGTCTGTTTGGATACTAAAATATTAAAACACAAAAATACTGATAGACTGAATGATCAAACACTAAGTACTGAAATACTTAAAAATAATAAAATGCTAACTAAATACTGACACATACAGAATGTTTATTCAGTGTGTAGTGTTTTGATTTTAAAAATAGTTATTACAAATGAAACAAAATCAGTAATTATGATTAATTCTCAGTTATTGCCTTTTTTCAAATTATTAGACATTTCAGGGGACCCCTTTTGAATTCCAGGCGACCCATGTGGGGTCACGACCCCAAGGTTGAGAACCCCTGGTCTATATCAACATATGAATTGCAGTAATTCTCTATAATGCACTCTGATATGAATATCATCCTGTCATTTGCATAAAACCATTACACGCAGCTCCATTAATGTTAACATTGTTACAGTATATTCAAACATGCATAACTACCCTGTATAAATTAACTCATAAATAACATTATTCCATATTAGGTATATATATAACATCCACAGTCTTCACCACTGCACCCTTATCAAACACAACCTTGTATTTACAAGTTAAATTTGATGTGAAACATATGCCTGTGCATGTTAGTACAACGTTCATCTTCCATATTGTAATGATGGTGATGTTATTCACACAGCAAAAACAAGCATTTCACAGATGGAAATGTATATTTCCCAAAGAATAATTAATCTTGCATCAGAACAATTTGTTGCACCAGTACACAAATATCTAACAGTGGTAGAGATGGGATTAGAGCACAATGAGATGAAGGGGGGATGGTAAAAGAAAAGGGCAGGGGGATAATGCACTGGACTGTGATAATGTTCATATGGAAAAAACACACTTTCGTTTCAAAATTGACAGGATGAGTGGCTCCTGAAGTGATGCAGTTATAAATATTTGGTTGGGCTGATGCTAGTGAAAACACTCAATAACAAACATTCAATGCAACCATGAACCATGAACAGCTAATCCATTAAATGTAAGAAAAAAAATGATTAGAAGTCTGCCCTTTATTGAAATTCAGCCCCTTTTAAGTCCACTGTCTCCACATGTCTAAAATAGCTTTCACATAATCTGGGAAAAACGGAAAACCCTTCAAATTTGATACAGGAATTTGAAGAAGAGTCAGAACTCCAGCAACTTGGCAAAAACCTTTCAGCTCATGGTCTTCACTGGGTTCAAATTAAAAACATACAACTGATGAAATTCAAGGATTTTTATACTTACAGCTGTGCCTTAACTTCAGAAATAAATTTGTTTTACAATGGAGCTTGTAATCGAACTACTAATCAGTTCTCCCCATTGAAATGAATTGAGATGCCATCAATCTGTTCCAGACATTTTTTTCCCACAAGTTTCAAAGTCAGAAAATGTTTTTATAAGTAAGAACTACTGTTTCAAGACACTGTACAATAGAATATGCCACAGTAAACTTGTTTCTTTAAGCGTCATGTTGAGCATGTACATTGATGTACTGTTACCTCAGACATGCTTTCCTCACTTTCATCTGAAGGTGTTTTGGATAAAACCCTGCCACTTGAGCCCTGTTTCTAAAATAAGTTAGGCAAGTGTGATCAAATAGTGCTGAGTATCAGAATATGCCTCATCTTTCAGTACCCAAAGAGCTGATAATGCGATCAAGATCTTACAATGCCACCTCTGATTGGCTGTAAAATTACTCATGGTTTTGGCATAGGAGACAGTCTTGCTTTCTTAGCAGCTTTGTTGCTATATTTAGAGACATTTCAGACCCCTCCAGCAACTTTTTTTTTCAAATACCAGCTAGCATCAAATCAAGCAACTTTACTGGAGTTTGGCGACTGAGACGAAAGTATCTATTGATCTCCAGCACCTTCTGCTTCTCTATGAGCAGAGGGTGCTGAGCAATATCTCTGTATCTGATGTTTTGACACATTTCAGGTTATAGTGTTTGCAGCAGACGTTTTCTGTTTAACACCAGAGTTGCTTTACCCTGCTCAACCAAAGAGACGAACTGCTTAAAAACTACCTTTACAAAAGAAACAATCTCAGTGGTGAAAAGAGGCAAAAACAGCAAAGAGTAGCCAAATATGGTCCAAAAGTTGCAAAAAAAGAATGAAAAATGATCAAAATGACCAAACTAACAAAAGTTAGTAAGAAAAAATTTGGAGGAAACTTTAAAAATTTAGAAAGTAGCAAAAATGGTACTGAAACAAAAGTGACAAAAACAGTGAAAAGTGGTAAAAATGGCCAAAGTCAACAAAAATGGCAAGAAAGTTGGGATTAAACTTGAAAAGTAGTCAGTTTGTTGCAAAAAAGAAGTGAAAAGTGTCAAAAATGGGCAAAAAGCAACAAAAATTTTCATTAAAATTGGAAGTCAACCTGGAAAATAGTGAGAAGGTATCAAACAAATGGTCCAAAAGTGTGGAAAAAAAGTGAAAACCGACTTAAATGGACAAAAACAGTCACAAGCTGGAGTCATAGTGGGTTGCTGTTGTTGTTGTGCTGTAATTTATGTAACTGTTCATGTACAACGCGTTTGTTTAAAAACCTAAAAGATGGGAACCTAGAAAATATAGGAATTGATAATCGCAGCTTGATTATTTTTGCAAATCGTTCAACTACCACCAAGTAAGACACACTGCTTCTAGTGCTAAGATGAAGAAATTCAAAATACACATTTGCATATTACAAAATCTGCTTCAAAGTGACTCAGAGTGGAGGGAGACAGAACAAAAGTAAGAAGAAGAAGAAAGGACCAATCTGTTAAAACAGGGAACATAGCAGCTTTAATGTTTGCTGTATCATCATTGTACAAAATGAATTCTGTGCCTGGAGACTTGAAAAAGAAGGACTAAGCCTTCAGAAGCACATTTTTCTAACAAGTTTATGAGTGCCTTTCAAACTGTGAACACTCCTGGTAAATGTCTGCTGATGTGTTGCATGTCTGCGTGTGAGATCATGCATTATGAGTGGAGACGATGCTGGAGACTCATCAGTAATAATTCAAGAACATCAGTCCCAGACGTTATTGCGTGAGAAGACAGATTCGGGGGTCTTATATGACTCCTTGTTTCTCGTACCACGGGTCTGTGAGGAGAATCTGGGGCTCGGGGGAGCTGAAGAACCCTCACACTGATTGCTCTGGTTAATCTGTAGTTTTTGGGGAAGGGACCTCCTGCTGTGAGTGCATTTGTGTGAGTGTGTGGCAGCATTGGAGGTGGTCCGCCCACGATGGCCTCCTTATATCACACATCTGCTCAGCATCAGCGCTGTGTCAACATGTGATTCGATGAACGGGGCCGCAGCTATCGGAGGGGGTTTCCATCGCCATATGCTGGAGCCAGAGCAACATAATCTGACGATATGATCGGCCTGAGAATGACTTAGATGGATGCTGTTTGCCCGGGTATCAGAGCAGGACGTGGGGCTTTCTCAGACTGGATACGCTCCAAAGAGGTCTGCTACGGATCTCAGATAGTCGTCCAGGTTTCACACAGAACTCAGAAGGAAGCTGCAAAAGCTTATATCTGTAACATTTCCTCTCTTGGTCGGCTAAAATATCTAAAGTTCATGAAAAAGTGCTGAGTACTGGTGTCACAAAGAGTTCAACTGTCTTTAGTCACCTGACACTCTAGATCTTTTTATCTAGATTTAAATGCAAGTTATGGCAGCTATGTGGTATCAAATACAGGGTTGCGTATTGATAAGATTTTATTGATACCAATGCTCTTATCGATTCTGCTTATCAATTCTCTCATCAATTTCGCCTGTGAATTTTCTGTGTAGAAAAAGTCGCTTTTTCAGGTTTTCTGTGTCAAGAGCATTTTATTCCATTTACAAGTTGATAAATATGAAATTGTTCAATGGATTTTGATATCTCTGTATGTAAATAGATGCAAATAAGTAAAATTCATACATCAGGTGACATCGATGTCTAGCAGTGCTTTGAGTTGTTTGGAACCTTGAGCTTGCCGTAGTTATACTGGAGTCATCCATGAGTCTGAACTTCCTGTTTGGAAAATATTTACCTTTTAGTATTTTGACATTTTTAAGTTTTAAGCATTGTTTACAAAACTTTATTGTGATACAGACAGAATCCCATTTCTGCCAATTAAATCTATAAAAATTAAAAATTAGATTTGTTAATATTTTTTTGCCCTCATTAAGTTGAAATTTTGACTTAATTGTCTAAAAACTTGAATTTGTTCTCAGAAATTTGACTTTTTTATCTCAACTTTGACTCTTTTTCTCAAAATTTTGATTTTAAATTATTTTCATTTTGACTTTGTCTTGGATTTTTGACTCTTTATCTCAAAATTCTGACTTCATTTGGGCCAAAAGAAAATCACAAGAAAGTCATGTTTCCACTTGTAATTTTTCACTAGCAGAAATCGTCTTCCATAAATAGATCTCTGATTAAAGTTGAAATTCTGTTTTAAAACCCAAATTACATCGTTTGCTATTTGCTAGCATATCAATGCAATTTCCCCTGTACATTAGCATCAAGCTGGTGATATGGTCTCTATATCATCTTTGTTACATTAGATCTATAACATGTTGAACGTATTGAATAGGAATCCGTTGTGAGAGAGAAATATATATTTGTTTGAGTGTTAATTTTTACAGTTTCCTAAATAAAACTTCATGTTGAAAGTCCTGAATCAGAGATTTCTTGGGAAACTGTTATTTATCTGCCAAGCTAAGCTAGCTGGTGCAGAATAGTTGATGCAAGGTCTGGCTGCACTGGTGTAATCTTAACATTCATTGAGGGAATTGTTGAGCAAAAAGCCTTGAAATGGTTCAATCCATTGGCATCATTAATTGATTCTAAACAGGAGCTGGTTTTCTGTACCCATCTCTTATCTGATGTGATAGTGAACTTCCAGGTGGCTGAGTCATATACTGTTAGTTACTGCTTAGTGTTTGGGTTTCAACTAACTCATGGCCTTGTTTGAGCGTTTACCTGATTCCTACATCACACAGCTCAGGATTCAATCCTATGAGGCAACATAATCCTTGTCCCAACAAACCCGACCGAAGATGATTGACATTAAAAGGTGGCAAAGAGCCAATCTGAAGGGTAATTCCCTCTCTTGCGCTGCTTTGCTTCCTGCCAGTATCAGATGATTGGCAGGGAGCAGAATAACTGTGACGCCTTATCTGATGCCAAACATGCTCACCTCTGTTATTGCGATTGATATCTGACTGGAGACCGTATTTCATTTTGCAGAGAACAATGGATGAGAGGAAATAAGTTTTGATGTCTCCGCTGATGTTAAGCAGAATCAAACAGGGAGAGGGTCAGGCTGGATGACTGGCGCTGACTTCAAACCCTTCGGTGTTGAACAACGTGTCCGCCTCCAGCTCCGGACGGCTTGGAAGTCCAGATCGTTTCTGTGATGGTTGTGCACTCGCCTGCAAAAACACTGACTTCTGCAGACCACCCTGATTCAAGAAACAATACGAGAGAAACCACCCAGAAAGTTAGATAATCGCTCTATTTTGGTTCTGAATCTGAGTTCATGTTGGTTTCTCTCAGGTTGGATGTTTAAATAGCAATATATGCTATGACTACCTGCTGGATCAAAGTGTGTGTGTGAGTATGAGTGTAAGTGTGTGTGTGTAAAAGCAGCACAGCTGGTTTGAAACAGAACAGATGATATTACTTTATTGTTGAAGAACAGCAGGAAATGAAATAAAAATGTCTGTAGGAATGTTCTTGAGGTGAAAACAAGGCTGGGCGTTGGTACAGATCCATTCCTTTTGAGCCAAGAGCCAAGAAACACACATCTACACCCCCCCCCCCCTCTCCCTCCTCCCTCCCACCCCTCTTCTGTCTGTCTGTCTGTAAAGTCAGCTGGACCCTGTTTTCTCCAAACCCTCTCTTCCCTGAAATAGGTGCAGATTACCCAAACACGGTGCATCTCTGTCTGTGTTCCTCCGCGACTCTGGCTCATTTAATTTGCCGTTCCTTTTGTCTCCCATCTGCTCAGTGTCTCACACTCAAAGAGATCCCTTCTCCACAGCTCCCAGCAATAACTCCAGGCTCAGAGTAGCTCTATTCAACAGCCCAAATGTTGCTTTACTAACAGACCACTACACACACATAGACACCACCATGGTGACGGGAACATGTGGAGAAGCCTCCCCAGTCCTGCTCCTAATCAGGTCCATATGTAGTCTCCTCTCTCACTTAAATCAAGCACTTTGTTACAAACCCAGCTCAACCCCTGTACGTCACCGCCACAGCCCCGTCTGTGTTTGGGTTTTCTCTCCATACATGTGGTGTAACATTTTGTATGTTTAATCGTCTAATGTTGCACCACAAAAACCCATTTTCTTGGCAGTCACAATGAATTTATGTTCTTTTCAAATCTCCCCTTGAGCCTTTAAAGAACGCAGCAGCCTGCCGCGTAGACAGAGGAGACTTTTAACTGTAACATCTTAGCACTTTTTTGGCATTGGTGTCAACATGCATAAGAGAAACGTTTTGTCTTAACATTTGCAGACATTTGTTTCTGGCTACTGGGGTGTTTCAGGAAATTTGGAAATGGTGAGTTCAACCCTGTTCAATGTTTTTGTACCTGAGGGGGGATTCTAGAGCTGAGAGTGAAGGTGAATAAGCCAGATGTGAATTATGTGAAGATATTGACATGAAAAGAAATTCAAAATGCATTGGCAGGATTGCAATATCTTTCTGAAAACACACTTTGAAACCCAAGGAAAGATCACCTTCTAGAAAGTCTGAGGGCTGTTGATACGAAAACGGTTTCAGGATAAAATGCAAATGTATTGTTGTGTTTTTGCTACGGGTGCACAAATCACAGTATTCTGTCCCATCACTGAGCTTTAAAAAGTCTGACCTGCCAATACCGATTTTTGCAGATACCATTTTTTTATGATTGACAGCCCACACCTTCAATGTTCCCATCATGTTTTATTAAAAAATATTGAACATTACCCATGAAACAATACAAACTTGATGTTTTAACTGCACATGAGGTGGTTCTCTCAAATTTAAATGAAAAGTTAAGAATATTGCTGTCCAAACTTCTAAATTACATCCATTTCTTTAGTCTTTCATTTTCCAAATTTAAAAAATAAACTATCAGTCTGGCAGAGCAAAAAAGTGACAATGGCTGACTTTCAGACCGTTGCATAGAAAGACGAACGGCAGAGTAGGTCAGTTTCATGTGTAGGGGTTGGCCGATCGCCGATCCCCCCAAATTAATGAAATTGAGGTCTATAGATCAGTGAATGTTTAATTTCAGCCTCTCATCAACACAGAAAAAGCGTTTCAGGAGTAGATTTCTCCTGAAATGCTGCGGCCACCGTCGCCGAATAAATGGCAAGCCAGAGTTTTCAGTGGATGTCAGAAATGCTGATGTCACACTCCACTTTGTGCTAGCGCATTATACTTTCAAAGCTTCATGGCATGTCTATGCATGAAGCAAACAACAACAGTTACAATAGTGGACTACTTGTCATGTCATCTGTCAGTGTCTTCTGCATTTATATTGTAGTCCTGTCTCAGGGATTCCTCTTTTATCTACTTCCTGTTTTGTTGTCGTCATGTCTTTCGATTACCTTTCCCGCCCTTGTTGTTTTCAGCTGTTCCCTTTACCCTGTGTGTATTTAGTGTCTCTTTCCCCGTCATTTGCCAGTTTGTCCTGTCTTGTCTTATTCTGTGCTGCCCTTTCTTAAATCTAGACCGATAAGTATTTTTGACCTCCAGTGAATCATTCTGTTCTTGTTGGATAGTAGTCTAGCCTTTTTGCTACACCTTTTGTTTGCATGTGTGTTTACAGCCTTTTACTGCACTTTGAGTTTGTGGTTGGAGTTCCAGCTGTTTGTTGTTTATTCCATTATTAAACCTCCTGACTGAATTCCTACCTCTGAGTCTTGCATTTGGGACCTAAAGTCAGTACCTGTTACATCGTATCATTCTTGTATTGCTGAATCTACTGACTGCCTTCAACAAAATATGCATCTTTTAAACCATTTTTGAAATCAGTGAAGACATATTCAATTTATTCACCATATGATCAGCTCATCTGTACTTTAGCCTCGAAACTATTGCCGTGTACAATGCCTCTGTAGTTATATCGCCATCAACAGGCCTGGCATACATACTACAGCCTTTTAATCCCTCAGCGTTTCCATGAAAACAGTTTTTTTTTCCAATGCATTTTTGGGTGAAACGTAGAAACAAGGCCCAAAATGGAAATAAATTCCATCCCACAGACATAAAATTAAGCTGTAGCTAGTAAAAGCTAGCTTAGCACAGAGACTGGAAATATTGGGGGACTGTCAAAAATTCTCTCTTGGAATGGTCAACTACAAAACTTCAAACTAGATCTCTATCAAACTGTTTGTGTGAAAATTTTTTGACAAAAAATTATAAATATGGAAAAAATAGAATTAAATATTTTTTACTTAGACAAAACAATGCTAGATATTTCCTTCACTTCCAGTGTTCAAATGTACTCCTCAAAGACAAAGCATCTTAAGCTAAATGTTTCTCCAGGCTCAAGAAAGATCACGCCCGTCATGGTGTCAAAAGTACACATAGACGAATAGAGAAGTACATCATCTGCATAGAGAAGAATAAATGGTTCCAAGCAATTTGTGAAGCCTGTTATAGTTTTTTTAGTCTCATTACATAAAAAAAACATGGAGAGGTAATTCCATAAAAATTATTAAAACAAAAAATAAACAAGAAAATTGGATTTCTCCAGACCAGGTCCTGAAAAATCACTATTAAATATTCCATCACTTTTACCTGCGCTGTATTTGAGCAGGTTCAGTGTGGCAGCGTGTCTACAGGGCGACATAATGTGGATGAAACAAACACAGACAGACACAGCTGTCTACGCTCTATTCTGCTGCCGTCTCGCCATTCAGCACCAACCACTTACAGTGAGCCAGCCAAGCCTCCAAGGAGCGAAGTTTAGCCAAAGAGCGACCACATCTTGCCTCCAGTGACTGCCTCATGTCCTCCCACACATTCAGCCTCAAGCCACAACAAAGAGCGTATCCTAATCACATCAACTTCCCCCTCTTACCGACTAATCCCCCACAGAATGGCAAGACTAGACGCCAAGAAATCACACACGCCGTATGTTGATTCACATTTCTCTACAGCTACCTTAGCTCGGGTTTCATGCCTGCTGGGTAGAACTTGATAGGAATTTACTGTATACAGTAAAACCACCATCAAGAATGAGGAGATGATTGCAATAATTGCAGCAAACGTCACTTTTTTTCCTTGAAAGAGACGACGTATCACAAAGCCAAGGTGTGCATCAATGATCCTGCTCTTTAACGCTCAAACAGTCAAAACAGCAGTGCTGCAGTGTGATATGATTTGTTATTCTAGCACACAGTCATTTCGAGCCTAAAGAGAGAAGAGGAATTGAGGGAAAAAGGTTTTCCCATTCAGCTTTCCCACGCTCAGAGAGACAGAAGAGTGTTGATGGACACAGAGGGGTTATCACGATATTAGTGCAGGAAACGCCATCAAGGAAACCTCACTGGTCTCCATTAACAAATCGCTTTGCCATCCTGTAGCATCAGCAGGGGCGTATCCAGACTTTGTAGAACCCTGCGCTATAAATAGGGGGCTGCAGGGGTGGGGAGCGACGCATTAAATTTTACCACTTTTTTAACGTGACTTCATTTCTAACTCAAAGGTATCTTGCAGTTGTTACATTTCTGTGTATGAGGTCTTAATCCAGGGCTGTTGCGACAATAGGATGTAGATGAACTTAATGCTAACATGCTGAGAATAAGCATACAGTGATATGATGTTACTACTTGGTTCAAAGTGGGGGACAGAAGTAGATTTTTAATTGTGGTTTTTGCTGCAACTCATAGGACAGACAGAAGAAAAGGAAAAAGAAGACTTGATTGACAGCTAGCCAGCTAGCTATTACCATGCTAGGGTTTTTACTGAAGCTAAAATCTTTTTGGAGGAGATGACAGATCAAAGCAAAGTCTCTTCCTGGCCAATTTAGAAGTTTTCTCATTTTCATTACCAAGCATGTTTAGATCTTAAGGCTTGCAAACATGTTAGCATTATCAAGAGCTTTATTTCTATTCAGGACTCAAAACAACTTTACTTATGATCTTGTTTACTGACCCATGTCTTGCCTTGTACAATGAAAATAGTTGGCGTAATGAAGATTATAAAGATTTGCCCGGGTGTCCAATCTGATGTAAGGGCCGGAGCCACCCCAGACTGTCTGACTGACACACCCCTGGCTGTCGATATCTTAGAACTTAAAGCCTGTTTTTGAAGACCTCAAGCTTGAGATCCTTTTATGAAGATGGATGACTTTTTATTTTAACATTTTAGTACCCTTTCTCCCAAAGCTACTTCGCTCACATAAATTCCTTCTACTTTCTCACAACTGCAGTGCAGACAAGAAGAAAATACAAGCAAACCAAGTGTTAAACTTCAGGGCCTCCTTCCAGCCACTCACTGAGTTTTTTCCACTTCTCCATCCAGCTATAGCATGAAGCTAAAAATAGACACATGACTAATAAAAACTTAAAGCATTTCAAGCCTGTTCCTAATTTTCTACCAGAGCTCTGTCTGCTCCAGGGCTCAAACTGGAACAGAGAAGCGCCAAGTCTGATTTGCATGTGCAGTAAAACTGTACTAATGAATCCCGTGGTTGAGTGTTATCATTTATGGTTTCATTCACTGTGGAGCTATAGAAAAATGAAAGGCCCTGTGTGCAATCTTGCACAAACAGCACCAACATTCTTCCAATTACGCTCTCAAATTAAATGGTTGGTGCTGTAAAACAGAAGATTGTAGCTTTATTATGAACCTTTAAGGCACAAAGAGCTCCACTCAGTCCAGAAACTTCTCTTTCTCCTCCTCTAGAATCAGTTTCAGAATAGTGAGGGTGTATCTGACTGCAGCATTTATTAATCCTTAATTGGTATTATGACATCTGTTGGCTCTTTGCTCTGTCTCTGCACTAAGTGGTGCAGAACAATGCATAGCTTAAAATTAACACATATGTTTGCATGTATACTACACAGGCAGGCATGAGAACATGATCCATAATGCACACACTTGAGGGCTAATGTGCACATATGTTGGCATGTAGAAAAAGCCCTCAGAGTAAAAATCAAAGCTCGCCATTAGCCGTATTCAGGTCATAAAGAAATCACTTTGGCATCACACTACATTCTGGAGCTTATCTGTTTTGGCAAGCTTCACTTGATGAAGGTGTAGCTTTGACATCAGCTGCTATTAGCAAGTGTTGGAGACAAATTTAGCTCAAAGTGCCAGCGCTGTGATACCAGCATATCAAGGTGTGTGTGTGTGAACAATGTTAAGTGACGTGTGTGAGACGGTGAGAAGCAGGGAGGGTGTCAGTGAGCAAACTGGAGCACTTAATTACTTTAACATTTATGGTAAGTTATTTGAATAATTCACACAGTGTGCAGGGCTGCACATATAATCTCTGCGTGTGTGTGTGTCGTATGTCTCCGGTCTGATCACAGGCAGCGTGCCTGCACCACTCTCTGACATCCTGTCACATGATCTACTGACCGATATCTCTTTGACTGGCCTCGTGTAGAGGGTGCTCAGGCAGAACATGTGATTCAGACAGTGAGCAGAAACTTAGAGCTGCAGTGAGTCATTCAGGTGTATGTTATAAAGACAGATCATTTCAACATTCAATTGTTCATCAACACAACTTTCAACAGGCCTTTAAAACACCATTAAGATCATCATTTCATGCTGAAAGCTACTCCTAAAAATACAGTGGTACCTGCCCTCTAATATATGACAGAAAGTATAATCTTTGAGTATTTCTATGTCCAAATTTTTCAGCCTTTAGATGAAATATTTCAAAAGTATACGAAAAAGCAAATCATTCAGTTCTGCTTAACACTGAATCTACCGTTCTGAGTTGACAACATTAAACAAGTTTGTCATGTGCCTAACACTAGCAGAGCTAGCACCACCAACCTCACTCTTTTTTGCAGTTTTAACATCAACATGTTTGTGTTAGTTATCAAAAGACAGGAAAACCACGCTGCGCTGGAAGATGCTATCAGTCAGAGTGCTTATTACAGTGGTGTGCACAGGGAGGGGGGAAAGGGGGCACATGCTTTTTTTATGGCCCAATTGTTGAAAAAAGCATGCTAAACTGCCCTCTGGGGACCCAAAACGTATGTCAGACTGCCCCCCTGGCTGGTTAAAACATGATGAACTGGCCTCTTAGGTGGCAAAAACGTGCCTACTTTTTCTTTTTGCCCCTGCCTTTCATAAAGTCTGTATACGTCACAGCTTTAATATATCAAGTTAGCCTGAAATTGTAGCATAGCGTAATGGCAGGAGCCACAAAAAAGAGCTACAGTCCTAGCTAGTGGCCAGTGGCTGTACTACAGCTTAGACACAACGTACAACTTGAATTTTGGACCTAAAATCAACCAGTCGACTAAAAATTTCAACAAGGTTCAAATGAACTAAGTTAAGTAAATTCATTGGATAACTGTCAGCCGATGTTGGTTTGCGTGTCAGAACTGGATCAAAAGGAAAACGTTTAGTTACGGCATTTCTTCCAAAAGGATTTTAACCAGAGTAAAACTAATGAATGGTCCTATCCTCCATGGATCATGAATAAACGCTCCTTTTTTCTTTGTAGATCTTGAGGAGAAAGTAGAGATGAGGTTTTTCTCGCGCGTTTACACCTGAGTTAAGCTAATGAACGATCTTAAAGATGAGGGATTATCCTCCCTGGATCATGAATACAGCATTTTCTGACAAGGTTTCCAACCTTACAACTTGACTTCTCATACACTACAACTGCCTCAAATTTTGGACAGCAAAATAATAAATGGGTCACAACAAATTAAGTGGTTCATCCTCGGAGGACCATGAATATACAAAAAAATCAGCTTTAATCACACAAATAAATAAAATGTAGTACCTCATTTAGGATCATTCCCTCTGAGCTTCTTGTTTTCTGTATATTCAGACAGTTCAGACAGTTCAGACATGAGGCCAGTGTGTTGGGTAGAGAGGTGGAGGTCCAGATGAGGCCCTCTACTAATCTCTCACAGTTAAACGGACAAACTCTTATCAGACTGTTACCATTTGTTTACACTACACTGCCTTCAAGGCTTCAGCCCTCAGGACGGTTTGGATTATCTGCTCAGGAGCAGACTCCATGTGTGTGTTTCAACTTCACTATCATATAATAACTGATGCGGGACTCGGAGCTGCAGCCATGTGAGCAGTAATCCGGGTCAGACATGCAGCTGCACGAGCTCATTTCATTCAGATTTATCTCTCCATCGTAGCGGTGTGTCAGTGGCACTACATGCATGTTCCTCAGGTTCATTTCAGCTTCTTAACTCTTGTTCATTACTGGGTCATTATGACTTCTCCCTATGAGCCAGTGTGGTGTAATAATACTTAAACTCTGCTCTTATTGGTCTTTTAGAACCTTCCCTGCCTCAGCTTACATCTATGCACTTAATACAATTTGCATAATGTATAATGGAACAACCAAAATGTGCATTTAAGTGGGTTATTTCTATGAAATCACTAAAGAGTGCTGTCCTCCTTATGTGATCCTGGTTCTCTGGAGGACATACATCCCACTTTGGTTTATCCTCCTCAGTATGGAAGGCTGCCAGCTAGTTTCCTTATCAATTTGCACCAGTTCAGAGGCTTCCAGCAGCGCAAAGAGATAGTGAGAGCAACTTCAAAGCTCCCAAACAAGACATCAAACAGATGGAAACGGTGCATGCATGAGAGAATTTGCAGACTTTTTGTTGTCCTTTTCTTTTTTTTTTTTCTTCTTCACCATGACTCCAGCCTTTCTGGACATGTCCCTGCACGGACACGGTTGGCCACACGCGTTCTCACTTGCGAGTTGCAATGTTTTTCCATGAGACATGCTGGTTTATTTTTGTTGATTTGAAATCGTGACAACAGAGTGTGATAGCCTGGGTCTGCACGAAAACAACCTGAAAATCACCCTGTCACACACACACACACACACATGCATGTATCCATCCATCCGTGCGGGCGGAATGAAGGAGGGAAAGAAAGCAGTGTGGAGAGGGAGAAACAGCCTTACCGTGATTGTCTTCATCCATGTTGATGGAGGCAGTGATAGGACAGTCCACAGGAAGGTGTGTCCGACTCAGATCTGTCTGATGATGAATCTTAGAGGCTGATTTTCTCCGGGGTTTTCTCTGACAAACAGATGGAGCCGGTGTGTTGACAGGCAGAGATGTGGAGTGGACTGGTGCGCATGTGTCAGCGCTTAAATGATGCTCAAAAATAGAGAAAAGAAGGAGGAAATGACACCGCAGACTGGGTAGAAATGAAGAATGAAGAGTAGGCTCTTAAATGTGGCAGTGATGTTTCAGATGTGTCTGTGAGCGATGTGAGACATTCCTCTCTGCTCTCTGCTCCATCCTCCAGCTGCTCCGTCTGCAGTCACATTAGCTACACTGCAACCGCGGCGACGTCATTAAGCCCCGCCCCCACCCATTGGTAATAACACCCCCACACTCACCAACACACACAGGCACTCACTCATTTACAGTAGCAGTAACAGTACAGAAGAACTTGTCTGAATCACTTTTATTACAGACATTAAATTCTTTTTAAAGCTTTTATTTATTATTTTCTTTCTAATTGTAAGACAAGAATACAGAGAAAAAAACAATATTCCAAAAATATCAACAAGGAATCAAGACCAAAGTATTTTGATATGGTTGTTATTTCGTATTACATCCATAACATGTTACTTTTTGAGTTTTATAATGTGTGATTCAAAAATGCAGCAGCATAAAGAAGCAGGAATAAACTGCAAAAACTGAAATCTAACTAAGTCATTATGTCTTATTTTTAATCAAATTGTCGTATTATTCTTCATATGAGCCACATTCAGCTTTCAAGCCCAGAAAAATGTCTTGCTTCAAGTTATATAAAGACATTTTTTTTTAAATTGCAATTTTCAAGGTTATAAACAACAAGTGTCTTGACAGTTAGTCAAACATATAATAAAAGGAACAATAAAAACAGGGAGAAAAATATTCAAAAATATAGACACATGTATAAGTATATGTACAGTATATGTATAAGTAGGAAGAAAAAGTAATTATTACTATCATCAAAAAAATGCTGATAGTAATAATGATAAACATATTTCAATAGGACAGCAAGTTAATTTCACTTCAAAACCTTCATCAGCTTCTTACAGATCCAAATATTGGAGTTAAATATTATAAACAGTTTATAGATGTCAAGGGGCTTTTTTATGTCCTTAATGCAATGAGTAGCTAGATGACAAAAAGACAAAAAAGAAAAAAAATTAGGTCTGAATTGCTTTTAATTCGTAAAAAAAAAAAATGCCAATGGGATAGAAAGAGTTTCTTGTGTTAATATATCTGTCTAATTTAAAGAAACTTGGAGAGGAAAAAACAAGAAGTAGGTCCAGATTTACGCTGTTACAGAGTTAAGTGATGCAAGTGATGTATTAAGACATTTTTCTAATTTCTAGAAACTTGGCGAGCAATTTTTTTTATATTGTTGACCAAATATTTTTTTTTACTTGTCACAAGCATTTCAGACCTCATTTTTGTCTAAAAAAAAATTACAAATTTTTTTTTTTCCTGACTTGCCAGTTATATATGGTTTATGAAAAGAAGATGATTTTTATCAAATTATAAGACATAACAACTTGCGTAGATTTCAGTCTTTGCTGTGCACTGCAGTAGCTTAACTACAGTGTGCCAGAAGGGACAAAACATCATAGATTTTTTTTATATATATATATATATATATATATATATATATATATATATATATATAGAGCCTTGATTTTTGACCTGAATTGCGTCATGTTTAACTTGTTAACACTGACAGCTCTGCTGCTTTGTAAAAGCCTGAAACCACTGATTTGGGATTAGTGTCAAACAAAATGATTTACAGCAGCCTGTGATAACACTTTTTTCATTTTTTAAGTAAAAGGATTCTAAGGTGTGAAAAATTTGAGAGCTAGGAGAAATCCCAGTGAGATGTGGGGGAAAAAAACCATCATGTACCAGGAAAAAATTAACCAGACCAAAAGAATCTCAGCAAAAAAACAAAACTAAGCTCTATGTCAAATCTCCCTTTTAGCATCTTTTGTTGGCTACGTATTCAGTGGTTTAAGGTGAAACTGAGTGTTAATCATTAGCATGTCCATTAGCTATAAATAGATTGAAGAGAACACCTGCAGGGCTGCATTTCAGATTTCCTCTTATTTGCAATTCAACTCAGATTAGAAACTGTTCTCTGAGACGGGGAAAACATAAAGAGCACCTTTTCCAGTTAGAGAAGATTTTTTTTTCTTTTCTGTAAAACATTTCAAAGATGAATTAGATTTCACTTGTCACGTCTGATTCTGTAGATTAAGGATAATCCAAAATTTAGGCCAACTTTGGCATTAAGTATCAGCCCAAATAATCTTACTCCAAGGTTCATTATTGTTCTGAAGCTTTACATCCACAGAGGGATTATAGACAAGTAAAAACATAAGACTCTGTAAGACCTTAACCCCCCCACACACCCCTTTAAAATCACACAAAGAGCCACAGATACACTGTATTTAAGGTACATTTTTTGCATTTCTACATTAAACCTTCAGTACTTACAGCTGTATTATATCCTAGTTTTTGTGTTGTGTTTATACTGAGTTGCTTTGCATCTTATGGAGGTTTTTGCATAATTGTAGCAAAACTGAGTCCTTGTGATTATTTGTCCAAATAGCTGAAGTGCTTATCTTTTTGTTTTCTCTGCAATACTCTTGTCTCTTTTGTTTTGTATTATTATCTAGTTTTTGAATATCTTTGCAGTAGTTTGGTTCGTCTTTGTGGTTTCAATGTACATCTTTGGAGTTGATTTGTGTGTCTTTGGGTTCTTTTTTGAACCTTTAGTAATCATTTTTTATAATTTTTGACACCTTTGTTCCAGACCAGACGTAGAGATTTTCAATCAGTGCGTCTACTTCAGTGACAGGAGGGAAACTCCATCATCTGAGGAGGATGAAAAAGTGGTTTCTTAATGTTTTTTTTTTTCATAGCAGGGGCCCCTTTGAATTTTCCCACACATCAGGGCCTTTAAAGTATTCAATTCATCACTTCTCTGTAGAATAACTCTGCTTTTAGCAAATATTCATTGATTCATTGTTAACCACCATGAGTTGAACTTCTGACCCAGTCTACACGGCACAGTGAGACATTTTTGAAGTCTACAGATGAGGTTTTATACACAATGGTGTAGTTTGTCATCCATGATTTGCAAACGCACAGCCTCCTTTACTGTGTTTGGTGACTTGAGAGTTGAACCGCCTGATTTAGTTCAGTCCGGGGTTTGAAACCTTCAGCAGTAATGTGTTAGGGCCCATTTGTTGTATTTCAGATCCCTGAATCTGCTTCACCTCCTTCAGTGTTTAGTTAAGACTGAACACAGATCAAGTTTCAATATTACAGAAACTTATTATTGAATATTTTGTTCCATCATGATTCTTTTCTGGATCTGACCTCATCGGCCCGTCCTGTTCTCCTAAGTGACGCAGACATGACGACACCTCTGTAGCTCACTGGGAAAGTTCTTTTTCTGCCGCGGCCCCGCCCATTTGATCATGACTCACTGAGGCTTTTCCAGGGATGATCCCAGCCACACCAGCAGTGATGTTCTGCTGCAGGGAGGACGACAGAGGCAGGACCCAGCATGTGGTCCAGTGTTCAGGAAGGGAGTTGTGCTGAAGACTCATTGTGCAGCACTGCAGAGAGACAATCGAGGAAAGTTACCCAATAGGAAATGATGTGATCAGTCCAGCTCCACCCTGACTCTGTTATTAAACCTCATTTAACCTGTCACTTCTAACCCAAGCTTAACTGTTAGTTACAATAACGCAAAATCAGTTCAAAGTCAAAACAGTTTGAGAGCAGATTAGCAGGTCCCAGTTTTTATTTTTGTATTTTCCCACCTCCCACTGATTTCTCCAAATGTTTACATAAATACAAAACACTCTGTACACTTTATAATTTCATTGCCAACACGTTTAAGTTAATTTCTGTAATTTTGCCATACTTTGAGTGTGCAGGAAGAAAGTTTATCTTTATTCTTAACTGGATTTCATTGTTTTGCACTGCATGCTGGTGTCACATCTGTAGAGTTTGTCTCACTGTGTGAACATTTGTTTTATGTCACACTTGCTTAAGCAATGTAAATGCATGTGCCATGCCAAAAATGCTTCTTTGGATTGAACTGAATTGAGTTAAATGAGAGTAAGAAAGAGAGAGAGTGAGACCCAAACCCCCTCCCCAAACCAAAGGCCTATATTAAAGGCCTAAGCTTTGGGTCAGCTGTTGAAAAGTATGCCTGTTGGAGGGGTCCCAGACCAGAACCCCTGGGCAAGTGGCAGACATGTCCAACACCTCCCCAGCGGGTGGGAGGGGGCACGTGGGATTGTTTTTAATCTGCTGCAAAGCACTTTGTGCTACATTTATTGTAGGAAAAGTGCTCTATAAATACATTTTTGATTGATTGATTGATAACATATACATTTTCTATTTCATTATATCTTTTCATTTCACATAATTTCCTATCATATCTTATCATTTCCTTTAATATTATATCATACATTATGTTGCATCATATCAAAACATATTGTTGTATTGTGTTAAATCATGTCTCATATATCATATCATATATCATATCATATGATGCATCATATCATATGTCATGTCATACCATGCTCCATGAGGGGTTATATCAGTTACCTGGAGCTTGCAGAATTACTCCCTTGGTGTGTTTTAAGTGAAGATGTTTGGGTTGCTTAGCCACAAAAGGCTGTCTGTGAGTTATATAACTCATTAGTCAGGAAAAAGCAACAAGACGAGGTTTCTGAAGGGCACATGTGTTTATTCAAACTGTTAATCACATTCAAGGATCAAGGAAATCTTCTATTATTAATCTTTTTTATTGTTCCTGAGGGGCAAATTGTTTTACGGTTGGCAGTACAACACTTTCAACATGCAGGGGATAGAGGAAAGCAACACACTGAACTGATTAAAAAAGACAATAAGAATAAACGAATATTATAAATAAAGTTGCATAAGTTGTTCACAGAGTTGAGCAGTTTTTCAATGTTTCTGACAGCTTTACTCAGGGGGGTGCATCTGACAGACAGAGGAGACATGAGCTCTTTAACAGAGACTTAGCTCTGAGTTTGAATTCACCAATGATTGAAAGCAGTGTCTGGAAATTTACAGCATTATTTGGCTACAACCAGCAACTTTTGTCTGTTTTTCAAATGAAGCAGCTCAACAAAACAACATTTAAATTGTGTAGCTTCCAATGAAAATGCGTTTTTCAAATAGCTTTGTGACAGGCCGTGTCAACTTCAGGGTCAAAAGACAATTTATCATCTGCAGCAGTGCCAAGATTTTTTCTTCTGGACCCTCCTCACTGGAGAGATACAGCACAGTTCATCAGGACTCAATTAGTCACTTAGAGTTAGTGCAAATGAAAAAGCTCCACATGTACCAACACCAAAAGTCTAAATATAGCTGGAAATGATGCAGTTGAATGTTGAAGCTTTGACAGTTATGCAACATGTGTGAAAGCCAGTCCACCTCTCCCACATCTTCCTCTCTGAGGTCTACTGCTCACCTCTCCTGCTTTCACAGTCCACCTTTGGCAGCACAGCCACACTTACATAACGGATGTGTGCATCCATTGTTTTATACACTTGAAATGTCCTCGGTGTTACTGGAACGAGTAAAGCACGGGCATAAAATCAGTTAAATGTTCCCTGGATGCCTCAGATTTTGATATAACTGCTCCAGTGTGGTGTTGGCTTTGAATGTTATCTTGGTTAAAACACGTGAAAACAGGATTGTGTTTTTGATTCATCAGCCTAAAAGGTCAAATGATAGAGAGCTCAGACTCAGACGGCTGTCATGGTCTAACAAGCTTTGGATATTGATTGGTTTTGTCCTAAAAAGCAAAGGTCTTATGATCGAACCATGTTTCTCCTGCAAATTTACATAAAGATGACTCTTTTTTTTTTCTACATTTGCTTTGTAGAATTCTTCTTTAAGCTCTCTGCATCACGTCCAAGAATAGAAATGTAATATGCTCACATTTTTCCCACTGAAAAGCTCAAGTCATAAACAT
Organism: Thalassoma bifasciatum; assembly: GCA_008086565.1. Classification (NCBI taxonomy): domain Eukaryota; kingdom Metazoa; phylum Chordata; class Actinopteri; order Labriformes; family Labridae; genus Thalassoma; species Thalassoma bifasciatum. Next base: position 25,104 of record RPOG01000880.1, on the reverse strand, counting down.
ATATGACTCCTCTGCATTAGTTGTTACATTTTTTTGCGGCACAGTCCCATAAATTCATCCTCACACACCCTGCAGCCAGGATCCAAACACAGCAGCTTTCTTCAGGGAGAAGTTATTATTACTCCACTCATGATGTCTCCATACACTTCTCTTTTTCTCCTTTAATGTCTCTAAGAAAACTAAAAGGGGGTTTTGTGTGTGAAGGAAGTGAGGGACGTCAGTTTTGGGAATAATCTGGCGTTGAGTGCAGACGTCCGGACCAGAACAGGAAGAGGCTCCGTTTCCAGAACAAAAAGGGTGGAGTCCCAAAACAAGCACACTCTCTCCATCCTACTATTCAGCTCTTTTCCCTCTGATCAATACAACACTTGAGTTTATCCGCTCTTCACAATGTGCACAGGGTTTTGCAGCAACATTTTCTTTTTAAATGAATCCACATGGGTACAAATCAGAAGTTGTAAGAGTCAGACTTTTCCTGGCTGATTAACTCCTGACCCCTAAACTTGGCCCCAGCCTGACGTCATTTTCAAGCCAGCAGAAAAGTTCGCATGAATGCACTTCATATTTCACTGGGAGCGGGTCCCTATGAGGCAGCATATGTCGCCTGAATGAAAACATCTCATGTGCAGTGGATGGATGGACGGACTGACCCGAGTCCTGATGAGTGGACGGCTGAGTCTGATCACAGTTCTTACACTCTGTGCATGCAAGAAAGAGCTGCAGGCTCAGGCCGATGTATGATGGGAGTTTGGAGATATGCCCTTGCTCGTAAAGTCGTGTGGAAACATTAAGTGTTCTCATCCATCTAAGAGTCATCGAGTGTAGAAACTATTCTTGTCATGATGTGGGTTTAGCTCCTTATTCTTCTCAGCAGTTGAATCCTTCATAGATTCATAGACCATAAAGGAGATATTTTTAGACTTCTATTGTCCTCCAGAGACAACACTTACTCTATGAAAGATGCTTTTATATTCTATGTCCAAGAAATGATACTTCTCTCTTTCTGGAAAACATATGTTTATGACAAACTGCACTGGATATTACTTGTAAGCACAAACCGTAAAATGCAGTTGATAGTGCAGCCCTCTACTTGATACCAGACTGTTAAAAACTTGATTCTGATTGGTCAAAACCCACTAACAACAAATGTGATTCATTCTGAACAACAAACCTGACAGGGACAACCTAAAAACGGAACAGATTTTAAATCAGTCAGAAGTTTTGACACTTTTCACCTCTGCCAGTTGACACTGTGGCAAAATACACAAACATAGCCATGGTGTACATGCCACTTCAGGTTGGTTTGAATAGTTGCAATAATGTCAGAAACCTGGAGCAGATATGAGTGCAGCCTAAAGAGCAGGAAATATGATATAACCACTGATAATACCCCTATCTGAGGTGCTGCCAACTTGTAAAATTGCAGACAGAGTCAGAGCTGTAGAGAAGCAGCCCCGTAAACATTTGTTCTTCTCACTAAATTCTTCTAAAGAGTACAACGCTAAGGCCAAGTACAATTTATTGCTGTATCAAAGTAAAATGTTTCAAGAAACCAAGTCTGATCTCTTCTTGGCTCTTCTTCTTTACGAATCCTCCTATCCCAAAACTCACTACACAAGAATAGCAGCTGTCAACTAATGTGAAACGTGATATAAAACCCTGTTTACGTCTTATAACTAATTTAAAGAAAACAATTTCAGAAAAAGAGTTGGGAACAGAATGCAGCCTAGTCATAACTTCCTATCACTGTGGCATATGGATGTGAGAAACATTTACTACAAGGTGTGTTATTTTTTAAAGTTTGAACACAGCCCCATTCAAATGAATGGAGGGGACAGAGTTTTTGAGCGATACAGCAGCCAGTCACCACGGGGAGCAGTTTTTGTGGCGACCTTACTCTGAGCTGAGAAAGATGGCATCCATTTCATTCACAGTGTTTGGGTATAGTACACTGCCCTGCAATCCGGGCAACAGAAACAAAGCTGGTGTGAACATCTTTAAGTTGTTGAAACCTTCATCGTAACTTGGATCACAGACTTTACAATAATCATGTTAAAATCTGTGACATTTGCCTCATTTATGTAAAATACACCATAGTGTAGTTAAAGAGACATTTTCTATGGCTACAGCTGCTCACAGAACTCAAACATCTCCGTGAGAGATTGTGTATCTGTGTATTGCTCTATTTATTGTGACCAAACATCATGTGGTGCCTCACACTCCAACTACACCCCACAGCAAGAACATGCAACAAGTTGAGCTCTGATCTTCTCAGAGATGTGGGTTTACAACCTTAAGGGAGAGTTGAGGCTCAGGAAAAATAAAAATTAGAGCGATTCATCAACTCTGACAAGAAACAAACTAGTTCGTGTACAGAGGGATTTCAATTTAGCCTCAGTCTTTTTGTCCTCCTAACACTCCTCTAAATGTTTGTGCCTTGAACTTTTGTTGCACCCATGAAGGAAATGACCCTGTACAGCACAGGGCTGGATTCATCCAGAGCATCTTTTGGCTGCTGTTGTGCATGGTCAGCCTTGTAAGCACGTAATCTGCTTCGTGACCCGTACAGTTATAATGAGGGAAATACAGAAGAGTTTCAGCCGAGTGTGTCAGAGCCTGATTTGTTTTGATTGAGACACGCTAATTATTCAGAATTATTCAGAGTGTGTTCAGTCTTCTTTCAGGTTAAATGTCCCCTTGGCCTCTTGCATTCTCTGTAAGATAAATCAGTTTTAAAGCAATAAAATCAAGGTCTTGTGGAAAAGGTAATCAAACTGTATAAAACAGTAAAGGGAAATAAAAAGACATCCAAGGAACTGAATATGCCAATAAGCAGTGTTTAAACTCTAGTTAAGAAGTGAAAAGTGAGGGATTCTGTTGAAACCAAAGCATGGTCAGGTAGATCAACAAAATATTTTAGCTACAACTGCCAGGGAAAGTGTTCTGGATGCAAAGAAAAACCCACAAACAACTTCAGCTGAAATACAGGACTTTTCGGAAAAAAAACATGGTCTGGCTGTTTCAAGATGCACAACAAGGAGGCACTTGAAGAAAAATGGGCTGTATGGTCGAGCTGCCAGAGGGAAGCCATTTCTACACAAATGCCACAAAGCAACCTGCATACAATGCGCTAAACAGCACAAAGACAAGCTGCAAAACTTCTGGAACAAAGTCATTCGCCATGGCCTAAGATGACGGGTACACTATTCTTACTATGAGCCACGGAGGTGGATCTCTGATGTTTCAGGGATGTGTGAGCTACAAGGGCCCAAGAAACTTGGACAAAAGTGATGGCAAGATGAATGCAGCATGTTATCAGAAAACACTGGTGGAAGATTGGCACTCATCAGCCCAGAAGCTGCACATGGGATGTACATGGACACTCCAAAATGAAATTGATCCAAAACCCAAAGCCAAGTCGACGTGCCATTGGATACAGCAGAATAAAGTGAAGGTTCTGGAGTAGCCATCTCAGTCTCCTGACCTCAATGTCATTGAGCCACTCTGGAGAGATCTCAAACCTGCAGTTCATGCAAGACAGCCCAAGAGTTTACAGAAGCTGGAGGCTTTTTGCCAAGAAGAATGAGCAGTTATACCATCTGAGAAAAAGGCCCTCATCCACAACGACCACAAGACTTGAAGCTGTTATTGATGTTAAAGGGGGCAACAAAGTATTAAGAACTGGGGTATGTAAACTTTTGATCAGGGTCATTTTGGAAGTTTCTGATCTAAAAAGAGTAAACAGTTCTTTGCTGCTAAATGGCTTCACCCAACCACTAACCAGGAGTGAAAGAAAAGTTTGTGTTAACATTCATATCCTCTGAAAAAAGGCCAAGAAATCATAAATTTTGACAGGATATGTAAACTCATAAGCACAACTGTAATTGCACAAGTCAGACAAAACAGTAAGCTCTTGCTTCTTTAAATGTGCTCTTTAAAGAGTTAATGTCGTTGAGGACTCAAAGCTGGGACCCAGCCTGTGAAATTTCAGAGGAATTCCTGAATCCTGTGAAAACCATCTGCAACAGTCCCACACACATTCCTGCTAATGCAAACACACAAGTAATGTGACACACTTCCTTTCACACAATGGCTGGGAGAGCAGAGCAGGCAGGAAGTGAAACTGGAGAAAGAGAAACACAAAGGAAACATGTGGGACATCTTTCAGGATGAGAGCAGAATGCAAAACCATCTTATTACGTCCATTATGGCTGCCTTGAGTCATCTCTCAGCATTAGCATATCTGACTGAATCTGACAGTCAGAATGTCAGCAGGAGGGAAAGAAAGTCAAAAGATGGAGCTGGACACCAGAAGTCCTGTTTCACCTCATGACTAATGCTGAGCATATGCTGCATGTCGCCATGAGTGCAGACTGAGGACTTCTTCAAGAGTTTATTTTTAGGGAGCCTCACATCTGCTGCCACTGGCTAATAAACAAGCTGAGCAGAGCAGCCTGGAACCAACCTGGAGTAAGCTGAATATCCTTCTGTCACAGCTCAACATGCACTTGGATAAGAGGAGGCTTGCAGGGAGCATTCAGAGGCCGTGCACAGACTTCAAAGAATCAAACTGAATTAATTTTCTGGAATTTGTTGTGTTGCTTCAGCTGTACGTGGAGGTTTTGCTTTGAGTACAGAATATTTTATGAATTCATGAGAAATGACTGGGTGGGTTTGGAAGTGAGTCCTTCATGGGTGGCTCAGCTTCATAACAAAAAAGCACAAACCAAGCTCTGTCAGATCAGAAAGAAACATTTGCACCCTAATCTGACATTAAGATAGATTCTCTGATAAAGCATGTCACAGTTCCATCTTCTGAATGACTCACAGCCTCACCAGTTATCTGCAGGATCTTATTGCAGAGATATATGAGCTTACATTGATCATGTGGGAGCTGAAGATAGCAGCAGCGCAAATGCCAACGTGTCAGCTGCGTCCTGCCATCTGCTTTATGTGCTCCGTTTAACTGAAATGATGAAAACCAGGGAATAACCCCAGAACGCTCTCATCCCTCAGCATTCACTCCATTAAAAATGTTGACTTTCTCCACATGATGTGATAGCAGGCGTCCCGTGGACCCCCTCCTGTGAGAGGAGCCATTACAGGGTATGTTATGGCGTTTAAGTGTTGATTGCCTGCAGACTGTCAATCTGAGTCCTATGCAAATGAGAGCACCATGACAGGGGTCATTAAACCTTGGTGATTATTTAGAGAGCTAATGCCAGCACGTAATGATCTGATAAAATGACTCTCCAGGCTGCAGGGGAAGAAGACACATTTGGACTGAGAGTGACAGGAGAACAGGAAGAGAGCGGAGTGAGACATAACAAAGACTCACCAGAAAAGTTGTCTTAAACAGTTGTTTCAGCTTGTTAAAACCCTCTTTACTGCCACCTCTGATGTGAAGCAAGCCTGCGTTCAAAGCCTGCTGTTAGAGCAAGATTACACAGACATACTCATGTTGGAGCCTTCTTTTTAAAGTCTGAGGAAGTTAAAGATGAAGAAAACCATAATCCATAATTTATCAATAGCTCCTCTGTTTAGTGGATAAGAATCATGACTCATACATTAAACATGAAAAGCTTCAGTGCTAAAATTAAAGCTCCTGTGAAGAGTTCTTAGCTGCTCCTGAAACACACTGAAATTAACTCTAATATCCCTTTATGACCTATAAAAGAAAACAAGACCATCAACAACAACATTAATTACTGCATAGCATTATTTTTAGCATCTGAAATTGCTGTAAATGTGGGTGGTGTTGGAATAATTGGTCTACGTTACACTGCCTAAACAACCTTTGTTTTCACACAAAAGGTTTTGTGATACATTTGACTGATAACAGACAGACAGATTGTTTTTGTCCCAAATAATAATAATGGTGACAAAAAAAATGTACATGTGTGCAGAGCAAGTTTAGCAAAAATAAACAGGGACCCCCAAAAATGGCACGAAACAATCAAATTTTAAGGGACTGTAAGGACTTTCCAAGGGATCTTTAAAAAGTCTCATTTCAAGATATATGACTGTTCATAACCCACAATTTAAAATGGGATTAACAGCACTAAAATAGGATATTTCTAAACGCTATTTCTTAGCTTCCCTGTTTTGGTCAGACAGGACTGGATTGATTTATGGCACTTCAAGGTCTCTATGATGACACAATGCTGACTGACAAGGTTGAGCAGTGAGAAATCTATGTTTTTGTGGAAATGGTTTCTGTGATTTATTAAGTAATAATAGTAGCAAAAGGAGCTTGAGTGTCTGTTAGAAAAGGGGACAAAAGAGAAGAAGAAAAATAAACAGGAGGGTGATAGAGCATGGGCTAAAGGCTAAAACATGGGCTAATCTGTTTGTGATAATGTTAATTCCATTCCACATGCAGTCAATATATTATAGACGACTGTAACGAGTTGATTTCTTCTGACCTCTTTTTCTCCGCAGTTAAATCTTAAACTCAAGTTACAACCACAACCTGGTTTTGATTAGCTTAGCTTCGTCTTAAGATTAGAAACACAGAGAAACCGTTAGCTTGGACCTTAGATTTTAGATTTTTTTACCAACCACTGGCCTGCACAAACTTTCTGACCTCAAATAATCAGACGCATAGCTTTGTTTAAAAACTACAGCTTCTTTACAAATAAGTCTGACATGAGTTAACATTTCAGATTAGAGAAGATGAGATTTTTTAGATCTTTCATAGTGACAGATTAGCTGCTTCCCCTTGTTACTACTTTGTATGTTAACAGTATATGCATATTGATACATACACATGGCGGTGAAATTAAGTCATCCAGCTGTTACTTCTCTGCAAAGTTGTTGCCAATATTTTGAATTCTTTCTTAAAGTGATGAGGTTTTGATGACAAAATCATGCTCCATGTTTGAGGTTTTTTATTTAACAAGAAATAAAGAGCAGCCGGTTGCTGATTTTATCAAATATCAAACACAGTCACTGAGTGCTGAAAATAGATAGGACACTCCCCAAGACTCTCTCCCCTGGTGTTAGCCAAATGCTTCAATAGGCTGATCTGGCACACATCCCTCCATGCCACCTCAGACCTGCACCTGATTAATCCTGATCACCTGGTGGAACCAGACACTGTTGCCAGGATGCTCCTCCAGGACTTCAGTCTGTTCATTTGTTTCTCTGTTTCAATATTATTACTGATAAGATTTAGCCAAATAACAAAAACTCAACAGTCAGGGTCTATACGCAGGTATTTGTATGTGGATTTCCTGACTTACCTTAAGATTGTTAAGCTCGGAAACCAGTGCCCCCCCTTTGATCATTAGAATTTCACTGGTGTTCCTCAGGTATGTGTGCAGGGACCTCTGCTGTTTGGCTCTCTTATCCACAAACGTCTACTAAACAAACACTGCGATAGTCACATGACGTGTTGAAATACGTCAAGTTACATGACATGTGCATGTTTCACAATAACAAAGATACAAATACGCATTTGTAAACAGGTTTATTTCCCTGGACTGCCGGTTTATGTCATTCACAGTGGTGTTCTACCATTAAAGCTTATTGACTTCTCTCATCGCTTCTGGGAACATGATACAAACCAACAGAGACCTGCAGGGAAAAAAACAAAGCACAGAGGGCTGATAAATATGGCTGATCCAGGACTCTGATGTCACAAATCTTTCTTGGAAGTAAAGTGCTCAGAACTTCTGGAGACATGCTCAGATCTTAGAAATATTTCCTCTTTCTGTTTTATGGAGATGCATGAACAGTGCCTCAGAGCAGATCCCCTTAATGCATATTCTCAGTTTGACATCCTCATGTGGTGCAGTTTTCTCCACTGTGTTTTACAGCCTCCCTGATGTGCCGCGACAGGCCTGTTTATCCTTCATTAATCTCTCTGGCTCTGCTTTTACCCCCCACTTACTGCTGACGTTTATCCTATTAATGTGTTGTTTTCTGGAGAAATCCCCCAATAACATAATCCAGAGTCAGGGGCACTAATGTTCTCATATGTGTGTGTGTGGGTGTGTGTGCAAAGATGCTATGCTGTGTGGTTGCCATGGAGTTAGTGACTAATCGATTGTATAATAAAACCATTACAGAGATGATGGCTGAGGACTTCAACAAAGGGAGACAGTGAGAGAGAAAAATGAAAGTTTCAGTGTGTGTGTGTGTGTGTGTGTGTGTGTGTGTGTGTGGAGGGGGTAAGTAAATTGCTAGTCAGCATGGAAGATTTGGACCCAATCATAGACTTATGTTGAATACTTTTACTGTTGGATTATAAAATGCTGCCCTCTTCTGTTCAATCCCAGGACTGCAATATGTTTTTCTGTGCACATTAGATTCAAGAAGCAACATTGTTCTGTCAATGTTTTAACTTTTATCTCTGAAGGTGCCACCATATCATCAACTGCATATCATTTAGTTTAATTATTAACATTTTAGCACTTTTGTGAATAGTCTCTTAATACAGTTATATTATAATAATAATGCAACAAGCTAGCGGTTTTATGTGAAATTGGTCCAAGTGTACAGAAGTTACATATTTTATTTTCTGTAGAAAAACACCATTCTGCTTTCTATTCGCAGTCGGATACATGACCCAAAAATATTCTTTTCCCTGTGGTAAATGTAAACAAAGCCAGAGTATGTAGCATTCTGTTAATCTCCATATCTGCTGCCTGGGCAGAGATTGAAAATAGAAACTACCAGTCCTGAAGGTCTGAGTTTGGTCTGGTTTGTAGATCACAAAGGATAAGAAAATATTACCCATCTGTGTTTTAAGAAGTTACAAAATATTGAGTGTAAAATTTCTCCATTTTTTTTGTTTCTACTGTTTAGTGACAAAGTTCCAGTCATATTTACATATATTTAACAATTACTTTTGAAAGAAATGGTGTGATAGACCTTATTTACATAAAAGCATACCTCTAAGTTACATATTTTGATGTACTATAACAGAGGTATATGTCAAAGGGTAGGCAAGATATTGTTTGGGGGAAATTTCAGTTTTTTTTAACAGCAGCAAGATGCTATAAATTCAATAACACACAATTCAACAGAAATAGTAGCATCTAATTTTACATCCAAAAAGCATACCATGAAACCACCTTTTAAATTTTCAAGCAACTCTATGAAAGAAAACCAAAGTTAGAACAAAACAACTCATGAATTCAGGTCAACTTGACCCTCAAAAAACAGGAGGGTAAATCAACATTATGAGGACTCTTTTGACCTTGGATGTGGACTTTTTCGCAAAGAAATTTGGGCATGTGCATATTGTTGTGGTAAGTGTTATTTGACTGAGGTGGAAGGTTTTGAACTTTATTACTATCTGGTTCTTCCTACAGACTACCACAGAGAACGGTTAACATCAAAACTGTCATAATAAAATAATAGCTTATTAATCTCAATAGGCAATTACAGCTCATCGTCAGGTTCTCCTTGCACTTTCCATTGCATATTTCATTGCACTATCTTAGTTTAAATGTGAACATGTTTTTTTCTTTTGTACAAAAGTTTTTCATACAGATTCATTGTATGATTCTTATGGATACCTGGGGGGAAAAAAAGGTGATTCTGACTCTGATTCTCTTGTTCCTGTTGCTGTGATTTTATTTAATTTTTTTGCCTTTATTTGAGAAGTATAAACAACATTACAAAAAAGAGCAAACAAATATGAAACAGGTATACAGACAGACAGAGCGCCAGGGTTTTGAAAAAAATAAAATAAACAATGTAAGCAGACGGATAATTAAGTTAAAAAAAAAAACAAAAAAAAACATTTATAATCACAATAGTAACGGACATTTATAAATAGGGGAGACAAATAATTAACAAGAATTTACAAAAATATTTAACATTTGGAGCACAAGGTTGAAGTTTTAATACCTTTCTTTGTTACATGAATTTATTAGGGTCCGAATATTGAGTTCTAATAATTTTTGAAAAGCACAGAAGGAGGGTTTGGTCTTTAAAACCTTACATTAATGGATATAAAACTTAGCCAACAAAATAATAAGATTATAAATATGGTGCTGTTGCTGTATTGTCCTGTTCCTGTGATGTTGTGTTGCAGTGATGTTTGTGTTGCTGTTTTATCCTGTTGCAGTGATGATGTGTTGCTGTATTATCCTGTTCCTGTGATGTTGTGTTGCTGTTTTATCCTGTTGCTGTGATGTTGTGTTGCTGTATTATCCTGTTGCAGTGATGTTGTGTTGCTGTATTATCCTGTTCCTGTGATGTTGTGTTGCAGTGATGTTTGTGTTGCTGTTTTACCCTGTTGCAGTGATGTTGTGTTGCTGTTTTATCCTGTTGCAGTGATGTTGTGTTGCTGTTTTATCCTGTTGCAGTGATGTTGTGTTGCTGTATTATCCTGTTCCTGTGATGTGTTGCTGTATTATCCTGTTCCTGTGATGTTGTGTTGCTGTTTTATCCTGTTGCAGTGATGTGTTGCTGTATTATCCTGTTCCTGTGATGTTGTGTTGTCCTGTAGGTGTCAGAGTTGTCCCGTCCTGCTCTGACCGGATATGACTCCCGGGGATCTCAGCTCTACATCTGCCAAACTGAGGGCGTTTTTCCCTCTATCTTGACTCCAGAGTTTTTTCCTGGGTGTTGCCTGCTTGGAACACAACTTTCTACTTCCACTGGACGACTCTAACTGTGGAGAACAGACCGGAAAATTCGTCTTTTAACCACACTCTTAACTTTTCTGCATCGGGCTCGTGCTGTCCAAAGTTAGTTGACGTTGTACTTTTGCACGCGACGCAGGACTGGTTTAATTTAGCCACCGTTAGCTTGTTAGCTTAGCTTAACGAGCCATCCGATGCAGGCCATTAAGTGTGTGGTGGTGGGAGACGGGTAAGTGAAGCTGCTTCTTTTATACTAACTTTAAAGTCCTAACAGTGTCCAGGTTTCTTGTGTGGGAACTAGAATACCGAGCTTTCATGTTTGGTTTTGGTTGACCCAGTTACCAACAGTTGGCTAACAGCTAACCAGCCTCAGATATCATGCCAAGTTGAGCGACAGCTGTTGTTGTGTCGCTGTTCGGTCCAGCTAGGTCAGACAGATTTATGCTCCGGTTAGGTGGGACTGGATGGGTCACAGTATGTCAGTTATTACACACGACGACAGTCTGCCATGTCGACAGAGACACTGTTGAAGTAAACTTTCTGTCCACTTCACTGTCAACTTCTATCATGTGTTTGTTATGTACACTCATGTCGGTCACTAGTTCAACCACACAACAATTTTAGACATTCTTGGGTGGTGAGTATAAGACTTTGTACGGTCATTTAAAGCCCTACTTTTATTTTTTATAATTCCAAACAATCCAATGTGTTTTCCAACAATTTTGAGTGTTTTAACTATATGGTTTTCTCCAAAATACACAAAAAGCTCTGCCTGAAAGTAGGAAAAGTCTATGGTTTACAAGAGTAAATGCATTACTAGTTAATGCTTGTCTTTTTGTTATGCTATTAAATGTATACTCAGTTATGAAAATGTAAACAATAGTCTATTCTAGAAAGTCTAGTAGGAGTAGACTGTTACCTACACTGGCAAAACCATTATAACATTTTAGAAATAAATATAAACATGTATGGATAGTGTTAAAATTCTGTTGATATCAATATCATTATGGATTCTGCTTATCAATCTGATTTATTTATTAATCCCCTTATCAATTCCTCCGGTGAAATTTCTGTGCACAAAGGGCAACTTTACTGGTTCTGTCATCAAAGTATCGATTTTAAGTAAAAAAAAAATTAAAAGTCGTTGAATCCTTGATATCTGAACATATGTAAATTGTACAAACTCAACAGTTCTTGTTTAAAAAGAAAAGCTGCTTTCACTGAAAGGATACCTAATCTTTCTGATAGTATCTCCAGCCGAAGGAAAGAATTGATAAGGGAATTGTTGAGCAGAAAGGCTATCTATCAATGGATTGAAACCTTTCTTATCGATTTACAGGAACCGGTTCTCAATACCCATCCCTAAGTATATATCCTGAAAATAGTTTTCCATTACCTGTGTTTTAACGTTTTAATGCACCGTGCAGGAGCCATAAAGTCTAGTTGGGTGGCTACTTTCATTTCTTAAGACAGCCAAGCACCATCTGATGGATTTTAAATTTATTGTATTCATGGGTAAGATTAACCTCCGGCCTCCAGGAAGTGATATGGATTTACTTTATCTTCTGTGAGACATTAACTGTCTCTCATGTAATCTATTCTATAGACAAAATCCTATTGACAAAATCATAAATTTCATTTCAGAACTGTAGTTACACTCCTACTTGCTGTATGAGGCCACAGAGAAAAACTACATTTTATGGCAACGGTGCTCTAAAGGTTTGGGATCAGATTATTGGCTGCTTGCCCTTAAAAACAAAGCTTAGATGTGGGAAAATGATGTCTTTGGAAAGGTATGTCACAAATTCTAGCAACTCAGAAAAAATCGTAGATATAAGGAAGTCTTCAGATATGTCAAAGCTTTGATAGTGCAGGTCACTTTCATTGTAGCTGTTGTCAAACCTGATCTATCGGCTAAAAGAGGTTTTTGAGGGGATGTAACACATGGGTCATGCACATATTCAGTCTTGACTTGCAGTGAAAAGTGTAAGTGAAAAAAGCTTTAATCTAATCCCTTCCATTTGGAAGCAGTTCAAGTAAGGTAACCCAGGTCAAAGAGGTGTGTTGGACGTGTTCACCTGTGAGAGAAACTGGTTCTTCTTCTGTTTCAGTGTGGAGTAAACTAAACTAAAGCTTTGGTTTTCTAATCAGTTTCCTTTTACTTTTAATCTTTCCTCCTTTCCTTTGTAATCTCAGGGCCGTGGGAAAGACATGCCTCCTCATCAGCTACACGACCAACGCCTTCCCTGGAGAGTACATCCCCACAGTGTGAGTTACACACACACACACACACACACACACACACGCGCATGCACACACCTCTCACAAACAGCTGTGAGATGAAAATAGCTGCTGTTTGAAGAGGAAAGTAACAGCTTCAGCCCAGTTCTTTATCTCTCAACCTTCCTCCCCACAGCTTTGATAACTACTCCGCCAATGTGATGGTTGATGGGAAACCAGTGAACCTGGGCCTGTGGGATACAGCTGGACAGGAGGACTACGACAGGCTGCGGCCTCTGTCCTACCCTCAGACAGTATGTTTACATCTGTGCTTTCATACGGAGTGGAGACAACTGTGCGTCTCAGACCACTGAGACCAGTGTGAGCCAGACAATGCTCGCAAGTACACTGTGTTCACTTTCCCTCAGCAGTGATTGAGAGTTATTCACTGGCCTGTAATGCTGAAGAGAGAGTCTCTCCCCTCAGCAGAGCAGAGCCTCGTATCCATAGTACCTATACACTGTCTGGAGGAAGTGAAAGGGGGCTTTTGTTCACACTCTTTGTCCTTGTAACAAACTGGCCTCTGTGCCAAAGACTCACAGGGAACAGAATCGAGAGTCAGTTTGTATTTAACCTACCGAGTCTAGATAAACTCTCCTTGTTTGAACATTTAAAATCTATTAATTTTTACATATCGTAGACATCTTTAGCATTATTTTAAATTAGACAAAAGAAGGTTGTGAATAATGTGGATCATCTGGTCCAAGTTGTAACAGAAATAACAGATGTTTCTGAGATGTTTCTTCTTTCTTCCCTCCTCAGGATGTGTTCCTGATTTGCTTTTCTCTAGTCAGTCCAGCCTCCTTTGAAAACGTCCGTGCCAAGGTGAGAAAACACACTCAGTCATCCTCAACATTAACAAGACTCTTCAGACTCAAATTAACCAGGTTAAAGGGAAAAGTGAATAGATTTTCACACGCTCTTTTCCCACCATTTTTGTCTGGTTCAGAGCCAGTATCTGATCTAGAACCAGTTCTTTGTAGTTTTACTGCTAAATAACTGGCTCTCATTCAGGAAAACCGGTTCCTGAAAACCACCAGCTTCATACTGGGCTGCATGAAAGAGCCACTTACATCAGGAGGCGGGGTTAATGTGCCTCAGTTCTTGTCCTAACACATACATTTACCAGTGTTTTTCCAGAAATGTAAGGTTATGAAGCTGTCAACAAATTTTACTGTTTTATTTGTTGTTCATTGCAGATGTTGGATCACAGAATGTACCGTGAAGTGACAGAGAAAAGACTTTTTCATTGTTTTGTAGCTGTTCATTTCCATCTTTGAAGCCAGCTCTGTACCTGTAGGATTGAGTCTGGTTCATTTCATCGAGGCCACATTGTACATACATGCATCATACTCTTTCTGCTGTCGTGTCCATGTGTGTGCTGCAGCCTCTGACCCTGACCCCCTTCCTCTCCCCCTCCAGTGGTACCCTGAGGTGAGACACCACTGCCCCAACACACCCATCATCCTGGTTGGCACCAAGCTGGACCTGAGAGACGACAAGGACACCATCGAAAAACTGAAGGAGAAGAAACTCTCCCCAATCATCTACCCCCAGGGCCTGGCCATGGCGAAGGAAATAAGTCAGTAGACACACACCACACACACACACACACACACACATTTATAAAAGGAATAGACATTGAGACAGTGTTATGTTTTTTTGAAAAACCGTGAGGCAAAATTAGCAAAGAATTTTATTTTGAAACCTGAAACAGTTTACCTATATGAATATTTGAAGCTCATAAATGTTTTTCAGGAACTAATTCAGGTTTTTCCTACATGAATTTTGCATTAGTAGACTTTGTCATTATACAAATTACACAATAGTGCATTTGGGGATGAAATTTCTTTGCATTTGCTTCCTGACTGTAACAACACTGTAAAGGGGTATGAATGTATAAACCTATAAATAGAAGAGCTATTAAAGCAGATAAGTGTAATTGACCTATGGTCAAAGGTTGATCAAAGCACCGTTTCATGTAACACTTTAACGCCAACCCCTGGGAACTTGAATGTTTTATCTTGTGTGCTGCAGATTTGTTGGTTTGACTTGGAGCCACTAAAACAAATCTTATGAAAACATTTCTGATGCGTTTCAAGCACAGTTTCCTCTCTTGATTACAGAGCACAAATACAAATGCTGATACAGATTCATCTGTAAGAGGCTTTTGTTGCCAGACTGGTGCATCTTGTGAATGAGATTCCAGACAAACCTGAAGTGTTCAATTTTCTACCATCCACCAAAGAGTCATTATTTCTTACATTATTATATTAGTCGGAGTTGAATACAGACTTATCTCTGAAAACCCACAGAACATTGTTTTCTATAACTGTGTGAAGAACAAAACTACTAAATGAATGAGTGGAGTTTCTAGTTGCATCCGGAAAAAAGTTTGTTTCTACCTTTTGTCATAATCAGCCGTATTTGATCACTTTGTTGCGCTGGTCTCTTATGCTCTGTCCTTTGATCCTCTCCATGATCTCTGTCATCTTTTCTAAAGATTGCTACACATACTCTCTTTGAGTGTGAGCTGCCCAAATTATTCAGACTTTCATCGTCCACCATTATCTCTTTGTTGCTCTTCTCATAATCTTTGCTGATCTCTCATCCAAAGAGAGCACGTCTGCCACCTACAGGGCTCAGTTTGTCAGTACTAAGGATGGGTACTGAAATAGCTTCTTTTATAGGCACCAACTGAATTCTATCACTAGCACTGGGCACTGATTCATATAAAATCAAATGTTACCATGTTTTTCAGTACCTAAACCCATCCTTGTGACTATGAGGGAGTGAAGAGTAGGTGATTTTTTTCCCAAGCTGCACATGGGCATGGAGTTAGTTGAGCTGGATTTTGACCTGTGCATTATAAGTAACAACACTGCTTAGTTGAAGTTAATTTATTAAGTTGTAGTTCATTTGAGTTAAGGGTTTTAATGTTGAAGAAATTTGGGGGACAACTGTGATGTTACTGTACAAACAGTTGAATGATGTTTTGATTAGATATATTTGTTAAAGTTTGTATATTGAGACATAAACTCAAACTGAAATGTTTTAAAATTTTATTATCAAACAGATGAACATTTATGACCATATAAACACACAAAAGTACTGAATATTGGTACTGTTGAGCACTGATACTGATTCCCAGGTACCAGGCATCAGAACCATATCAGTTCAAATGTGAAAGGCACATTAGTTTACAGGCCTGATATTGATGGACAAGTTCCGCCAAAACATCCCCCAGTGTGGCCTGCTAAAAAACATAATTGATGTTTATAGATGTCAGTGGTAGCCAATGAGTTTAATGTAACGTTTGTAAGCGGTCTTGGCTTTCTGTGTTCATTTGCTTTGCTGCATTCATACCCTAATGTGATGTGAGGAGCATCTGTAGGTCAACATACAAGCCTTTATGTGTGTTGAAGGGTATGGTATGCCAACATGAATGTAAATATTTTGTAATTTAATTTAAATGTGTTCATTTTTGCATCAGTTTTGTCTATATCTAGCTTTTCTGCTAGCTACAAAGGTGAATACTTTCAAAGCAGAAACAGTTTATCAAAAATTACCTTTTACCACACAAAAAAAAATCAGCTTTAATTGCAGGAATTTAGGAAACCACTGTGGTTATTGTAGTTTGGAACATATTTCGTTTGCGTATTACGGATGTAAACATCCTGAATCCACCCCCAGTGGCTGATTACAGTTATTTGAAGGTAATTCTTGTTTTCACATCTCAAGTGGATAGTCTTGATTTGGGTAGCTAGAATGCAAAGTTAATGTTAAGTTTCAGATGACTTGTACTTTATTATGCAGCATAAACAAAAACAAACAGAATTCCTGCTGACTCCGCTTCTGTTTTATTCCCCCTGCTCTCCCCAGGTTCAGTGAAGTATCTGGAGTGCTCAGCTCTGACACAGCGTGGCCTTAAGACCGTCTTTGACGAAGCCATCAGGGCGGTCCTGTGCCCCCCTCCCGTGAAGAAGAGGAAGAGGAAGTGCACATTATTGTAAAGGAGAAGCACAGGGAGTAGAAAAACACAGCTGCAGTCAGAACTCACCTCCTCAAAGGGAAGATGGCTGGGTTCCCCAAATATCTATTCACCCCCTGTGTCCTTGCTTACGTTAAAGCTCTAATAGACCAGACGTCCACCTGAAAGAGCCGCACAGATCCAAGCAGCTCTCACACCTTTCTGTGCAGCTGCTTGAATCTGCTGACTTCTTTCAGATGGACGAGAATGAAGTGACTTTGCTAAGGCCTTGGGGAATGTGCGGGTGGGGGAGGGGGCGGGGCTTTGATTTGGGGTCAGGGTTGGAACATGGAAGAAGAGGGAGGATTACAAAAACTTGTCATTGTCCTCTGACATTGTGAAGAAACACTACTTGAAGATTATTTTTATGACATTAGCGTAGATTTGATTCTGTAAGCGAAGGATTCCCTGCACTACTCTCTCTCTCCCCTTTACACTAAAAGATTCCTGCTGCCTTGATGAAACTTTAAGAAAATGTGTAGAAACTCTAATTACTCCTTTGTTAACGGTCAGTCTATGGTCTCAGCTGTGGTTGACTAACCATTTTGTTTGCATGTGTCATCCGACTCGTCTGAGGTGTTGCCAAAACTCGGTCGACGGTCACCACTTTGTAGTCACTCCATGAACACTAAAATGTTTTATCTTTTTAATTTTTTTTAATACACAACACCATGATTTAGGCTTATTTTAACCTTTAGACGACTTGTAACGATTGTAGCCGTAATAAGCATTTAGATATTCAACAGGATTTTGTCATGTTTCTGTTTCTAAAAGCTTGGGAGGATCATTTCTTACTGTGTATTCTGTGAACTCAGTATTTAATGACCAGCTTTTGGACGATTCAATGTGGCCTGTTATACTAATTCACCATCACACTGTAAACATCATCCTTTCACCCTGAGTCTGCTTCAGATATTCAGGCTTGATCTCACTTTATTTTGGCCCACTTTGCTGCGTAACCACACAGCTGTTTTATGAAATCTACAGTTCGGTGCATGAGCACATAAAGGCTGCAGCTGATCCCATGTATGTAACTATTCAGCACATACATAATCTTCCCATAATGAGCAATGATCAAAGTAATCCTGGACTCATTGGATCAGTGTTTCAAAGTTCGACGCTTACACCTGCTTGGTTTAATTCCTCACTAAATGTGGTTTCATTTTCATTTAGTAACATGATGATTTTTTTAAAGAAAGCAAATAAACTCATTGAAAATGCTTTGTTGTATTTGAGTCTTGTGTTCAAATAATGACGTTTAAAACACAGTGTTTAAATGAAATGTCTTTATTGTTCAGTCAAAAGAAAAAAGGAAAATCTGCACATTAAAGAAGCCTAAAGTAGTGGATACTTGTCACCTGTACATAGATGGAAAGTTTTTTTAAAGACATCAGACTGTGAACCCTTTCTGCTATTGCTGCGAGCAGTTCAAATTTCAATGGAAACATTCAAACTGCTTTGACTTGTAACTTTTTACACTGTTTACTCATACTAGTACACAGGTTAGTTGTTCAATCCCAGCTCCTGTGGATCACAAGCCTTAGTGTCCTTGTGCCAAACACTTAACTCTGAATGGCTCCTGATGTTGTAGCCAGTAGTGTGTGTGATCTTTGTACGACAAGAATGGCTGAGTTATGACTGATGGTCTCTTGATAGAGCACATGCCACCATCATGCGGCGTGATTGGGCGAGTGAAAGAGCGTGGATGAGCATTTTGTGTCCAGTTGAAGGAATTAAGAGCCTTACGAGTCCAGTGTATTAAACAGTTAAATGAAAGTGACCGTGACGAGATCTGCATGAAGTGGATTGCAGGAGATTCCTTTCAACTGGAGAACTCTCGCAAACTGTCGTGATGTTTTTGTATTGGAATCGAAAGTGAAAGTAGGTTTGATTTTATTTTTAGCACATCTTTTCTTTGTTCAAGATCGTTCTTTACTGTGTACAACACAACAAGGTGATGATTTTATCAATAGTTATGTGGCGCTGTTGTTTGAAACATAACAACAAGCAAACTTTGTGAGTCTATTGTAGTTTGGTAGCCGGCTACATTTAGCACTACTCACAGCCCAGTGCTCTGACGTATCAACACAGTGTAATGTTAGCGAATCCTGGTTGTGTCCTACCAGTGCTCATCTACCAACTTCAACCTCACCAAGCAGAGCAAACCTAACCTGGCTCTTCATTTTGTTGATATACTCTCGGGTTTGAACACATCGCTACAAAATAACTTCTGCATGTGGGTTAGAGTCAACATTAACACCAACAGCACCTATTTTTTTTAGCCTTTTGCCCATGTTTTAGTCCTTTGCCTGTACTTTGACCTTTGGCCTCTGCCCCATCACTCACCTGTTTAACTTTCTTTTGCTCTTTTATCCCTTTTCTGTCACACAGCCCTGTTCCTGTTTCTACTTTTACAACTAAATAAATTGCAGAAATAATTTTAAGCTGAGAAAAACTCCAAGCTTTAAGCTAATCTGGCAACTATTAAAAATATCTGCATCCTGACATTGACAGTTTTGATGTGAACAAACAATAATTTAAGACATGAAATGTGCTAAATGTGACAACAGATTTGCTTGAATTGCAATATTTTAGCATTGTGGCTCTGTATCAGACTTTTCAAAGAAAACTAGAAGACAAAATATTCTTTTTCTTTTTTTTCACATAAAAAAGCAGGACAAAGTATCAGGCAGTGGAGTTAACTGAAATGTGCGTGTTAACGTCTGACTCTTTTTCACAGTGCCATGGTCAAGGCAATTAACTAATTAGAAAATAAAGGTTAGTAATCTCTCTAGATTATTGATCCTGTATAAAGCATTAAGTTTCCCTTCAGTGTTCATACTTATATTGGTGAAGGGAACAGTGGGAGTTTTCTTCAAGATAAAAAAAAAAACTAATGTAAAAACTCAGATTTGAAAGTGACCTTTTTATTCTCTGTTTAGTATTATTTTGATTGTCTTGTGTTCTTCAGCTCCTTGTGTACTCGAAGTCAAATTAATTGCACTGTAATTGGTTTAAGGCAGCGATAAAATACACATGTACTTTATTGTTTGTTGGTTTGAAAATTCCACTGATCAAACACCAGCTTAGCAGACACGGCATCTTCAACTCCCATTCCTGTTTTTGACAAGCAAAAGAAGTAAATTTAACTCAGAGGAGCATGAACTAGTTGAAGTGTCTTGTAGCTGACAGTATTACAGAGGCCTTACCCAGTGATTTAAACACAGTTGTCTTCTCTCTGAGTGCAGGTTTCACTCCGTTAATAACGTCTCCGATTTCTGCAAACACATCCGCCTGAAAACAAGACGGAAGAACTATTTTCTTTTCAACACACTCTGCAAATGGAGCAGATAAAACACACTGCATCAAAACTGACAGACCCACCCCAGAGAGGATGACATCACCAGACTCAGCCAGCGCCCCCTCCCTGCTGTCCACATACACCACAGCCTCCTTCATCAGCACATCATCCAGCTCACGCCAGTCAGGCCTACAAGCTCCCACAGCTGCTCAGGAGAAAAAAACACAACAGAACAACCGTTTCATTAGCAGTATGTTACCCCCCTTTTTTTTTTCTCATTTCACGGTGTTCCTCTTTATTTTTGTCTGTGTGAAGTTTTCTCTCACCTGCTACATGTGCTCCTGGTTTGACCCACCGTCCAAACAGCAGTGGCTCTGTGCATCTTGTTACTGTCACTATTACATCTGCTCCTCTCACAGCCTCCTCCACTGAGACAAACAGCTTCACTGGACCACTGACAGATTTACAAAACCGCTCTGCTCCTTCTTTTGTGCGACTCCACACGCGCACCTATGAAAAATAGATATTTGTTTCAAATGATATATTGAGGTGCACATGGATTAACTCTCTAAGATTCAGATAAACACGGTTAGATAACAGTGTTTTCACTGTATGCCTAACTTAAAGCTAATACGATCGGCTGGTTAGTTGAGCTTCAATCTTAAAGACACTGTGAAGCTGCTGGCTTGACTCTGTCCAAACATAAAAAAATCAAAGTCTACAAATGCATCTGCCTCAGGATGGTTTTCATTTAACACTCAGGCAACTCTACAGAGGACACTCTTATTTTCATCTAGATTAATAAAATAGTCTGAAATTATTAAAAAAAAAAAACAGCTTTGTTTGGCAAGTAGCAAACAAGATTTTCAACCTGGGCCTAGAATTGCATTACTCAGCAGCTTCAGTGATGTATACAGCAGTTGATTATTACCCATTTTAACAGGCAAAATCAGGCTAGCTTTTGTGATTCTTTCTGCAACTTTTTAACTCTCTGTTAGTGTTGCCACAACACCATCAGAGATCTCAAAAACAACAGTTATCTGTTCCTTAGCACTTTTCTTCCACTTTTTCTACAGCAAAGTTGAAAAAGTAGAAAAAAGCAACACTAATTATTTTGTGCTTGGATGCAAACCTAAAGTTACATATAGTAGCTTTAAAAGAAGATGCACATCAAATGCCAAACTGTGCAAAATGACAACTTTGAAACAATAAGTTGATATTTTTTATTTTGGTACTATTTGAATTTCAGAAGAAAGTACTTTGCCTACCTCTTTGAATGTAAATATTTCTGTGAAGACATCATAATGACTCAAAGCTTGTTTGCCAGTTCCCAGGATTGTCAGAACCTCTGCCTCAGGGCGCATCAGCAACTGTGAGACAAAAACACACCAGGGCGAAACAATTGGTAACGATGTTTGAACTAAAGTGTAAGACCTGAGACAGAGGAGATACTGTGTATAAAAGTTTCAGAAGGATGAAAAAGAAGTAAATACTTTGGCGGAGATGGCTGAGGCTGCAGCTGTTCTCATGGCTGTGATGACTTCTCCATCCATGACCTGCAGAGCGGAAAAATATCTCAAGTTTGACAAGATAAAGTATATCTTTAACTAAGGTGATCAAATGTTCTCTTCTGTCCTGACATGTCCTCCTGTTTGGTGCTAAAATCATGTCTTGGTGGGCTTTAAAAAATTACCCAAAGTATTCAGGTTTGTTCTGACTGCTTACACTCTCAGACAGAAAATGCACAAGTGGAAATGCACTTTTACAGACATACTGTAGATCTATGGTGGTATCTCTGTTTTCACTACAGTTGTGACTAGTGTTGGGATTTTTGATTTGGCCCATATTGAGTCAAATTTCTGAGGAAGAAGTCAAAATTTTAAACTAAAAATTCAAGGTTGCAAGGAAAAATAAGTCAAATTTTGAGAAAAGTCAAAACTTTCAGATAAAAGGTCAAAATTTTGAGATAAAGTCAAAATTCTGAGATAAAAGTCAAAATTTTGACATAAAATATAAAAGCAATGAGATGAAGGAAACTACTTTTGAGATAAAACGTACATTTTTTTAGATATAGTCAAAATTCTGAGATAAAAGATTAAATTGGAGCCAAAAGTCCCTTGGGACATAAAAAGTCAAAGTTTGAAATAAAAAGTCAAATTTTTGAGAAAAAATGTCATAATAAGAAAAAAGTCAAGTTTTTGAGATGAAAATGTTGAGTTGTGACGAAAAAAGTAATAAAATTCAACATATTAAAGTTAAAATGTTGGAATTATAAAATAAAAGTCAAAATGTTAGGATATAAAGTCAGTTATGAGATAAAAATGTAAAGTTGTGAGATTAAAGGTCAAAATTTTGACATATCAAAGTCAAAATTCAGAGATATAAAAAGTAAATGTTGAGATAGTAAAAAATATTTAAAAAAAGGTTAAAAATTTGACTTTTATCTAATAATGTTGACTCTATATGTAAAAAAAAATGTCAAAAAAGCTTCTTGGCTTTTAGAATGTTGTCCCCTTACTTAAAGAAATACTGAATGTTTCAGATGCTCTTGTACTCACAGCCTTTACATTCCCATACTCAGGGTCCAGCAGCACCACTGTGGCTTGTGTAGATGGTAAACTTGAACCATCCTCCCTCTTATAAAAACAAACAAACTTTGTGCTCAGGACTCCATCAGTCTCCATGTAGGTGGGCATCAAACCCATGAAGCTGGTGAGTGAGAGAGAGAGTGACATCAGATATCAACAAACACATCATACAGTCACACATGTAACTACTGTAGTGTAAGTTTACCCGTGGTGTTTGTGCAGGGGCAGAGTGGAGCGAACAGGCTGGATCACCTCTGCACTGTCCCGTCTGGAAAACTTCCCCAGAGCCTCCTCCAGACGAGGGAGCAGCTCTTTGTACCTCAGCAGCTCAGACACTTCATGCTCCCATATGACCACAGGAGGTGCAGACATGGCTCCTGGGATTCTAACTGCGATATGGCTCCTGAGTGCGGGTAAGTGTTTTATACTGAGTCAAAGTTCATGAAGCTAACTGTTTATTACTGTGCTGCGTTCAAGAGCAGCACGGAGACTCCAACAACGGCGCGTGCTCGTGCGGCAGGACAGGTTCTGGTTAATAAATCAGCCACTTCCTGGAAAATAAGTGTATAAAAGATGACTATCTCTAGAGAACATAATAAGGTAGCACATTATTTAAATATATTTGTGTTGAGGCTCTAATTACAGAGCAGAACTATGGAATGCAAGATCATATTGTGTTTATGCAAAATTAAAGCCTCTGTAAGGAATTTTCGAGTTATTGCAAAATAGACTGAAATCAACCCTTATATTTCTATATCACTTACAAAGAAAATCTAGACCAACAATAACAGAACAAATAAAGTAATTGTTAATATTTGTGACTAATGAGAGGGGATAGCACTCAGTCAAAATACTCAATAACATTATACAGAAGCAACCTTTTTTCCACTATCACTTGCACAAGTACAGGATAAAATTAGACAGGATGCCACTAAGCCTGACTTAGAATGGGGATGCATAAACCATCATGATCCTTACAGTAACAGATTACCTACAGTTTAGAGTCTCAGTTTGTGGCGAATGATCCCAGTGTTGAAAGGCAAATTTAACCACACTGATTCAATAATAGGCAATTTCAAGTCTTTGATATTTTATTAACCTGGAATCTTTACATTTTTGATCAACAACATTTTGAGATAAGGCTTTGAGAGGACAGTATAGAAATACTTTTTAATAAGAGCTACTGAGTTTGAATTGTATATCCTTTGTACCAGTGATTTCTTGAACTTTTTTCACCAAGTACCACCTGGGAAAATACCTTGTTCTCCATGTACCACCGTAATCACTGCTATTAATCCAGCAGTGCAATAGCTTAAGTATTCAGCTATGTCTATGCATTGTTTAAAAATGATGCAGGAATTTTAATCCTAACAATTATATTCATTACTTCAAATGATATAAATTCACACTCTGAGCATTAACTCTGTGCTTAAATTTAAGACACAAAAAAACTATACCACAAAAATATTTCCATACAAATATATTGCGCCCAAAAGTGAAATAGAAATTGAATTCAAATAAATGTATGAAAATGTACATAAATGAAGATGAAATAGAGCTGTACTTGATAAAAAGTTAAAACTTGCAAGTAAGTGTCTGTGCAAGTAGCAGTAACAACTACATCATTCCTGAATTAAGCCAAATGTTTGCAACATTGCTGGTCTCCCTCTCTTCAGTTTTCGTGCTTGAATGACTCCTCCCCTGATCAGCTCTTTTTCTTCCCAGGTTAAAGTAACTTTACAAGTTTCATAATTGACCCCCCCTCCAAACTCCACCTGTTGCTGACACAGCCTGTACTACCACTTAATGTAGGAAATAGTAAAGCAGTGGTAGGTTTATTTACAGAAGTGCTGCTAACATTGACATTGCATTAGGACTCAAATTGTCAGAACAAAAAAGTAATAATTTCATTGCACCTGAATCATTTGTTTTATTGTAATAGATGTTTTAATTTCATTTGTATTTAATTCAGTGATTCCTTTGTGTACCAGTAGGGGCAGGGTTACCACACTATGAGAAAAGCTGCTGTACAGCCAACTGATTTTATCTCAGTCCAACTTTTCAGTTTTCTGGGAAAAATAATCTAATTCTAATATTTTATTGCAGAAAAAAATAGATCCAGTAAACCTAAACCCAGTTTTAAGTAGTATTTTAACAATCCCATAGAGGAAAACTTTTCAAACATACTTGCAACCCAGTAAAATCAGATCTGTTGTACAAGTTTTTCTATTTTAACATTTCTGTATAAGCACTGGGCACTTTCATTAACCCCTTTACTTCACACTGCAACCACTTCAGCTGCAT
>RPOG01000879.1:54939-217442 GCA_008086565.1 Thalassoma bifasciatum | reverse complement strand
ATCAGTCATGTAAAAAACATTCACTGCTGGCACTGGAAAGGCGTATTTGAGGTTTATTTGCGAGAAAAAAAAAGGGTGTTGGCACTGGAAAATTACATCAAAGCTAACTGCACAAATTCAAGAGCCACTGATAACAGAGTATAAATCAAAGCCAGGCTGGTTTCTCTGACTCTTTCATACACAGAAAGATGTCAGATCTGTGTAATGAAGAAAAATGGAGTCTGTCACAAACACTTTTGTCCTGTGACCCAGAAGTAATGGCTTGAGTGTGTAAAGTAATGTGTTAAATTGGCACTCAGTACTCAGCAATACATGCAGGCCTGCACTGTGAATTGCTATTGACCATAAATAGCAAAGAGCCTCTTGACAGGCACATATTTCCTCGAGTCTTGACATTGAAAATGTAAAGGAGGAGGGTGAATAAAAAAGAGGCAAGAAGGTGAAGAGAAACACGGGACAGACTGACGTGGTTTCTGGCAGAAAACAACATGAAAAAGACTTGATTATAGACCGAGCGCAGGGAGAGGAGGAATGAATTAAACGGAGACGAGGCATACGAGGCGCAGGAGGAGGGAGAGGAAGAAACTCGGGGAAGGAGGGAGGCTGAAAGCAACAGAGAGGGAGATTAGGAGATTTTCATTTACATCACAGCTTTCTTGAAGCACAGCGCACACCATCATTACCCTTATCAAACACCGATGAGTTATTCTGATCAGTTCGCGCAGTGAGGGGCACACGCAGAGAGAAGAAGCAAAGCTAAACAGGAAAAGTTCAACGCTGTGGCATATACTTATCTTACTCTTTGATCTTTGATGACTTTAATCTAAACCTCCAATGATATTAGAATATTAGATTCAAACACTAAATTTGTGTTTTATTCTGTGACAGATTGGACTTTGTTGGGGCCCGACCCTGATAACAGTGTCGACAATGACCTTATTTGAACCCCAGGGACAAAACCAAACTCCAAACATGCACTAATGATGCGGTTCATGTGCCTCTAATGTCAACACAACAGTGAATAATCTTGACTGGGGGATGAAAACTGAACTCTTTGACATAAGTGTTCTCAATGTGACCCTCAAATTATCCTCAATATCTTAATAATTATTGTTCTTCAGGGTACCAGCAAGTCAAATTTAAGGGTAACACTTAATTTGAAGGGGTAAACATAAGGCTGACATAACACTGTTAAGTTGAAGGAGGCTTCATGCATGTTTATGACTGTTGTCATTAAGTACCATTTGGTGGATTATGTCACTTTTGATGCAAAGGCAACATTGTTTGGGGATGTATTTAATATAACAACTTGACTTTGTTGGCAAAACAGTAGCACATTATATTGTTTTTGTAAATATCAAGCGGTTATATCAAATACATACTCAAACAATGTCGACTTTGCATCAAAGGTAACATAATTCACCGCATGACACTAAATGACAATATTCATAAACATGCATGAAGCCTCCTTCAGCTTAATGACAGACATCATGTCATGTTTATGACAGTGTTATGTCTTGTGTTAAATCTTGTGCTGTGCCCCTTCAAATAAAGTGTTACCAATTTAAGACATTTTAGAGACCAAAGACCAAAAACACAATAAATATAGTTGGTGGTTGAAGGATCCTACTTTATTACAACCAAATAGTAAAATGTGTCACTCAATGAGCAGCTTGTAAGACAGTATCCACTCTATAACTCCTTCTCAAAAGACTAGTGAAAATAAATAAATAAATAAATAAACCAAACATTAAAAAATTCTGCCAGGACAAATTTAAGACCAAATAAAATTAAGAATTTTTAAGGATGTTCGAGAACCCTGTTCTTTGTTTCAACCACATTAAATCCAAGGTATGTGACCTAAATGTGCTTAGAGTCATGCCCCATGAGAAATGTCATGACTGCAGTGTTTTTGTTTCAGTATGTGCTCCACAGCGCCCCCTAGGCACTGAAAACTCAGCCAGACTTGCAGCTTGGAGCTACAGGCCTGAAATTTCTTGTGCATAACTATCATGCCAAGACCTAAAAAAAAAGTCTGTTACAACAATAATGAATTCCAAACAGGAAGTTCAGAAATTTGAGTAAAGCCTCAGATTTTGACGATTTTTGGTGACATATTTGAACAAACATTTTTTTGGATCATCTTTAAATTGGATATGTATTAAGTTTCTACAGGTCTTCTTTACTTTTATTAAATTTTTCAATTTCTCACTGCCATATGGATAAGTTCTCTTCAATTTGAAAGACCCCTTTTCCTCCTTTAGTAAAAGCGACAGGTGAGGGCGGGGCCCCTTTAGGGAGTTCTGCAGAGCCGATGCTGTCATTGCAAAATCTCTTCGTGTCTCTTTGTGTTTTAATTAATGTCAATCTGAGTTGTGATTTTATCCATTGTTTTTGTATGTTTTGTATGCATTTATATGGACCTATTGGTCTGGAATAAAATATAAAGTAAGTAAAGTCTTCATTGTCCCTGCTCTATAGTGATTCAAAGCTGGTCTGCTCTCTGGGGCCCCCTCTGGCTCAGCTTGGTGCCTGATATTAACGTACTGTTTTTAGGGAAATTTTGCATGTTAGCTTGTCTGTTTTGGGGTTTTGATTGACTTATCAATGGTTGCGTGTTCTTAAAAAGTGAATAATAACAGTATTTTATCCTGAGGTTAGCTTAAGGCACTGATTAGCTCAACTTTATTCATATGAAGAATGAAAAATCTTTCATTTTGGTTCAAAGCCAAAAAACTGAATGTCTTCTTCAATATTTTCATATTTTACAAAGACTGCCAAGTATTCATTACTTTTGTTGCCCTTTAACACAGCAACATTAAAATTTTGGTCTTTATCTGATTTCATCTATTAAGGAGGTTTCTCTGTTCTGAACTTCCGTCTAGAACAGCACACACTTGTTTTACATGTGGTCCAGTGTAATAATAGCCCTCAGGTCAGTAAACAAGCCCTGAACTGGGAGGTGATGGATTCATATCTCATATAACAGCTGGTGGATGTGGGCACTGGGGGGAGGGGGGGGCAGCTCCCCTCTCCCTTAGTAACTGGGTCAAGGTTGAAGCGGCCTTGAGTGAGACGCACGCAAACTGTGCCGGTCCTTCAAACCAGCTGTTCAGCATCTGGTTCCAGTGCGCTGCCCTCTGATTGGTCAGTGGGTAATTGATAAATGTGTCTCGAATTAAGGCCGCTCGTTAATACCAGCTGTGACGATTCTGGTCGAGAGGGCTTGAATTTTTCTTTCTAATAAAACGCTGTAATAGATTATTAACCCTCTGATGCATGAATTATGAAAGTCAGTGTCAGGATTTTTCCCTTGAGTGTTTTTATTTCAAGCATTCAACATAAAACAGTGTGAACTTAATGTAAATATGCCTTTTTTTGTTTGACTTCTTTTCTTTTCTCTTCTTTTTTTTGGTAATTTCATTCATAATCTTTTTTTAATACTTTGTGAAACATTTGAACTCATATTAACACTGAATAATTTATAGTTTATAAGCTTTTTCACCCTCAAATGTTTGTCTATAACTTTATATGTTTGGAAACAAAATTAAAAACATTTTTCAGGCTCTAAGAAGAATAAAAATATCCTGACACAGGCTAATATAAATTTCCACCACATGAACCATTGAATTTAGGAGTAAATAACTATGACCACTATGCACCACAAGGTTTATAATAATGCTGTAAATGCATTATAATCAAAACTTGCAGCTCAATTTTCAGTTTTCCCAGATCTTTCTCTTTGGCCTACGAAAACAGCAGACAGGCTTGTTTTTGTTTCTTTTTTTTGTTTGATAAAAACAAAACCACAACAGCAGGTCTGTGCTCTCTGAGCTGCAGAGGTTGTAACTGTTAAAACAAGGCCTCCGGGACAGTGAGAGGTGTACATATCATTAAAACCAGAGATCAATAGAGCTGCAGGTTTCCCAGCAGAAGGTTGAGGGATTTAGTACCACTGTTGACTCTCTGTGAAACTTTTGGCTGCAGTTTGGAAAGCAACAAAACATAACAAGGCTAACAGTGTATGTGAGTGTGTGTTGGATGTAAGAAAACGCCAGAAACAAAAGCTCGACTAGAATTGGAAAATGTGGCGCTATGTTTCCAACAAGCAAACAGAATAGGGAGGAAAGTAACGGCACAAAAACTTCAGCACCTAAACTCTCAGGATTATGACAGATGAGATAATGTACTTTATTTACAATTGTTGAGGATATATAAAACTCTAGATATGTTTCCTAAATGGGTGTTTTGGAACAAACTGTGTGGGGTTTTTCATCTCTACACCACAGAGTATAATCAGCCATAATCAACCCTGCCATCAACTGATTTCTGTTTATAGAAGCACTGATTGGCTCTAATTAATATAGTCCAAGTTGCTAATCAGTATTTGAAATCAACTAATTTGTGCTGCTGAGAGGTTGAACCTTTGTAAAGTGAGTCAGGAATTTCGTGATCAGCCTCAACCAATGTTTCATTTTCTTTTCAGTGTATGTTATTATTACGAGCACGGTATTATAAAGCTTTCATCAAACAGAAGTCAACACTAATCATTTTGTTGGAACCGTGCGTCTGAGCAAAGCCACTAAATGCAACATCTCTGTGAGTCAGAAGAGAAAGAATAAATAAAAGCATGCCTTAATGCTCTTTTCAGTTATTGAAAATGAGCGCATAAATTAATCTAAGCTGCATATATATTGTATTTACCTCCCTTAAGTGCAGCGGTGTCAGGAAGCAGAATGTGGGAGTATCAGGGGCTGACAGGGTCTCGCCCCCTGTGATTATAGCAGCTGAACTTACACTAAAATCACTTTTAAATTATGTGACCCTTCCTGTCAGAAGAGACAAAGCGAACGCCGTTTCAGCAGTTTCAGCACTTGCGGTCAAAGCAGCAACATAAATCCTCAGCCTTTTGTCATACAGGACGATTTGCCTGTGCACCACACTGTCGTAGATTAATGCAACACAGGAGGGGGGGGGTCTTTTTCTTTTTCTTTGGTGAGGAGAAACACTGGCTTGCAGAGAGAATATCAAAAAAAGATGACAGATTCAGGGAGCAGAGATGTGGAGGTTAGACAGCAGTGTCACTGGGTTCAGGTAAAAATAAAACTCCAGACCTCAGAGTTTTTCTCAAGTATCCACAAACTTCTCCCAATTTAGAGAAAGTTCTTAGCAGAGTCTTTTTATTTGAAAAAATGTGGCCGTTAGCATGCAGCTTTAAAAATGATCCTTGGCCCTTAAAGCTGTCAACTAAGTGTCACAATTCAGCCAAATGATAAACTATACTCTGTTCCAACCCGTATAAAGACTGGGCATTGTGCTTTTTTCTAGCTTTACACTTTGTTTGATTGGCTGCTGTCTCTTTAAGGCTCCTTGCTCCACAAACCCGCTCCACTCTGATTGGTCAGCCCACCAAGGCCTATGAGGTTGCAGAGATATAGGGAGACCTTGGTGTTTAAGACTTAAGCTTTTAATGTGCCTGTGAGGAGATCTTCAAGTTTCGTGAAGATCTCATGATGGTTTTAGAATGAAATGCAGTTTACGGACAGATTCAGGTATTTATGTGCCATTTTGCAAATGTGTACACACCAAGTTTGGAAATCCAGCATTATTACATTATTGCTATGTTTCAATATGGACTAAAGATGTTATTTAAAAGTAACCCAGTAAATTGACCAACACAAAAACAAACAAACATGATATTTGCTTCTGTGCTACAGAAATGAACCTGCTGCTGTTCAATCACTGACTGTATCACATATAAACAATGAACAGGACAGAGACAAATATGACATATTATGCATCAATAATAGGCTTCAAACATAACAATATGTTTAACTTTTGTTAAATGTATAGTTTGCATTTTTGCTGGTGTATTGAATTTCATGTAATTTCTACCGTTTTTAACCAGTTAAAGAAACAGTCCCACTAAAATGTCAAATGGTTTAACCGCAAAAGAATGACGAGTATTGACACTGGAAAGTGTCATTTTGACTGCTCTCAAAATTTGCAGTATATATTTTAACTTTGTTTAAAACAAACATATGTACCAATAGGACCCAGGCTTTCCCTAAATATTTTATTCTAACATTGTTTTATTATGAACTGCATGGGTTTGTTTTTTTTTTTACAAGGGGTGTCATATTTAACTATTAACTATATTTTGCCACTCTTTGTTCCGCTAAATTGTTTGATTTAAAACTGAAATCTAGTTTTAGCTTCACTCAAAACCCAAGAGGTGGAAATAACAATGAACCAATGGAGGCACAGATTCAGAGTGTGATGTCTCTTAATGTTTGGAAGAAGGTTAATCTACCACCAATTAAAAATAATTTTCATTTCAATGTCCTTATGTGTTTTTTTTTTTTTTTTACCTATTCCATCAATTGATTCTTAGATCTAATTATTGATTTTCCTAATACTACGAAAATAATGTATGAGCAGTCAAAATGTCAGCTATAGTTATTCCAGATACTTTCCAAGAAGTAATGCAAGCTTAGTGATGTAGGAAAAAATTTCTAAACTATTTCATTTCTAAACTTGATAATACAGGTTTTTGATGAACTGAGTAGTTAGTGCGCCATTATTTTTGGATCATTTGGTTTAAAATTATTTTAAATTTCATTTTACAGTGTAGTAGACTGATTAAAACCTATTCATAGTAACTTTTTGTGCAATATTTTTATGAGTGTTTCCCTTCACTTTTTTTGGCATCCATTCCCATTCAGTGGTTTCTACTGAAGTTATTAATCCTAAAACCATTTGGGTACAAATGGACAATTGAATCATTTGTTCATTTGTGCCTCTAAGCTCATTTTGCTGAGAGCCAAGACTAACAAAAAAAGCCATCTTTTAATTTTGCAAATAAAACAGCTGAATTGTCACTGGACTGAGGCCAAAACGAACATAACTCAACAGCTGAAGATTCATCGTATAAATTCCTCATTAAATGCTGTGTAACATTTTTTTGCGTTTCTTATTCCAGTATTTACGGAGGTTACCATCTCACCTTTTTAAGATTAATGCGATGAAAACTCTACGACTTCTCCTCTTCTTTTTTACTGACATTACTTTTGTTCTTACAGACTGTAAGGGTTTAACATCTCAAGGAACATTAAAATAGTATCATAATCAGCAAACTTATAGTGAAGGTGTTAGCAGACCATTTAAGTATGCTGAAACTTTTAATGTAATTGTAAGAGGTTCATGTTGTATTCCTCGGAGGTTCAGAACTTCAGAAACCCTGCATGCAGCAAAGCAGTCTCACTAAGGGCTTACTTAGTTTAAGTGTGTGTGTTTGAACTCATTATTCGCAGAGTGTAAAACAGAAAAACTGACATGAAAGCAGAAAGGATCCAATTTGCAGGTTTCTTACCCGTGACAGATCTCCAACCTCCAGGTAGAAACAGATGATGAAAACATTCCAGGTCATCCACACCACCAGCCAGGCTGCGTACTGCGGAGAAAACAGAGAGAAAAAGAGCGAGGAAAGTGAGAGGCAGACGAGATCTGACAGGTCTTTGCCGGAGAAATTAAAAAAAGCGTGTTCATGTGTTGCATTCGGAGGAGTCGGGTGGTGAGGACAGGCAGAGAGAGGCTTCACTTTGAATGTTGCTGAGATACAAAAACAACGGCAGAGAGAGCAACCAATCACCTGGATCAAACCAGACAAGGAGAGAAAATAGATAGCAGGGCTCGGTGTGTAAGTGTGTGTGTGTACGTGTGTATGAGCAGGAAAAACTTAATAAATGAAGCTGGAATATACCAGCTTAGATCAAACTTTCATAATGTGAAACTTCTCAATTCTTTTTCCGTCTGTGTGTGTTTGGGCCTTTAAAGGTATGAGCAGGTTATGATGATGTGTGGAGGCCTGCAGCTGCAGCCGAAGGTTTTCCTGAAACTTAATTTATTGTATGAACTGAAAAGAGAAAGAATAAAGTCGACTTGGCAAGTTTTCCCTATTCCCCATCTACTTCACTGTTCTGACTGTTCCATATTCATAATTGATTATTAAATTGATGTCTTTCTTCTATCTGGAATTGATCCAGTAGAAAGCATTTCTTTCAATAATGAATGATTGCTGGGTTATGCTTTTCTTGTCTTCAGTGAATTCTTTGAGCTCACAGTGGATTAGTTCACAAAAAATACACCTTCCTATATTTCAAACAGGGATATAAAGAAACAATGCTGGATGTTCAAGATAAATGTATACAATTTTCAAACTACTACATGTTTATGTGTTGTGGAAATAAATCAGTGGGTCTTTTAATGCCCAAATGCTCTGTTCTGACAAAGCAACATGAGATCTTGAAAAAACTTGCTGAAATTATGAGGTTGTCCCATGAGGATCTCTGGAGCGGGCCTCAAACACCAAGGTCTGACATTAGAAATAGAAACACAGGAAGAAGGAACGAAGGAAAATAGTAAGTATGAGAGGAAGGAGGAAAGGAGGGATGGTGGTAGGTGAAAGGAAGCAATGATGCAAAAACAGAAGGATGGAAGGAGGAAGGAAGGAAGAGAAGAAAAGAAGGCTAAAATGAGAGGAAGGATGAAAGTAAGTAAGGTAGGAAGGAAGGAAGGAAGGAAGGAAGGAAGGAAGGAAGGAAGGAAAAAGAGGGAGGATGGAAGGCAGGAAGGAAGGAAGGAAGAAGAAAGGAAGGAAGGAGGAAAGGACAGAAGAAAGGAGAAAAGGGAGGAAAGGAAGGAAGGAAGGAAGGAAGAAGAAAGGAAGGAAGGAGGAAAGGAGGGATGGTGGTAGGTGAAAGGAAGCAATGACACAAAAACAGAAGGATGGAAGGAGGAAGGAAGAGAAGAAAAGTGGGCTAAAATGAGAGGAAGGACGAAAGGAAGGAGGGAAGGAAGGAAGGAAGGAAGGAAGGAAGGAAAAAGAGGGAGGACGGAAGGCAGGAAGGAAGGAAGGAAGAAGAAAGGAAGGAAGGAGGAAAGGAGGAAAGGACAGAAGAAAGGAGAAAAGGGAGGAAAGGAAGGAAGGAAGGAAGGAAGGAAGGAAGAAGAAAGGAAGGAAGGAGGAAAGGAGGAAAGGACAGAAGAAAGGAGAAAAGGGAGGAAAGGAAGGAAGGAAGGAAGGAAGAAAGGAAGGAAGGAAGGGAAAAGGGAGGAAAGGAAAGGAGGGATGGTGGTAGGTGAAAGGACGCAATGATGCAAAAACAGAAGGAAGCAAGGAGGAAGGAAGAGAAGTAAAGTAAGTAGGAAAAAATCAGAGGAAGGACGAAAGTAAGTAAGAAAGTAAGGAAGGAAGGAAAAAGAGGGAGGACGGAAGGACAGGAGAAAGGAGAAAAGGGAGGAAAGGAAGGAAGGGAGGAAGAAAGAAGAAAGGAAGCAATGATGCAAAAATAGACAGAAGGAAGGAGGAAGGAAGAGAAGAAAAGTAGGTAAGAAAAAAAATGAGAGGAAGGACGAAAGGAAGGAGGGAAGGAAGGAAGGAAGGAAGGAAGGATGGAAGGAAAGAGAGGGAGGAAGGAAGGAGGGAAGGAGGAGGGAAGAGAGGAAAAGTAGGAAAAACAATGAGAGGAAGGATGAAAGTAAGTTAGCAAGTAAGGAAGGAAAGAAATAGAGGGAGGGAGGATGGAGGGGAGGGTGGGAGGAAGAAGAAAGGAGGGAAGGAGAAAAGGAGGAAAGGATAGAAGACAGGAGAAAAGGGAGGAAAGGAAGGAAGGAAGGAAGGGAAGAAGAAAGAAGAAAGGAAGGAAGAGAGGGAAAAGGGAGGAAAGGACAGAAAGAAGGAAGGAGGGAAGGAAGGAAGGAGGAGGGCAGGTAAGATAAGAAAGAAATGGGACCAGAAGGGTGGAAGGAAGAAAGGGAGGGTAGGAAGGGAGTGAGGAAGGGGGACGTAAAAAAGATATAAAGGTGTCACATTAGCAGTTTGGTAGTTTGTGTCTAAGTGTGTGATACCCACATAAGGATCTCTGCAGTGGGCCTCAAACACCAAGGTCTGACATTAGCAGTTTAATAGTTTGTGTATGTGTGCGTGATACTCACCCCTGTAACATATCGAGGCCTGAACTGAATGGTTCCAAAGAGGCCGAGGATGACGACGATGATGTGGACGAAGTTTGTGAGGATGGGGGCCCACTGGTAGCCCAGGAAATCTATCACCTGACGCTCCAACACACTGACCTGCAGAGAGAAGGAAGAGGAAGAACAGGAGATCAGTGATGAGAAACAATAAATCAACAACTGAGAAAAAAATTGACAAGTGTTAAGGTTCCTTTGCTGCTCTTCATCTCTACTTTCTGATGCATTTGTGCAGGATTTTCAGTAAAGTTCATTCTGAGCAGATGTTAAAGTGGAGCTGACTGACAGATCCTCTCAAAGGTCTGTGGGGTTAACAAGATCTATTTACAATTAGCACTTTCAAAATAATGAAGTGAAGTATAATCAGTTATCAATGCTTCACTGTTGAGCCCCTGAGGGTGTGTGTGTGTGTGTGTGTGTGTGTGTGTGTGTGTGTGGGGGGGGGGGGGGGGGGGGGTATGTGTTCCTGTCGGTTTATTATCATTCAGTTTCTGGACTCCATGCTGAGACAGTTAATGAAGTCAGCGCAGCAGACGCTATGGCACTGCTAAATATATTCAAACACACATACACACACACACATGCACACACACACACACACACACACACACACACACACACCCATCAAACTATGAAACTTGTTAAACTTTTTTTTCTCTGACATTTAGCTCAAAAGCTAAGGTCATGTGAAATGATGACTTTTTAAAATCACTTTAAATTTGCATATGTTGAAACCATCTAAAGAATAAACAAAGCTTTATTTCAGAAATAGAGAATATGTGAAGATGGAAAAAGGAAGGAAGAAAGCAAGGAAGAAAGGATGGAAGTAAGGATGGAAAAAAGAGGAAAGAAGGATGAAAGGAGAGAGGAAGGAAGGGAGGAAGGAAGGAAGGAAGGAAGGAAGGCAGGATGGAAGGAATAGGAACAGAGGTATAGAAACCAAGGAAGGAAGGATAGATGGAGGGAAGGAAGCAAGAAAGAAAGGATGGAAGGAAGGATAGAAAAAAGAGGAAAGAGGGATGAAAGGAGAGAGGAAGGAAGGAAAGAAGGAAGGAATAGGAACAGAGGTATAGAAACCAAGGCAGGAAGGGAGAAAGGAAGAAGGAGATGAAAGCAGAAAGGAAGGAAGGAGAAAAGGAAGAGATGACAGAGGGAGGAAGAAGTTGAAGAATAGAAGCAAAGGAAGGAGGGAGAAAGGAAGGAAGGAGGTAAGGAGGGATGGTGGCAGATGAAAGGAAGCAAGTAAGAAAAAAAAAGAATGAATGATGGATTAGGGCAGGTAAGGAAAGAGAAATGGGACAGGAAGGATGGAAGGAAGGGAGAAAGGAGGAAAGAAGGCAATAAGGAAGGAAACTAAGAAGGAAGAGGGAGGGAAGGAAGGAATTGAAAAAGGACAAGGAATGGAGCAAGGGAGGCACGAAGGAAGACAGAAGGGACAGAAGAAAGACAGAACAGGAAAGCGCCAAGATAGAAGAAAGAAAGAGAGACAGACAAAAGAAAGGTGAGCAAAAAATTAAAGATTTATAGAAAAAGACAAGTACAGGAAAAAGAAGAAAGAAAGATGGAGAGATACAGCAGAGAACATTTGTGAAAAAGGATGAACTTAAAGTCTTAATTTAGCACAAACAGTCTCCTAGCTTTCACCTATCAGGGACAGGGATCACTCTCTGTTCATGTCACTCTTTTCACACACACACACACACACACACACACACACACACACACACACACACACACACAGCAGACAATATGGCACTGCTNGGGGGGGGTATGTGTTCCTGTCGGTTTATTATCATTCAGTTTCTGGACTCCATGCTGAGACAGTTAATGAAGTCAGCGCAGCAGACGCTATGGCACTGCTAAATATATTCAAACACACACACACACACACACACACACAAGGACCTGAGGTGGGAGAAAAAAGAAGTGACAAATGAGATGGCTCAAGACAATGAAAAAAAACGAAAGAGGGATATGATTGGCAATCAGACACAAAGGCCACACACACACACACACACACACACACACACACACACACACACACACACACACCCATCAAACTATGAAACTTGTTAAACTTTTTTTTCTCTGACATTTAGCTCAAAAGCTAAGGTCATGTGAAATGATGACTTTTTAAAATCACTTTAAATTTGCATATGTTGAAACCATCTAAAGAATAAACAAAGCTTCATTTCAGAAATAGAGAATATGTGAGGATGGAAGAAGGAAGGAAGAAAGGAAGGAAGGAAGGAAGGAAGTGGAAGTAAGGATGGAAAAAAAGAGGAAAGAAGGATGAAAGGAGAGAGGAAGGAAGGGAGGAAGGAAGGAAGGAAGGAAGGCAGGATGGAAGGAATAGGAACAGAGGTATAGAAACCAAGGAAAGAAGGATAGATGGAGGGAAGGAAGCAAGAAAGAAAGGGTGGAAGGAAGGATAGAAGAGAGAGGAAAGAGGGAAGAAAGGAGAGAGGAAGGAAGGAAGGAAGGAAGGAAGGAGGAATAGGAACAGAGGTATAGAAACCTAGGAAGGAAGGATAGGGAAGGAAGCAAGAAAGAAAGGATGGAAGGAAGGATAGAAGAAAGAGGAAAGAGGGATGAAAGGAGAGAGGAAGGAAGGAAGGAAGGAAGGAAGGAAGGAAGGAAGGAATAGGAACAGAGGTATAGAAACCAAGGAAAGAAGGATAGATGGAGGGAAGGAAGCAAGAAAGAAAGGGTGGAAGGAAGGATAGAAGAGAGAGGAAAGAGGGAAGAAAGGAGAGAGGAAGGAAGGAAGGAAGGAAGGAAGGAGGAATAGGAACAGAGGTATAGAAACCAAGGCAGGAAGGGAGAAAGGAAGAAGGGGAAGAAAGCAGAAAGGAAGGAAGGAGAAAAGAAAGAGAAGACAGAGGGAGGAAGAAGTTGAAGAATAGAAGCAAAGGAAGGAGGGAGAAAGGAAGGAAGGAGGTAAGGAGGGATGGTGGCAGATGAAAGGAAGCAAGTAAGAAAAAAAAAGAATGAATGATGGATTAGGGCAGGTAAGGAAAGAGAAATGGGACAGGAAGGAAGGGAGAAAGGAGGAGAGAAGGCAATAAGGAAGAAAACTAAGAAGGAAGAAAGGGAGGGAAGGAAGGAATTGAAAAAAGGACAAGGAATGGAGCAAGGGAGGCACGAAGGAAGACAGAACAGGAAAGGGGCAAGATAGAAGAAAGAAAGAGAGACAGACAAAAGAAAGGTGAACAAAAAATTAAAGATTTAAAGAAAAAGACAAGTACAGGAAAAAGAAGAGAGAAAGATGGAGAGATACAGCAGAGAACGTTTGTGAAAAAGGATGAACTTAAAGTCTTAATTTAGCACAAACAGTCTCCTAGCTTTCACCCATCAGGGACAGGGATCACTCTCTGTTCATGTCACTCTTTTCACACACACACTCACACACACACACACACACACACACACACACACACACACACACAGCAGACAATATGGCACTGCTAAATATATTAACACACACTTCTGGATGGCTGAGCTTAGAGAGCCCTAATGTGAGACCATATGGCGAGACTACAACCTTTCACAACAAAATAGCAGGTGAGCACACAAACACCAACACACGGACACACACACACACACTAACATACACACACGCACACACACACTCTGTGCTACACACTTAAACTGTAACCTTGTATAAACAGCATCAATCAGACATTAGTTTAAGCTATGAATCCTTTTACTGGATATTGGATGTGAGAGTTACACAAAGTAGGAGGCTGTATGAATGAGTATGTGGTGCGCTGACATATGTGCACTCATCCGTGTGTTTGGCTATATGTGTGTGTGTGTGTGTGTGTGTGTGTGTGTGTGTGTGTGTGTGTGTGTGTGAGTGTGTGTGTGTGTGTGTGTGTGTGTGTTTGAAAGAGAGAAAGAGAGAGACATTGTTTCTTTGTGTCTGGTCCCCTTTTTTGTAGGACAAGCTCCATTTTTGTGTTGCTTTGTGTATCAGCTTCATTTGATTTTGTAAGTGCATCCCCTCATTGACAATTATATACTACCACAAATGTGCCTCTTTTACAAACACATACGCCAATACAGAGGCCATTATGAGAAGTCAGAGGCCTCCCAGCCCATTACTGAGGCCCCCGGGGGCCCCTCTTTCATCAACAATAATATAAACAGTCTTCACTTCCAGCTGGGACACACTCTCCCCCCAAAAAACACACAAGACATCACGAAAACACAGCCTGCAAAGAGAGATGATAAAATGCCCCGTTTTTATACCACAGGCAACAACTGCATTGATTTCCCTTGGTTATTAGTACACACATCCTCAATACACAGTCAGCAGAAGACATGTTCATCATGCCAACCTGGGTTATTACAAAAGCCCATTGAGGACAAATTGAGAGAATAGCATCTGTTCATTTTGAGTCTTCAATTCTCATTACATGTTTCTGCTCCAAAACAGCTAACTCCAGCTGCTCTGGCTCATCAGTCTTTATTATAAAGTCACTGTCAGTGACAGACAAAGCACGCACACAGCCCCCCACTGCTACAATCCCAGCATCCTTTGCATGTGTCAAATGACAGAAGCTTTATATAAGGTGTGAAGCCTTTCAACAGCCATGACTCTAGGGGGGAACAGAGAGAGAGAGAGAGAGAGATGGAGAGCTGATGACAGCTACGGTTGCTAGCAGCGGCTATGTTAGCAGGTATGGCAGCTTTGTGATATGTGCAGCTGATGAAAGCCTCCGCGCTGTACAGGTGGAGCCTCAAGCTGGCTAGCTGCGTCCTCTGGGAGGTGCTGCGACGGGCTTTGATGCTGCCGACTGAGATGTTCATTTCAGTTCTGCTGCTTAAGGCACAAAAGCAGGGGCATGTTGACATTCAGCTTGTTTATCAAGGTCTGCTGTTTATCCACCTGTGGACGAGCACAGGGCATTAGTTTTAAATATCAGTGGATTCTGTGGAGGCTATTATTTGAAGCTTAAAGTTATGGCTGGACAATTTTCTTCTCCCATAAAGCTGTTGTGCTTCTGCAGTGGCCATCCATAACTGTTTACACAGGCAGATAACTCTTGGTTACTCTGCTATGAAGAGCTACTTAATGTGTCCATGTGTGCATGTACAGTACCGTACAGTTTGTATCTTTGTGTGTGTGTGTTAGAGAATGCTTCACAAAACACGGTAAACAAGCTGAAATGCAGCCCCCTGTCAGTCTGCCTAATGCCAGCTCTGAATTCCTGAAGGACCCAGACTGTTTGTTCCACCTACTGTTGTTTTGTTAGCATGGATGGATGCTTGTGCATGGCTCTCAAAATGCAATAGTTAGAGAATCTGGCTGAAGATGGCTGTCATATTTTTCTTTCTTTTTTGTTGTTGTTTGGTATTCAGGCTCCAAACAGTGTAATGCAGACAAAATGGTGTAGTTGTAGATGCTCTGAACAAAAATTTGGGTTTGCTCAAGAGTAGCTCTGTCTGCCATAGAGCTACAAAATAAATACATATATAAATAAATGAAACAATGAGTCTTAACAAATTCATGAGGTTTCTCAAACGAAAGGACTCTCTAATCGGTGCAACTAAGCGTTTGGATTGACAATCAAAAGTTATTTTTAGCATCAATAAAAGTTATTCTTTTTGAAAATGCCATCTCCTACTTTCATTTCCCAGTTTTCTTATCACCTATCTCTCACTAAGGTCATAGAAAAGCCTAAAAAAAAAGCGTAAAAAGTGTTTGGCTTCCCCTCCATTTCAGATAGACAACTAGCTGTCAAGATAAAACAAGACAAGATAAGAAAAGATAAGAAAGTCCTTTGTTTGTCCCACAACAGAAAAGCATACAGTCAAAGCAGCATACAAGAAAGTGTGTAGTGCAAAAATGGTTGTTTCATCTTATTAGAGATAGATCTTGCATTCCCCATAATGAAGGATTGTATAACAGGATGATGTCATCTCTGCTTATCTCACAACACAGTACCAGCACGTCATTCTCACTTTCTACTTAGCTCTCAGGGAACATTGGGCCTAGCACCAGTTAGCATTGACGTGCTACAGGCTGCTAAAAGTTGATCTTGTGTGTAAACAATGTGATCCTGGTTACATGTAGTATCTCTAGACAAACCTCTACAAACGCAACCAGTTTGGTGTCAATGGCCAACAAGGTTGACCAAAAAAAGTCAAGACAAGCTCAAAATATGAAGAGAACTGAAAAAAAGAAAAGAAACAAGGAGGGAGCTGCTGCAACAAACAGCCACTTGGCCACTTGTTTGATCTGACAACAACCATGGCAGATGCTACCACAAGCATGAATTGCTTTCCCTTCCTCATTAACATGCTGTTTTTCCCCATCACCCATTCACATCTTTGAATTGCCATTTATGGTTTTCTTGGAAATTTTTAATGTGACAGTTATGTCATAGCTTAATCAATTATGGAAGCTAGCCATTAACTAATAATTAAAAAACTTGGGGGAGTGACAGCTGATAATTTTAGGCGACGAGAGCAGCCAGCAATTAGCTATTTTGGGGGCAAGACTGCTTTTCTGTGCTGTATCACTATTGACGTTCAGATTTCAGATCAAATAAGTTATACTGGGGTGAAGTTGAAAGTCGTCTCCATGGCTACACTTACATGCAAAGAGTATTCAGTGCTTAATGTGACATAACAGTTAATAGTCTAATTTTTCTCATATCTTTAGATATTTCCATTTACAGTGCTTCAATATGTCGTCAGCAGGAGAGTGTTGCCTTTTGATGTTAATTAATGCAGGTTAACACTATAAATGCAAGATTATAATTACACATAATTGCACTGAGGTGGAGGACGATTTTCTAAAAACAAAGAGAAGCACCCCTGAGTCTTTATGTTTCACTCTGCAGACATGCATTTGAATGCACACAGTCTGCAGACATGATTGAGAAAGGCACTGAGATGTTTTGGGAATAGACTGGCAGCTGCAGAGAGATGAGGGTGATGAAAGGACAGCAGAGAGAGAGAGAGAGAGAAAGAGAGAGTGGAGAGCAGAGATAGAGAGTCTTTAGTGAGTTTGAGAAGGATTTTGGTCTATTTGATAATAAATGATGGAATGATATCAAGGAATCATTATTGCTCCAGACAGGGAAACAGCTGCACTGTGTGACCATTATGAGACTCTGCAGAGTGATGAAAGTCTCTTTCATCTCAAGAAGAAGAAGAAGAAGATGCTGAGGGAGAGAGAGAGAGAGAGAGAGAGGGGCAGGCCAAGACATCTGATGAGACGAGTAGAAACGATGGATGGGTGATTAAGATCTGACAGTTACAGACGAAAGAAGACGAGATGAGCAAGAGGCAGGGGGTAGAGAAATGTAGACGTCTCCTCTTCAGTTCCTACTTCCATACCTTCTTTCCTCTCTTACTCAGAGGTGTCCAGATTTTTCAGACTTTGGTTGTTCGACTGCAGCAGGGGCATTTGCTGAGTGAAATTTTTTGGAGAGGAAATATCTTTTTTAAAAAACCCATCTTTGACCGAGCAATAGCACCTGTATCATCACGAGCTTCAGTCGCTACCTTCACTACAAGTCAAAGTTGAGAGTTACAAGCTCGTCTCACTTCTGCCATTCCTGTCTAAAATACTTGAGTGCACAATCTTTAAATGAGGTTTCTGAGCATCTGCAGAGAGCAACCTCATGGACTCCTATCAATCTGGTTTCAGGCCTGACAAATCCACTGAGACTCTCATCTGCTGGACCTGTTTGCTGCTCCAGACACAATCAATGAACCATCAAATTCTCCTCCCACACTCTCTGTACTCAGCATCACAGGATCTACCTTATTGTGGTTCAAGTCCTACCTCACAGGTAGATCCTTCAGAGTGTCATGGTGAGAAGATAAGTGTCTGAATCACATGACTTATAGAGAGAGGTACCCCAAGGGTCAGTGCTTGGTCCCCTACTCTTCTCCTTTTACACCGTGGCTTTTCCTACCACTGCACTGCTGATGACACTCAGCTTTTGTTTGTTTCAGCTCAGCAACGCCACTTTCAACATCCAAAAACTGGGCTCATTGTTTTTCCAGTGTGAATCATATCAAATTGTGCCCATA
The DNA here is from genome assembly GCA_008086565.1 of Thalassoma bifasciatum. NCBI lineage: Eukaryota > Metazoa > Chordata > Actinopteri > Labriformes > Labridae > Thalassoma > Thalassoma bifasciatum. The sequence continues at coordinate 199,355 of RPOG01000879.1, read as the reverse complement.
AACTCTGCCAGAAATCTGGGTTTCAGGGAGAAAATGAGGGACTGCTTAAACAACAATGGTTTTAGGATTAAACATAATGGTATTGTTGTGTTTTGGCTTCTCTTCGCTGACCTAAAACAGAAAACTTTGAAAACAGCCTCCAGAGTGGCATCTTTCTGAAACGCTGTGGCCACTGATGCCTTGTAAACAGCAAGCCAGAGTTTTCAGTGGAAACCCTGATGTCATGCTCTGGTTTGCATTTGCGTAACTTTTCTTCCCGGCAACTTTAACTGCCATGCACAAACTAGAAAAAACAATAGCAATAATAGTGGACTACCCTGTTGTGCTTCTGCTCCTATATCTACTAACAAACTTTCAACAAAATGTGCATCCGGTGTTGAAGCATTTAATATACGCCAGATGATCAGCTCACCTATACTTGCCTTCGGGTGAAAGGTATTGACAGGACCTGAATCAAAAGGTCCAATTATGATCCATGTGCTTCTTGCTTCATAACAGTGTACAGTGTGAATCCAAACTCAAGATGAGAAAACTATTCACAGCAACAATAGCAACAAAGAATATGTTTCAGAAATTGTCTTTGCGTTATTTTGATATTAGGAACAAAAACCAAGTTGAATGGCTCCATGGATCAGCCTTACGTCACCGATGCCAGATCCACCAGGATTCAATAACAGGATCAGATCTGCGCCTCCTCTGATTAAACAAACAGCCAATCATAGTTTCGTATCGTATGGTGGCAGCAGTAGTGGCCAATCACATTCCAGCAGTGGGGGTCTGCCCTAAGCAGCTCTAAAAATGCCACTGCTCCTTCCTCTCATTCTTCTCTTTGTTAATCTTCTCATTTCCTCTCTTCCTATTCTTTCTTCCCCATCACTAAGTACTCTCTTTCTCCTCTCTTGCATATTTAATATGCATTCATCTGTTTCCAGATCTGATGTGTCATAAAACAACAAATTACCTCATTTGCCTCCTCCCTCTTTCCCCTCCATTACTGCTCTGTCTCCCCCCTCTCCCTCCTATTTCCCCCCTCTCTTTCTCCTCCTACTGTCTTCTACTCGAGCGGCATTTCCTCGTCAAGATCTCCTTTCTTTGCCTCCTTGCATCCACCACTCTGCCAGCCTGTTATCTCCTCCTCTCTCTCTCTCCTCTCTTACCCTCCTCAGTCTCATCCTTCCCTCCTTCGGCGCTTTGGCTGAGAGTTTTTTCGCTTGGTTCTGTGACCTTTAAAAAACTGCTGATCAAATTCTGCTGCTCATCCCATTATAGACGACAGGGAGAGGAAGCGGGGGAGCGAGGTCAGACGGGGAAGCGGGGGAGCGAGGTCAGACGGGGGTACGGCGAGGGATGGAGAGAGGGGAAGCCGGAGGAAGGAGAGGTATGAAGGGATGAAAAAAAACAGGCCGAGGAAGTGCGAAAATGTCCAACAAACAGTTTATGAGTCAGCGAGGGAGCATCACGACTCAGTTGTGACAAGTCAGAAACACATCGAGGTAAATATGCCCTTTTTCAGAAACCATAACCTTTTTTCTCTCTCCCCGTATTCATCGTAAACTTTACTCTTCTAATAAAACTCTGAAGCGAATCTTGGTTTACTGTTAACTTAATTAAGGCCGCCTGCCTGCGCCGTATCCCACTGTGTGCAGCAAAAAGCAATCTCCTATCGATTTGGTTCACACGACGATCAATTCATCTCCATTGGAGGCTATTAGGGACCATTTGTGGCTACTTAGGGCTCAGAGAGAGAAAGGGAGAGGGAGAGAAGGAAGCCTGTAAAGAAGAAGGCCGAGCTATGCAAAAGAGTGGAGGAAGCGTCAGAGAAGTAGGGATAAGAGAAAGGAAGGAGTAGTGGAAAGGGGGAGATAAAAGAGCGACAGAGATGGAGGAAAAACAATTATCGCAGGTGAAAATCGCTCCATTTAATATCCAATTTCCCCTCTCAGGCCCATTTATTGTCATCACAACTGTTCAGTCATATCTGTAATAACCATAATGTCCGAGTCACTCAGCTACGGATAGACTGCACAGCTTCAGCTGAGAGTCTGCACTTAGATTTATTCTACCGGACGACCATTAAGCTGGTACACTTCAGGCCGTGGCCATAAACCCCTGAACGGTGCTTTCATGGGAATAGTTCATGGTTACATACCTCAGACTTATCCTGCTGATGTGTTACCTTTACATGACTTGGCTGAACTCTTCAGTCATGTTAAGCTCCCTCTAAGCCCAGAGGCTCTCCTTTCAAATTTCCTCATCTTATCGGCTTCCTGAGATGGCGGAGGAGATTATCGAGATACTTCTGGAGATACTGCTTTATTTTTAAAATGCTTAATAGTATTTCATCATGAGGCTGTGCAGCTATACATGCTGAGATCAGGGGAAAAGCACACACCAGGAAGCCAAACAATATGGGTGTTTGAAAATTTTGCCCTGGGCGAGAACCAATGTTTCCAGGCTGGGGCTGAAGTTGAACACACACACACTGAAAAAGGTGAAACAACAGAGTTTGAGCTGCAGGTTAAAAGATGTACACAGTGGCTGAGGATCGATACTGAGGAATAATTCTGCATCAATACCTCTCTCAAAGCTATAGCCAGCAACCAGTTAGCTTCACAACTAGTTTCGAACATTTCTTCTAATTATACTAATGTAAGATTGGCATAAAAACACCATCCAACAGACAGACAGAGACTTCCTAAAGGAGCATTTCCTTAAATGTGCATGTCAAAAGGAAGCAAGCCCAAACATTAAGAAACATATTCTTATTACCTCTGTAGTAGCTCCCTCAATTCACTCCTGAATTTCTTCATAAAGAGATTAAGATCTTAGTTACATCAGATCCATCAAAATCAAAGGTTGGAGGGTTGTTGCAGTAGTTTTGCAATGATGAAATAGCTCTTGCTCTACCCAAAAGCAGTTAAACCTTTAAAGATTTACAGAAGGGGGACAGATATTTCTTAACTTGAGTGACGCAATTTCTATAAGTGCTGGTCAAGAGTGAATATCTGATCAAAGCAGGCATCTCAAGAGCTTCGTAGTCAACATTTTGACTATTATTATACAGAAGTATGAGAGTTTATTTCACTCGTCTTGTTTTCTGGATGGTCAGCATCAGGATTCGTTACCCATCAAACGACGGAGTATTTTTATTATTGTAAGGTATGAGTGGCCATAGGCTATAATACTGTGCTAACCAAATGTAAATGAGCACATATGACTTCCAGAAACACGGTGCGATTTTCTTCTGTAGGTTGCATCTGATTGAACCTCTCAGCGAAGTACACATATCCAGCGTTGGCATGCAGAAATAAAACAGCTAACAGGACTGAGAGTGTGTGGTGCTAGCTCTGCTAACTTTAACCACTCTAGACAAACATTGACAGTTTTATATACGTTTTCTTACTTTAAGACCAATACACAACAAAATTGTGAACATCAGAACATCCTGTCATGTCTTGCCAGTTTTGGTTAAGTTAGCTTTCAAGTTTCTGCCTTGTCTTCATTGTTTTGTCAGGTTTTATTTTGTACTCAGTTTTCCCTGTTATGTCTTTAGTTGTACTTCCTGTCCGTGGTTGTTTCTTGTAGAGTAGGTTTTGCTGTTAGTTTTGGAGGGTACGAATTTTTTTCAAAGCTGCTGTTTTGGGTTTTCTTTGGTACTTTATTCATTACATTAGTCTTTTTTCATTTAAAATTCTCTTTGTTACATCATCGTCCCATGAGTTTTGGATGCCGGCACTGTGATGCATCAATTCACCATTGGACAGATTGAGCGTAACGGAAAGTTTGGCAAGGAAATTATCAAAAAAGACCCAGCTACTTTCAGAATAAAACAAATAATGTCAAATCCAGATCAGAGCCAGGCCAGGAATCAACGGGTTTGTGGTTTTACGACCCAACATGAATGAAGAGAAACTATCAATGGGGTCGTGACTCCAGCTGTGTGTCAGCCTTGTGACTCGCTGGACTGAACACGCAGCCAGTGTGTTGACAAACACAGTCAACACGCAACAGAGGGCGGTCGAACTGGAAACATACCTGGTGTATTTCAGCCGTTACACAAATCCTCGTCACATCATTAATTGGTCGACTTAAACTGAACCATCCAATTAAGATTCAACTAAGTGTGTTATTATGCATCACTGTTCCCATTGACTAAGTATGAAGACTGTTGGTATGTAAAAGAGCTTAGAAAGAGAGAAAGGTCATATTGTAATGCGGTAAAATATTCCTTTGCCCAGTCAAAGTTTCAAAGAAAAAAAATCTGAACCGATTAACTCAGGGTTTTTAGGAAAACGTTCAACCGAGAAATGAATGGCATTGGCATCCACCCAAAAAGCTGATGAATTCATTCATTTATTCTGGACAATACACTGTTACAGGACTGACTATATGGCTTGTTGTTGTCAGGGGCAACCTCTCATATGAAGTACATTAGAGACGTTACTGGCTTTACTGATAATTGGCCAAATGTGAAAGAAACTAAGAGCAAAGTATCAGACTGAACTAAAAATCAAACATGATCTTTGCCCTTTTTTGCAGTTGGTTGTTTTAAGTCGCTGCCGAGACAGGCCGTCATTCTTGATTAGGCCTTTAGAGAGCTGCATGAGTGGCCTTTATTTCACACACAAAAACCCTGGCTCAACAAATCTGATTAACCAAACACTTGTCCAAAATTAAACACCCCTGTCCAAATTAAATGCATCTAGTTTGCCTGTCTGTTGGCCCGTCACTGTGTCAGTTTTCATACAACTGGCTGTCATGGCTGTCAACAGATGGAAACGGAGGATGGCAGCAGTGTTTGCCAGTTAGTAACATCCTGTAAGCACCCTCATGTGTCATGTGGAACAAGCGTGATGGATCAAGATGGCATTGTGTTAATGACGCTTTGCTGTGGAGGAGCACTCGTAGTCTCTCATTACGGTCACTCATCTCTGTCCTACCATTCGAGACGGGCTACTTAAAACTACGATGGTTATCTGCAGGCTCACAGGCAACATCCAGGCTCACTAATTCACTGCAATAAATCCCGGCACCTGAACAAATTCTTACAGCAGTTTACGTCCAAGAGATGTTCGGCTTACTTAAACGAGGTGTCGTCACAAAGACAGACGGATGGACCTTACTCAAATCGTATTCCTGTTCCTTAACAAGAAATGCCAAAGATGCAATTACCTATTTCTGTTACTGTCTCTGCCTCTCCTCTTTCTTTTTTTTTTTCGTTTGTGGTTTTTATTCTGAGCTTAAAATGTCACTGTCAAAGTGATTCACTGCTGGAATATATTCAAGCCCCCAGACACTTGAAACAAGTATTAAAGCACAATGGTGCCACATGTCGAGAAGTTGTTTCGCCTCGGTCGTCAAGATGAAGACGTTTAAGGAAGACAAGATGATTTTACCTATTTGCTCAACGGGCTGTGCTGTGCTCGGACCATTGACTTGAATGATGACGTTGCAAGTTTATCTTTACATCCAAAAAAAAAAAGGTGCTGGAGATGCTTGAAGTCACTTTGTGAAACTTTCGATGGCCATTTAAGGAAAAGATAGTTTTACAGAGTTAATAGTCCAATAGATTTGGGTGCTTTTCATCAACACCGTCACACACCATTAGACCTGAAAGTAAGACTTCGATCAGATTAAAACTTCACAAAAATCTGACATACAGTGGTGCCTATGGTTGGGAGGTCGTCGTTAATATGAATTAAACACCATTTTTCTGTCCACCCCAGCCTCTTCACTCTGTCCCTCTCTCCTGTCACAAGCCCCATGGATCCATTTTCACATCTCCCTGTGAATTAACTAGAGTGATTAATATTCCTATGAAACATTTCTTTATGTAAACGTGACATTTAAATGTCAGAAACACCGGCTAATCAGTTTGGTATTTCTACAGATCTTCCCTCCCTGTGTCTGGTTGTCCACCCCTCTGTCTCTATCTGTCCCTGCCACTGCTCTTTTGTTTCACTGTCAGTTTAAAGCTGCTTCCTTTCTCCCTTCAAGTAACACAACCATTAAGAATGTTATTACTGTAAATGTTAATTCTAGCATCCAGGCCTCTTTTTTAACACACCGTTTGCTCAGTTTCTTTTTTTCAGTAAGCCTCGTCATTCATTGATTAGATAAGTATTGGTATTTTAAGCCAAGACTGGATGATACATGGGGAAAAAAATATTATTTTGATCATTTTTTCTTCATGTTGGTTAATAATTGTCAAGATGAATGTAAAGTTACTGTGCTTTTTAAATTCAAAGTCTTATTTTGTGACACCTCCCTTTGTAATTGGGGAAATGGGTGTAAACAATGTTCACAAATGCTAACTTCTTCTACTCTAGTTTAATACTCTGAAAGAGGTGCTTTTGCAATACACTGCCCCCTACAGTTTGGGAATGGGCGCCTGACTGACACCCAATGAACGCCCAATGAACTTCAACAGATGCAAGAGTGTTCAAAGTATAAAGCAACACGTGGTCTTGTGCCTCATTTCCTGGCGTCACGTTCTTGTGGAAACTAGGAATAGACCAATAAGTGGCTCAGGCCAATTATCAGCGCCAATATTTGCAATTTGATACCTACTGGCATCTCCCCCTTTTTTTCATCAGCTGATAAAAGAAACAGCATTTTGAAATATTCCATTTATTTCCTACTGATCCCATTTTAAGTTGTTGATAATGATCAGGCATAAAGCAAGAAATGAAATAACTGGGAAATTCCTCCAAGTTATTTTTAGAAACATCTGCCAGAAGGCATTTGAACAAAATTAAGTGTTCAAATTTGTAGTATTCAAAATTTTAACACCAGTATTTTCACTTTTACTGCAAATGAAAATTATCTCCAAGTCTCGATTATCTGCCTTCTTGACTACCAGTGATAGGTATTGACCCTGAATAAGATTCAAGATTCACTTTATTCACCATTGCACATTTTTCAGTACAAAAGAATTACATCCTGTCTAAGAAAACATAAAAACAAGACGGAGACATTTTCTTCAGCGCCCCATTTCACTGGATAGAGTGAGTGATAATACTGGGAGAGAAGAGGGAGAAAAAACTTAATGCCACACTTGGCTGAGGGTTGGGGCACAGTTTGGGATTAAGAAAAAACATTTCAGCACATACGCAACATTCAAAACCATTACAACAATGAACTCATACTAGTCTATCTCCTGTTGAAACCATAATACAGATGCAAATATGGGTCTTATAAAAAGAAAGACCTCAAGAAACCTCCTTCATGTTATCAGTTGGGAAATGGATCGAACTTTAACACCAAAATACTCCTGCATACAATTAAACTCCCATTGTTATGAGAAGTCTGCTTTTAAGTTGTTATTTGAAGCTTAGTAAAGGAAAACACCATAATTAATACATCTGTTGACAAATGTAACACCTCCAGCAATGTGTGCAGCACATTAGCACAACAGAGGAACAACAGCAAGTGAGACTGTGACTAACACTCGAGTCAATGAACTTGCTATCACAGTAAGTGTCCACTTCAAACCGACACAAGCAGTCGTGCTGCGAACTGTGCCGACCTTCAGGATTCAAAGCTGGTTCACTGCCGAGTTAAATGTATGCTTTGGTCAGAGACAGGCTGATCCAAATGATAGAGGCTCCAGTTCCAAGTGTGCAAGATTTCAGTGTTGGTCTGCAGAAACAGACAAGGATGTTTCTTTATGTGAACGCTTCATTCTGTTAACAAAAATTCAATTTTAACTTTCATTTCAGTTCCAGACTCTCATCATAACAGCGAAGTCTCAACGATCCCAAATCTCAGAGATTGGAAGGTTTATTTGTAGCAGACGCATTTGAGTGGCGCACAGACAACATTACATCCGGGTGCATTCAAATCTAGACAAATCCAACATCACACAGTCATGTTCTAAAAAAGAAGAAGCCAGACAGCACAGATACCAGCGCACACTCAGAGCTCAGAGCTGGGGGACATTTTCTCTCCGCAGACTATCAATCAGATATCATTAGATGGCTTCAAACAGTTTCGTGTGCATGTGTGTGTGTGTGTGTGTGTGTGTGTGTGTGTGTGTGTGTGTGTGTGTGTGTGTGTGTGTTTGTGTGTGTTGGCCTTGGGGTGATAGTGAGCCGAATCTATCATTAGCAATAATTGGCGGTTGCTGCAAAACCTCTTAACAGTAATTTACTGTGATTGACCAACTGATTATGATAAATATAATACACATTATGGAAAATAATGCACCTGTCTTTTATTTCCTTCCAACTTTCTTCTTTTTCAGGTCACAACTTCCCCCTCTGATATTTAGTCCCAGCTCTATCAATCAAGCTATATTGTAACAAATTATGTCTTTGATGTAAAGCTTGTCCATCTGTTTGTCTGCCTGCTGCTGCTGCCTTTGAAATCCTTCTCTCCCTCTATCAGGCTGTCAGATTTTTTTTTTGTCTGATCCAAACAGACCAAAGAACATTGCTGACATTATCAGAGGAAGGCAGAGGGAGTGAAATGCTTGGATTTGTCTCGATATGTTTTATCTGCTCTGCCGCTTTGATGTGAACTGGACTGGTTCTGACAAAAAGGACACGAGAGACGGGTTGACAGTCGCGAGTGAAGCTATACCTTACTCAAAAGTGGAGGCGTTTCCTGTAAAGAAAGGAAACCAAGGGCCTGATTTACTAAGATCCCAAACAACAAGAACTAAATTGCAAGGGCTATTAGTGGGCATGCTGCAGATGAACGACTATGATTGCAAATGATAACAGGTACAAAAGTGGTGCAGACCATCGTATTTAAATAAGGCTTTTGTGTGTCCCATCTGTCTCCATGGAAAGTCTGGAGGAGCACATTGCCTGTAAAATAAAGATGACATTTGGAGGTGTTGGTGAGGGACACAAATAAAAACTAGAGCTTAAGTCAATTGCACTATAATGTATAATTTTAGTATCATCAATGGTTTTTTGCTCTCCAATAATTATTTAAGTGCAGTTTTGTTTGTTTCACTGAGTTTTTTTTTGTTTACGGTTAATTGCATTTTTAAAAAAACACACTTTTGATGCATTTACTACGTCCAAAGTGCATGGGAACTGAATACACTTGCCTTTTGACGTAGTGTTTAATACTAGGGACAGGGCACCAGAAAAAGTACTCAGGGAGATACTGGCACTAACTGTGCTGCCATGCTGGAATGATCCAGTTGAAAAAAAATGCAGCGCTGCAAGTAGTTTTCCATTGGAGACAAGGCACGGCTCCTTTTTGTGATTGGCTTCAAATCAACACTTAGGTCATTCAGTGGCTAAAAATGTCTCATTTTATTCCTCAAAGTCCAAATATGTTTACATCAGCATGATAGATTTTTTCTTCTCCCTCATCTGTAATTGCATTGCGGTGTGCAACTATTTGTGTGTAACCCAAATTAAAATATCGAACTATCTAAATATACATGCAAAAACATGATCCGCAGTCCATTTCAGGTCTGATAAATTCTGTTGCAGGTGCTTAATGAAAACATTTGCTTCTCCTCATCCTAGTATTTTTGTGCGCTCTGATAATCTGCATGTATTCGTTCATTGTTATATGCATATTTTGCTTATTTGATGGACGCGATCTGTGATGCACCTGATTTCACCGTCAGCTTAGTGGGAGTTTTCAAGTTTGCACGTGTTTTTATACACGCACACCTTTAATAGATCAGGCCTACAGCGTAAAACTTTGTTTTTACAGGTTAAATACTTGGCTGTTGTACAACTAAGCATTTGGTTATCTTAGCAGCAGCAGTGACTATAAACAGATGTCAGGAGTTTGATAATTTCCCAAAACATTTATCCTCTCCTGGCTCCTTAATGATGCGAGTTTCTTTTAATTATCACCTTTCCCTCCTCTTATATCCTCCTGGCTGCTCTCTCTTCTTCTCTGTCTCTCTCTTTTCTCCTCCTCTCCTTTGGTACCATCCTCTCTTTTCCTCTCAGTGTCTTTACTTTTTAACCATTTTTCTCATGTCTCCCCTCCCTTCACCCCGTGCCTCATTCCTAACATCCCTCTTTCAATCAGTTGTTGTGTTACTCTGCTCTACACACACACACACACACACACACACACACACACACACACACACACACACACACACACACATCCCCAGTCAGTTTGTAAATGAATTATCAGCCCACCAGAGGTTTTCTGTTCGTGCACTCTTATATCTTAATGGCTGATCTATGCAGGCAGTGCTTTTATGAGAACAAAACGTGTGTGTGTGTGTGTGTGTGTGTGTGTGTGTGTGTGTGTGTGTGTGTGTGTGTGAGTGAGAGAGAGAGAGAGAGTTAGAACACAAGGGGGTTCAACTGCATGATAAATAGGATGTATTAGAAAGCACCTAGATCGCACCCACAGGCTCTGGTTTTGTGTGTGTGTGTGTGTGTGTGTGTTGTTTTCATGTCTACATGTTTAATAAGTGTGGTTCATTGCAGAGGCCTGGATTTCGCCTGATTTTATGTGTGAATGAGCGATGTAATGGGTGTGCGCTAAGTGTATTTAGTATTTTAAGTGCATGTGTGCAAGTGTGTGAGTGTGTGTGTGTGTGTGTGCAAGTGTGTGTGTGTGTGTGTGTGTGGTTGTTTGAGAGGAGTAGCGGGATATGTAGAGTGGAAATGACACCAGACAAACCCACAGATGGACGCCCAGCGGGCTAAGAAACATTAAGGCTGCACAAACACATTAACAAACACACACACACACACACACACACACACACACACACACACACACTCGCTCTCTCTCACACACACACACACACAGAATGGTAAGTAGATGTTGCTCTCGCACTCTCTGAATAATCTCATGGGAGTGGAATGAAATCAACCACATCATTGGTGGTTGTGGCGTGTTTGTGTGCTTAGAAACACGTGAGGATCCAAGTGAGTGTGTGTTGCATTATTTTTGGTAAACAGTGCTAGTTATTTTTTATTAGTTAATTATTAAAACTTAAACTGTGTTCCTGAACTGTTTTCTTCCTGGATCTGAAAGAGAAAGGTTCATTTTCTAAACACAAGCTGCTCCCCAAACGTTTCAGTTCTGTCAGTAAGTCTGGAGACAATAACATCGGTGTGTTTTATTGTGTTTGGGTCGCGGGCCAGGATTAAATTAACTTTGAGTCCTGGTCTGAATGGGAGACATTAAAAGAACCTTTGGTGTCCCAGCTCACAATGAACTGCTGGCCAACTTTTCCACCTTATTTAAATGAGCTTCATTGTGCTCACAGCGCTCATAGCATGAATGGGCGCCGGGCGCTTTATTCCCTCCTGCTCACCGTTATGAGGCAGAAAATGTGGCCATATTTCCATAATATCACTCGGGGTGCTATCACCGAGGCTGCATTTGCTGATGGCCCATTCATTGTCAATGGAGCCCATCCAGCCGGAGCTTGCTCTCGGAGCGTGTGGACATGCAGGCACGTCTGTGTGTTTACAGGACAAAACCACCTACGAGCAGACTGCACTTAAGCCATTTATTGTGCAGTGAATCTGGAAGCCTGTGCACCTTTCCATCAGCGCTCTAGCAGCTACCACAGGCCAAACAGATCATAGTTTGCCAATATGTTTTTAGTTCAGAGCTACAGCTGTTCTCTGCTTCCTGGTACACTTGGCCTGGTTTCCAAACTGGGTTATACTGCGAATCCTTAATTTACCTGCGATTTGTTTTGTGCATAGTTACTGGCACAGCTTCAAAAAACTGAAAGTATTTGTAGGACAAAACTGCTGCAGGTGTGTGTACTGAGATACAGAAAGAGAAATTCAGAGAATGAAAAAATAAACAGGAACTTTGATCCAGAAGACCTCGCAGATGTTTGGCAATGAAATGTCCAAAAGGGGTGTAATATCACAGACCACAGCACAAAGAATCTGATTTTATGAAAAGAAAAGCCTTTTTTATTAAAACTGTTGAAGTGCAAATCTATGTTTTTAGGCTGATTTTTTTGTGTGTGTGCAAATTAATGAATAAAAGTGACATTGCTTATTTGACTGAATGGGGGGGTAGGGGTTGATCTTGTATTAAAAGTGCACATGTGTAAATAGTGCAGGCTGCCTGTTACCACTGCTAGTGGACATATCAATCAAAAATATCAATACCAACATTAGTATCAGTATTGATCAGTACTTGCATGATGATATTGACACTTAAAATTATGAGTATTGTGCTGATTTCCTACCAGTGCGCGCAAACTGTTTGATCAAAATGATACATTAAATGCTGGGATTTATGAATTGCTGTTATCTATAAATATTCCAATTGACTGTTTTACATCAAAAGCAGAAAAAAACTAAAGCACAGGATTATTTTCTAGTTAAAAATATATATTTTTTAACTTTCATTCATGATCAGAAACAAAAGTTGTAGCGTTTGTATATTATTCTTGATTTATGTTGACAGACAGCTTTCCTGTGCGAAAAATATTGAAATGGTTTGACCAATGACTGTATATAGAATGGACAGCCTGCTTCCGCCTGTCACCGTTCTACGTTTTTGAAGCCAAAAAACCCCGTTTCTCTAGCCGCCATTGTGCAGCCAGAGTCTGCGCAGTAGAGAATTTCTGGTGGAGCAGAGTAAAAAAGAGAAATAAAAATATTTATTTCTTCTTCTTCAGAAGGTTTAGTCTCCTTTTGGCTCTTTCCCGAAGTTTCTTATATCCCCGGTAAAAACTACTCATGAACGGCAGCTGTCAACTATCGTCAAACAAAACTTATATCGCGGTTTTTAACGTCCAATAACTAATGAGAAACTAACTTCTCAGAAAAGAAAACACCCGAACACCATGCAGCCAGATGACATCGTCATACTACCTTAGCGTAAAGATGAGAGAAACGTTTCTACGAGGTATCGTAATTTTTTTAAGTTTTCCCGGCTCATATCTGGAATACATGGGGAGGCGGGGCTTATGACCTATACTGCAGCCAGACACCAGGGGGCGGGGCATCTGCTGGAGGCTTCAGTTTGAGCCAAACGTCGTTACGTCCACTCATTATACAGTCTATGGGTTTGACTCTATAACTCCTCCCTTTATATCACACAATGCACTATGAACTTGGGCAGATTTGTTTTCATTTTCACCTTGACATATTTGTGTATTAATCTCCCTGTGGACTGAGCAATCTGTTTGTTAACCTGTTAAACCACTGTGCAATATCTTGACACCTGTTTAGTGTCTGTTTAACCCATTTCATTCTGCTACAATCACAATTTATATAATGTGTATCTTGCTCTACCTTTGACACTCATTGCTTTTGGTACTTGCTGCTTATTTTGTCGTTATTGTTTATAATATTTCTTACTGTATGACCTCTATCTCATTTAAATTTCTTGCTGCTGTTTTGTATTGAGAGTTATGGTTGCACTGAATTTCCCCCTGGGATCAATAAAGTATTTCTGATTCTGATGTTTGGCGCTAACCTCTCATATCCACCATGCTTATGACTGTGCCTGCTAACTGCTCAGTTTCCTCTGTTAAGACCTCATAATAAGATTGAATCAGTAATGTATAATAGCACTCAGCTCCAGAGCAGGACATTTATTAAATGAAAATGTCATCAGGACTAAATGGTGTGATTATGAAACATGGATCTGAATGCTATAATAAGCCCAGAGGAATGATTGGATATGACTTCTCCAGCAGATGGTTGGTTGATTTTCCCCTCTCTTTCTTTCTGTAAGAAGTAAACTATACTGCAGACAATATACTGAACAAACAAATCCCAGATGCTTCAAGCTTAACGTGATACCTGTGCGCCTGCTAACCACAAAAAAAATGAATTATTCAGTCGTAAGAACTACAAAGATGAACAAATGTCTTTGAGAGCACCTTTTTTTTCTCTTTGTTCTTTGTGTTACAGCTGTAGGGGCTGCAGAGCTTATGTGGAGTTAAAAGGTTTTTTTTGTCTTGTTACGCTGCCCAGAGTTTGTTTAAGGGTGATGTTTCTTGTTAGAGAAACTAAAATGGACTTGCTATCACTTACCAGTTACTGGACCTAATTTGAAAGACGACTGCAAAGGGATAGTTCAAGTTTTTTTAAATGGGGTTGTATGAGTTTCATGTCACAAGTAATTTTACGAGTAACAATGGTTGGGACAGCTCGGCCCCTCAGTGAGAAAGTGCCGGGAGAAGAAGCACGCAAGCTCTGCTACAGATTTACCTCAAACAGGGCTGAGCCGTATAATTCAGCTAATTCTGAGATACTCTGACCCAAGCACTAATGTCAGTTTTAGTCTACACTCTAGTGAGAATTTTCTCCGCGCTCTACTTTGCCATCAGAAAACCATTTGCATCTCAGTCCAAACACCAGCACCTTGATAGCCTGGCTGATGAATTTGTGCACCCAAGCACAGACTTCTCAAATTAACTTAAAAGTTCAAAATCTGCATAATCCTAACAAAAAGTTTCAAAAACACAGAGGAATTCATAAACATCCTTAGTGTCATTGACCAGAGCATGGTAAAGTAAATTATGATAATTATGATAATATCTAAAAAAGTTTGTAAACAGGATTTTTGGGAGTTGATTTGCATCAACAATTAAAGCTTCAATCAGCCCTTATCTCCATGTACATGCTGAAAGATTTTCCTTCACTATTTCCCATGTATGTAGATGAGGTCCTGCCCTGACAGAAAACATACATGAGAAAATGATAAATGTTCATCATCAATATGTGAAGTAAATACAAGCCAAATTTGAAGATGATCCATGAATAAACGTGGGTGGAGTTCAAATACATGCCTTACAACTTCTCAAAATCTGACATTTGGCCCAAATGACCAGAAACTTTTTTGTAGGTCTTGGCGTGGTACTTTTGTACAAAAAATTAAGGCATGTAGCTCAAAGCATAGATATATGGGTCAATGACAAAAAGAGGGTCTAAAAACATATTTTTAAAAAGTTCTTTGAAAATGGATAAAAACATATTTCTGAGTGAAGAATTAAGTTTTCCAACAGATTTCAGTAGTTGACCAACATTTCAAAGTTTCTAGGTTCATTATTTTTTAGTATTTTAAATTTGAGCACCCAAAAATGTCAGGTGGAGCAACCAAATATATGAAAATATATTTATATGTCCCTGTTATTTTTTCTGTGTGAAATTATTGGCAAGTATCTCTCAAGTGTCTGTAGTGACTCATACTTTTTCATTTTGTGTGTTTCATTTGTTTTATTTGTGAATAAGATAAATAATTTTATGTTAAAATAACATTTCACATTATGACATTGGTTGTACCACCTGACATGGAAATTGTTCCAGTCACCAATGAACTGAAAAACCCTTTTTTATCAGTATTTCAGAGAAATCTACAAACTTTTCCACTTGGTCACACATGCCATTTGGGCTCCTCTGGCTGATGCAGTTTCCTGTTTCCTGTTTTATTCTCTTCACTTTAAAATAAAAGTCTAATGTTACGGTTGCACCACCCTGACATTTGACAAGGTGAAAATTACGGGACAAAAGTTTTTTAAATTTCTCAACAGCTGTAAAATTATTTTTATTTGCAAAGAATGTTTTATTTAAAAAGGTTCAAGTATAAAATAATGCCACTGTATTTTTAATTTCCATTTACAATAACTGACATTCAATTTTTAGAGTTTAATTACTGTGGATACTTGTCAGGACGGTTGCACCACCTGACATTTTGGGGGTTTGAGGAACCAAAACACAAAAAAACATGTTATATTTTAATAGTTTAAAGATGTTTTCAAATAACACAGGTTTCATAGAATAAAGAAATACATGTGATGAAATACTCAATTCATGATGGAAGGAAATATTGCACTCGGACACAAAAAAGGGGACGTCACGTCATTGACCCATATATATAGAAGGCTAGATGCCTCGTCTGTGCTGTAAGCTAATGGGAAGTAGCTAATTAACTTGCAAGCTTAAGAATATTTTCAAAAAATGTTTTTTTTGCAATTTAAAAGTTCAGCCTGAATCATTGCCACGTGAATAAGGTTTTTAATAAACCAATTCGTTTGTAAATCCGTCGAGAATTCAGCGAGTTATGAGTGTTTTAGTGAGTAAATCATCATCCTCTCCATTGACGACAGAGCACCGGCCTGTTCCAAGAATGGCCGCTATGGTAAGGCATCTAGTCTTCTTATATATATCTATGGCTCAAAGTAGCTGGTAACCCTGCTTTTTTCTTAGCAAGGAGGCGCTGTAGAGCATGTACGAGCACAAAAATGTTGGCATACTGTCCAAGAAAGCCAGTTGTTGTTCAAAGACCTTTTAAAAATAAGTCAACAACTGTGGTTCATGCCATGCTATTAAGACTATCCTTTCTAATAACTTAATTAGTCAAGTTATCCATTTTGACCACCAATAACACACCAAAATTATTACCTGTTCTTGTCCTTGAATATTTCACATTAAACGACTGAACAAGATTACATGCAACATAAAAATGAAAGGGTGTGTGTGTGTGTGTGTGTGTGTGTGTGTGTCCATGTCCATGTCCATGTCCATTCTGAACATGAAGGGTCCCACGATATCCTTTTTAGTGTTCATTGAAATGACTTGGAAAGGTTTGACGCACTAACCCCCTCACATATAACACTTGTAGTTGACACATGACTACAGCTTCCTGCTCCTCAGCACATTTCCTCTCCTGACCTCACTCTGTCCTTCACACCTGTTTATTCCCTTCTGCCACACCTTTCTGTGCCCTTCACTCCTCTCTGCACATCCTTCATCTCCCTCTCTCCAGCTGCAACCACTCTGAGACCTTTCTTTCTACACCCTTGCTCAAACGTGACTCTTCATAACCTCTCTACCTCCCTATATGTCAACCCCCCTATACCCTTCTTTATGCTCGTTCTCTCCTTTCTTTCCCGTCCGTACCGCCGTGTCTCTCCCACCCCTCTGCAGCAGTCTTCCTTAACCATCTATCTTCCCTCCACTCCTTCCTCTGACCTTGTCTGCTTCAGGTTTATTTGTCTTATCCTACCTATGCACCCCTCAATCCCTGCCTTACATCTATATATTTCTGCTACATCCTTCCTTGTCCTTCACTGCCTCCTTCCCTCCCTCCTTTAGTCTCACATTATCACCACCAGCACTTGAGCAACATAGCGACACCCACAATCACAAAAAATCACTCCCAGAAAGACTGCAGCGTCACCTTTACACACACAAATACATGCAAGCAGGCAGACACTCGACGCCGTAATCAACCCCACACATGCCCAATTGCACACCAAACACTCCGGCTTCATCCCTCTTGGTCCTAACTCCTCACACACACACATACACACACTCAGATGTAATCACGGTGAGTGCTGAGAGTGCAGTGCAGAGGTGTGAGACTTCTAAACGCTACTGCCTGCCATCAATCATAAAAAATCCTTTCTGTGGATTGGGCAGCTGACACTGCCGCCATTACGCATTGTCCCCTTTTATTTCAATCAATCACATCTTCCGCGCTGCAAAGGGCCTGCAGATTGCCAAATGATATTGGCTGCCTTTCATCAGACTCAGTGAATGATTATGTTGGTTTCTGAGAAGATGCTCACTTTGTGCTAATGTTTGCTCAGGTTGTGTGTTTTTCAGTCAGGTTTTCAAATTTGTGGCCTTTGAAGAACGTGTGGCTCATATTTATCACTCCAAACATGGTGAGATATACAGAGGCCCATTTCTGCCAGTTCAATAAATTAAGCTGACAAACTCACATTGTTGAGATTTTTTGCCCATATTAAGTCATAATTATGAGATTTAAAAATCAAAACTCTGAGATTAAAAAGTTGAAATCATGAGATCCATGTGATCCGGTTGGCAGTGTAGTCATAATTAAAACCCTTTCAATGATGCGACTGCTGAGCAATATCCTGTGCAGAAAAGAAGATAAAGATAATATTTTATTGGTAAATGTGTTATAGCCACATTTAAAGTAAGTCTCAACGCACTCAAAATCCGTTTCTCTTTGATATTCAACAGCAGCTGGAGCTCACTCCAAAGTAAAGAAACTTCTTAGTGAGCTTTCTTCCTTTCCATTATCTCAAAATTGTATCTTTTTATCTCATAATCATGACTTTATCTCATGATTATGACTTTTTTTAAATCTCATAATCATAACTTTATCTCATAATTTCAACTTTCTTTATGACAACCATAATTTTTTCTTAACACTTTGACATATTTCTGATCATTTTGACTTTTTCTCACAATTGTAACTTTTTCTCGCATAATCATGATTGTATCATCTCATAACATGACTTCATCTCAAAATTTTGACTTTTTATGCCATAATTATGCCTTTTTGCCCTCAAAGTCATGAATTAACATGGACAAAAAAAATTGTCTTATTTATATTTTTAATTTTCAAACTTCTTTGTAATTTTTTAACATTTGAAATGGGCTTCCATAGAGATGAACTTAAATATTTTCTATGGATATTTCCTGTAAGTCAGCACCTAAATAAAAAATAATTTCGAGTTCCTATCACCAAGTTAATCTGCCAGTGAACCAAAATTAGTGTAGATGCAATAAAAATAAAGTTTGAACTTAGTTGGGTTTGGAAAAGTTGGACAGGTGTTATTTGCAGACAATGCAGGGCATCAATTCATCAAAGAGCAGCAATAAAGAAAACTGAGTCTTTCATTTCAAAGTGAAACCTAGCATTGAGTACACTTCAGCAAAGGTAAGAAAGACTAGAACACGTCAACATTGTTGCCTGAGCTACAGATTAAAAGTTATTTATCCACGTTTAAATCATCTCAGTACGTGGCAATAAAACTGTGGCTTTGTAGAACAACCTGACTGTGCCAAATAAATCTTTCTCTTTTATTAAATGGAAAAACAAAGAAATTTTCAGAATAATTCAGGATTTTGAATTATTAATTAAAGGCTGGTTTGCTCTAGAACAAAAGAAGTGTACGTGCTACAACAAACTCATACAGCTTCACCAGTGGAGAACAAGACAAGAAGGCAAATTTGCTGAACTCATTGAATCCTGACCCAGAATCTGAGTGAATTTATTTCAGCCGCAGACCACAGTGTAAGTGTTCATATAGAGTGATTTCTAGAGTTAAGTCTTTTTTGCTGAGCAGTGGCTGTGTCTGGTTCCTAACACCTCTCCTTCCGCCTGAAAGTACAAAAAGCCTGTTCTCCTGACTTTTTAACAAGGCACCAGACAGTTCTTACAAAAGACTGTGTTATCACAGGCTCTTTCTTCTTGACTGAGAAGTGCCAGGAGCACGATGATGATGATGATGATGATGATGATGATGATGACAGGATTTCAACTTAAGACCTCGTGGGACTCGGCTTTAACCTGTTGCTCTCTCAATTACAAAGTAATTTAAGTCCCATCAGTGTGAAGCTGCGTGTTGTTTGACAGGGTCCTGGCTTCAGACCTCAGAGTGCCTCCACTGTCAGCGCCAGGAGTAATGTAAATTTTTGTATGTAATTATGCATGGAGCCAACATGCAGGTGGCCAGTTATTTTGTGTCATGGACAGAAAAAAATAGTCATGCATCAAGCTTGCATTTTTTTATTTTTCACTGTTTCAATTTCTTTTCTTTTGCTGGAAATCACACAAGCAACTGAACGCTACTCAAGCACTGGCAGTGGTGCAACATTCCTATTGTTATTAGCTGTATAATAGAAAAAATTGGCATTAGTTGAGCTAAACAAACTTAAGCATAAGCTGTGCTACTCGAATGTTAGCAGTGGTGCAACGTAAGTATTAGCATTAGCAATGAAAATAAAATTTGCCATTAGATATACTGAATTAGGGGTTCCCAAAGTGGGGGTTGCGAGACGCTGAAGGGGGGGTCGCGAGATGACTTCAGTTTAGAGGGAATATCCACAGCTATCCCAGACCACAACTAAGGTACTAACGCCATTTGGCTCAACATACCTGTGTGAAAAGACTTTCTTGGCCCTGACGTTTATTAAAAATAAATATATATCTTGTTTGAACGTGGAGGATGATCTCCGAGTGGCCGTCGCCAAAATTAAACCCAGAATGGACTTGCTGTGCTCCACGCATAGTGCCCATCCATTTCATTAGGTGAGATAAACACTGAAACATATATCCCAAAAAGTTAACTTGCACTGCAACAATGTTCACGTTTACACAGAGCTACAGTTTATGACTATTACTTGAACTGAGTTATTCTTGTTCTAACATGGAATTGAAAGTATTGTGCCAAAATTGAGTTTGCACACGACTGTAACAATGTTCGTTCACAAGTTACAGAGAAATAACTTTGACATATTCTGCTTTTATTTCATATTAAACTGTTACATGTAAAATCATAACATAGTTTTCAGGCTGTTGTTCTTTTTTGTGTCGTCATAATGCCCATGTTTGGATACCCTTATTGGTGCATTTGTCCTACGCCCACGTTTTCTTATGCTTCAGTCACCTCTGGGGATAGTGGGGGTCACTAGTCTCTGCCACCTTTGTTTTGGGGGTCACGGGCTGAAAAGTTTGGGAACCCCTGAGCTAAATGAATGTCGACATTAGCAGGGCGATATGAAAAGTGACCTAATCCATGCTAAATGAACTGGCAGCTCTACATAAATGTCGGCATTAGCCGTGCATGTTAGCATAGCTTTGCCACCCAATGAGTGGTATATACACATGTCTATCAGCATTAGCTGTGAAAATAAAAGTTGCTGTTTATTAAGCTGTATGACTGTTAGCACTAGCTGTCCTTCATAAATGTCGGCGCTAGCTGTGCTCATGAACCTTGGCATAGCTGTGCTACCATCAAGCGGCAACTTCCGGTCTGAAAAAATGAGACAACACGGAAGCTCTAAAAAGCTGCTGTTCCTCGAGTGACCACTTGAGGCTGGCAGACGGGAAAAAGGCCGTTTTCAGAGCTGAAATTATCGTATTTAAAGCCTGGTACAAACTCTGTCTCCCGTCTGTATCGCTTATTTCGCTAACGACACACACTGTGGGGGGGTGAATTTTTTTCTAACTCGGCCGTTTGGAAGATATCAAGATCGAGAGCTTACCCAATCAGAGCCACAGCTCAGATCACGTGACTGACGGGCGCCCAATAGTTGTGAGTTTGGGCACACGTCACTCGTCCCAATTCCAATATGGCCGCGCCCGCCGTTTAGCCTCAAAACGGAGCTGCAGTAACAGACGGGTGACGTCACGGAGACTACGACCATGTTTTATACAGTCCATGGCTACCATATTATTAGCAATGGCGCAATACAAATGTTAGCATTAGCTGTTCAAATGGAAGTTGGCATTAGTTGTTCAAAGAACTTAAGCATTAATTCTTCCAAAATCAGCAGCGACATTAGCTTTGAATATGATCATTAGCATTTGTTGGGCAACGTGGGCATCAGTATCAGCGGTGCTACGTGGAGGCAGCATGAGCAGTAGCTATTCTATGGTTGCCATTGCTTTTTCTGTGAGCCCAATAACGTGCAAAACAGAGAGAGGAACTCAACATTATCTTGAAACTTTCTGCAGTATTTTACCCAGACCCCAAAAAAGTTTCCATGCCAGTTTGACAGTATTTGGGATTTTGTTAAGAAGACCACGTTTGTTTCCCCCTGTCTGCAGGAAATGTAGAAGAACAGTGACTGCAGAGGAAGAAACGAGTATTGCTGTAGCCTGGGTTCTCTCTCTTTTTTTTTTTTAAGGAGTTGTTTCTTGCAAAGTGTCCGGGCTTATTCTGAAAACATAGACCAGGGTAGAATAAGAGATGTGGTTTAATTATTTATACAGAAATGTTCTTAAACAAACAAAAGAATGTGGAGCTGTCTCCTAACTGTGCGTCCTTTGTCTCCCTTCAACGAACACCAATCTGGTGGCAGAGGCGACAGGCATCAAAATAACTTCTGAAAATTATTCCTAACAGTTTGACTTCACTCTTGAGTCATCAGCAGTTTTTCCAGTAACTTTTGTGAACAGTTGGTACACTTTGTTGATGCTCACAAATGAAATTGTTCCAAAAGTCTGAAAAGTGTAAAATTTGGGGGGGAAGTTTTTATCTGAATACCAAAAACCAAGCTGCACCTGCTTATGTCACCGTATATTTCATATATATTGTTTCTGTATTCATATATTCGTTTTTGTGGTACTTCCACCTCAGGTGTTGCATAATACCGTCATGTCCTGTTGGTGTTGATTGGATGGTATGGGGCACAGCTTTACTCTACTCAAGACTATGGATGGACTCTCTCTTTCTACACACACATACACACACACTTAGAGTGAACATCGCTGCCACCTCGGTTTCTCCTGCATTCAAAAACATACCGTGCTTCTATTTTAGTCAGACAGGTCCACAGTTGGGCTGATATACTGATTCTGAGCCGGGCTGAAAGCTGAAACTGTATCCATATCGCACTTCAGCTGCTGTATCCAAGAATACAAGAGATTGGCGGATCTGATTACTGTGTCTGTATGCGTTCGTGTGTGTGTGTGGGTATAACAGTGAGTGTGAAGAGAAATAGTGTGTGTGTGTGTGTCTATGTGAGCCAGAGAGATAAGAGTGGAGCCACACCAGAGGGCAGGTGTGTAAGGTAATAAGACTAAATCAATTCATGCTGAGAGGAAGAGGAGGAGGAGAAGGAGGAGGAGGGGGAGAGGGCATGAGAGAGGGATGAGTGGAGGAGGAAAAATGATTACAGGTAAAGATGAAAGTGTAATGTCGAACTCTTTCAGCTCTCACATCATCCAATATCTTCTGTAGCCCTTTAAGGGATTCAAAACTGAAACAAAACTCTCCTTCACTGATGCCTTCAGGGACCGTGTGAGGAGAGGCAGATTTTTTTTCTGATTCTTCAAGACATGAGAGCGGGAAAAAGCGAGACAGCTTCCCAGCGTCTGTGTGTGCACACGTCTGGCAGTGGAGAGATAAATTTGTGCGTTGCATGGCAATGTGTTCGTTTGTGTGCAACAAAATAAAGACCTGAGTTATATATTCATAGATCAAAATAATGCCAGTGTTTGGAAACGTGACAGAGGACCTTGGCAAGCGGCTGTGAAAATGTGACCTGTTGGAGATAAGAAGGAGGTAATCAAACCCTTTTTACACGGTTGTTTTTTCATGCCTCTAAATACAGGCTAACAAGTATCAGAGCTGCAGAATGATGGAGACTCATATAAACACAAGAGAGCTCGTTGAAACTCAAACCACTTAGCAAAATCTCTCTAAGAAATAAGGGTCAGAGTTTTTTTTTTTTTTCCCATGAGTCAAGCCTGTTTCAGTCAGACTGTTCATTCAAAAACACAAATACGATAATAGGCTTAGAAATCAAGTTTGTTTTTGTCTCAATATGTTTCAATGGTTGGGTTATTACATGAATTTCGAAATGTAAGTCACTAAGCAGCATTATTTTAAATTGTGTCATTTCATCAAACCAGAAAAAAAAAAAAAAATCACAAATGAACGATTCTTTATTTTAAATGGCCAGAAAAAACATACGTTTAGCAAAATAAAATCGTATTCCTGGCTTATACTGATCACATA
The DNA here is from genome assembly GCA_008086565.1 of Thalassoma bifasciatum. Classification (NCBI taxonomy): domain Eukaryota; kingdom Metazoa; phylum Chordata; class Actinopteri; order Labriformes; family Labridae; genus Thalassoma; species Thalassoma bifasciatum. The sequence goes on along the minus strand of RPOG01000879.1, from coordinate 175,918 downwards.
AAGTGCAATGCAGAGAATTTCACCTCTAGTGACCATAAATCCTCAATTTCATATCTCAAACATAGACTTTATAAACGTGGACGTAGTAATAGTGACATCACTCATTGGTTTCTGGAGCAAAGTTTGGGCCTTTTGAGAGTCAATGAGGCAGAAATGAGCTAATAGCTACATTGAGCCCCTTAAATCAGGGGTTCCCAAACTTTTCAGCCCGTGACCCCCAAAACAAAGGTGGCAGAGACGAGTGACCCCCACTATCCCCAGAGGTGACTGAAGCATAAGAAAACGTGCGTCTAGGACACATGCACTAATAAGGGTATCCAAACATGGGCGTAATGACAACACAAAAAAAGAACAACAGCCTGAAAACTATGTTATGATTTTACATGTAACAGTTTAATATGAAATAAAAGCAGAATATGTCAAAGTTATTTCTCTGTAATTTGTGAACGAACATTGTTAGTCGTGTGCAAACTCAATTTTGGCAAAATACTTTCAATTCCATGTTAGAACAAGAATAATTCAGTTCAAGTAATAGTCATAAACTGTAGCTCTGTGTAAACGTGAACATTGTTGCAGTGCAAGTTAACTTTTCGGGATATATGTTTCAGTGTTTATCTCACCTAATGAAATGGATGGGCACTATGCGTGGAGCACAGCAAGTCCATTCTGAGTTTAATTTTGGAGGCGGCCACTCGGAGATCATCCTCCACGTTCACACAAGATATATATTTATTTTTAATAAACGTCAGGGCCAAGAAAGTCTTTTCACACAGGTATGTTGAGCCAAATGGCGTTAGTACCTTAGTTGCGGTCTGGGATAGCTGTGGATATTCCCTCTAAACTGAAGTCATCTCGCGACCCCCACTTTGGGAACCCCTACCTTAAATTATGCCAAACTTACAATTTAATTTTCTTCAAATCTATTTTTTGGAGAAATACACTCACTGCGTTGTTTGTGCAAATACAGAAACAAGCTAATAGGCCAAATTTTGTTTTGTTACCAGGTCATAAAATGTTTCTCTTAGCTGTAAAGATGGCCTTTTTAAAAATTGGCATGTACATGGCTTCCACTAATTTTGGAGTTTAAATCACATTTATGGTTGAAGAACTGCAGCCCCTTTTCTACCAAGAGTTCTGGTAAAAAAAATGTGACTAAAACTGAAATTGCAATATCTGCAAGAAAAATTGCAATCAGAGCTTTTGCTTAAATCGTTCAGCCCTTAAAGGGGACTTACAGGGTCACTCATGATAATATGAGCCAACAAAAGTGTAATAATAATACAAGAAAATCTGTTTACAGGTGTTTTTGACTAAAATAGCGGCATTCGTATCAATATGCAGTGTATCACAATCGTGAGTACACCCCTTGATGGCTATATTTTGAGTTATTCAGAGGGAAAAATGTATTTTCCATGTTATAAAAGCTGCACACAGACTACTTTTCATTGTCAAAGTGTCATTTTTTCAGTGTTGTCCCATGAAAAGATACTTAAATATCTGCAGAAATGTGAGGGATGTACTCACTTTTGTGATACACTGTAACTGTATTGCCTATGATATGATACTATAACTATCATTCCACCCATAATAACTTGATAAGTCAGCCACCTCTTAACTGATTAAATGATCTTTTTCCATCCACATTGTGCTGAAGGATAGAGTATTAAGTTGAGTTTTGAGAATTAAGATGCTAAAGGGGGAAACAGTTGTAGAAAAAAAAGGACTGAAGGTTTCACAGCAGGATGATTGGATTTTTATCACTCAAAATGAGTCCAGGTAAAAACAAAAACTGCTTTTAAAAGAAAAGTTCTGTTAGATTGACAGCATGCTGGAAAAACAACCTGTCTTCTGTGGATTTTTCATTTCTGAAAAACGTTTTGGGCAAACTGTCTCAGTATTTTCTAATTTCCTCTGTAGTCCCACTGGAGAGTCTTTCTGGCCCAATTATGACACATTTACTTGTACAAACTGAGGATTCTGGCTCAGATCTGCTGAGGCTCAAGTGGAGCTGCAAAATTATGGGAACATTCAGTGTGAAAACCTTTCATAAGAAAAATAAGAATCTAGACAAACAAACAAAAACAGAGATTTTTCCTTCTTCAGTGTCCAGGGTAAAATATGTGCATAAATCCAATGGTGCACCTGGTTGGGGAAGAGTTTAAAAGAGTTTTAAACCCAAATAATTATGAAGTAGCCAAACCTTTGCACAACAAGATTTGGCCACGAAACAGGCCAGTTTTTCAAAATAAAGTTAACGCAGCTACATATCTCAGGATGACAGCTGGTCAGGAGAAACCAGCAGGTGGTGTTTTAAAGTTCTAAAGTTAAACAAGTAGGTGATACATTTTCATTTTAGGGGCTAAATCCAAAACTAACACTCTTCATAATTTAGTGCTTCAGTTCCTCAGAACAATTTTTAACACCCTGCCAAATGTTTCAGAAGTCATCGTGAGCCAGCCATGTAGGTTTTCAGGCAAATTGTGGGAATAAATTGCAAAAAAATAAAAATATAAAAGTAAAAATAGACACTGCTGGGCACCTTCACAGTAGGCTGCACTACACTGTGATTGCAGGCAAAATATGCTGCACCATCTGCTGTGTTGGTGCACTGAAGTCTAAAGATGTGCCAAAAATAACTTGAAATGTTAAACAAGAACTAAAAAAAACAAAACAATGGGTTTGAGACAGCCAGGATTTATGCATTGAAAATCTATGTTCAAAGAAGCAAGACCAGAAAATTTAAATTTAACAGATACAGGTGAAATGAAATTTTACAGAGGAGTCGGGAGTGAAATTTCATCTTAGTATTAAGTGAGAAATAAACTGTCAAAGCCATAAGATATTGGTTTGTAAATGCATGAGTCAACAAAAAAAAAAAAAAAAAAAAAAAGAAGAAGAAAATAGAAAACCTCAATGGCAGATGATACCAGGGAGAAAAGACAAACTGCAGCTCATTCTTGTTTTAAGGAAAAAGTAGATATAGCCAGGGTTAAAAACTCGATCCATAGTCCCTGTGTAAAACAAACCTCTGCAACTGAGGAGGAGTATTGACTAAGTGACAGCAAATCTTTAGTGAATAAATCAATAAAGGTCACACACTTTATTGACTGGTCACTTTTTTAGAAAATAACCTTTGGGTTCTCGCCTTTTCTCAAACTTCCCAGCCACTGTTCGTTCCCTCTGACACTGAGCCGATAAGTCAAAACACAACAAAAGCTGGAAATCAAGAGGGAGCTTATATCAGATAAGAAAGAAAGCATGACAGCCAGAGTCTGCAGGGCGACTTTCAATTCCTGTACTAAACTTGTTAGGGAAAACAGAATGAAAGAAAATAGTTCCAAGTGAAATGAGACAACGCTTCAAAGTTGGTTGATTTCATTCAACAACAGGACACTGATCCAATGCACATGTCCACTAAGGTGTTTCCCAACCTGTGGGTCGTGGCCCCCTGGTGGGCCGCAAAGATATTGCAAGTGGGCCGCCAAATAATGTCAAAATTAGTATGAGTTTTGTGTGTCTTGGGGGACTGTGATAAATTTAAGATAAAAAAAAATGTTCTCAATGTTAAAACTCAGTCACAATTTGAAGGATTTTAACCTTTGGAATACCAAGCATTTTCTTGTTGTTTTTTGCTTCCGTCACAGTTTTTCTTACTGTGGTCTCATTATTCTCTACAATTAGAAGTCCTACAACTCTATGGGTTCTGGGAAAATTCAAAAGATTTGCAAAAAGTGCAAATACATGGTGTATATTCATCATTTAGGGCTTGATGAAAGCAAAAAAAAAAAAAAAAAAAAAAAAAAGAATATTTTATTTTCTACAGAATTTAGCTTCAAAGAGTTGATTTTCTGTACATTTTCAAAGAGGACATGAGAATTAAGGTGAGGTTGAAAAACTTCTCTGTTAAAGCATGTTGTTGACGTCACATACAGTACAGCCCAAAAGTTTGGACACACCTTCTCATTCAATTATGTTTTTCTATATTTTTATGACTATTTCCTGGACTGACTGACCTTTATGTCTTAAAGTAATGATGGCCACTTGTTTTTCTTTAGTTATCTGATTGGTTCTTGCCATAATATGAATTTTAACAGTTGTCCAATAGGGCTGTTGGCTGTGTATTAACCTGACCTCTGTACAACACAACTGATGGTCCCAACCCCATTGATAAAGCCAGAAATTCCACTAATTAACCCTGATAAGGCACAGCTGTGAAGAGAAAACCATTTCAGGTGACGACCTCTTGAAAAATGCCAAAAGTATACAAAGCAGTAATCAGAGTAAATGGTGGTTATTTTGAAGAAACTAGAATATAAAACGTGTTTTCAGTTATAACTCAACATGTGTTCATTCATACTTTTGATGCCTTCAGTGAGAATCTACAATGTAAATAGTCATGAAAACAAAGAAATGAATGAGAGAGTGTGTCCAAACTTTTGGCCTGTACTGTCCATTCAGGTACTCTGGGAAATTACGAATCTGACAAGTTCGCCAGTTTTTTAAGGTTTTGTATTGGACAAATTGTTTGTAAATGACAGTCACTTAAAAGTGAGTTGTTGCTTCTTTTTTTTCCACTCCCGCCAATGGGTTTGGTATCCCAAGGGTGAAACATGTTCAATTATTTATTTATATAATAATAAGTGGCCAGAAAAGGCATCATATGGTTTCTGTATTTACGGGGTGGGAGTTAGGTCGTGAAAATCTTTGACACTTAATTCACCTGACTTGAGCATGAAATATGATCTTTGGAGGGATTTAATGTAAGAGGCTACAGCAAACAAACACAAGAACATTAGTGAACTGGAAGCTTTTCTCCATGAGGAGTGGGGCAGTGTGGAAGTCTGTGTAATGTCACCTAAAAGGTTAATTTAGGAAATGATGGTCTGTAAACTGTTCCATTCTCCCGTCAGGCTACAACTTACACGCATTATTTTCTCCACTTTCACAAAGTAAACACCCAACATATTTTCCTTTCTTCTCCGCCTGCAATCCATGGTCATTACGGAGAACTTTGCCGTGTTAAACGACCCATCTATCCATAAATCATCAGTTCATCCATTCATCTTGCACATCTCACCATCATCGATCCATCCCCTCTTGTTATCATCTGCCCCTCCCCTCCTTCCCAAACTCATCTCCCCAGGCCCACTCTCCCTTCGTTCTTCCAAATCTCAATCCCTCCATCACTGTATTGATCCACACACGAGCATTCATCTATCCTCTATGAATACATCTTTCCATCCATTTAGTCTCCCCTCCCTCTCTTCACCCACCCTTCCTTTCTTCTTCTTCTTCCCCTGACTCCTTACCCCAGTTGAAGGGCTTCTACAGCAAGACTTAACACGCTCCACCACCTCCGCTGTCCCTGCACGCACTCACACACACTCACACACGTTTACACACACTCACACACACACACACAAAGGCACTCCCTACAGGATGCAGACGCAAAGACACACAGACATCGTTTTCACAGCTCCCTGAGCAACTCAAATGGCCCGGGAGAGACTGTGCAGAGGAGCGAAAGAGAGAATAAAAGAGAGTGCAAGCCTGGGAGAGAGACTGAGAGAAAAATTACAAGGCAAGAAGGGCAACAATGATACAGAGAGAGACATGTGACTGCTCAAAATAAAGCAACAAAGGAAAGATAGTGAATCGAAGAAAGTGGACCTAATAACAATCTTTTTTCCCATGTTTATGTACGATGCCAAACTCAACTAACTACATGATTTTGTATTCGAGGTCAGTTTCCTGATGACGAAAGGTCAGTTAGATTCTAGGGGGAAATTTTAGTTCATCTGCCTCAAATTTGGCAATGAATATCAAGAAGTATGCAAGTCAATGCACCAATCTGTCCCTTTTTATTTTCACCCAGATCTCACAGCCCAAATACACCAGATGCATCATGGTCTGGCTCTGCTTCATTCTGGCATAAGTTTCCATTTAAATAAATGTGTCAACTTACACTGAAGCCGACTGCTTCCCTGCTCCAGCAGTTTACAGCAGATACAAAACTGTCCTATTTTTACCAAAGTTGAGATGAGTCAGTTTAACTCTACGAAGTCAAACGTATCATATTTGATACATGAGTTCAAAGACCTCTATCTAATTAAAATGATAAACAGTTTCTTTAAAAACCTGTTGCTTGATTTTCAAGAAGTTGCAGTAAGGAATAAAATCAAAATAGTTACTTTTTCTTTTTAAATGAGTGTTTTATGCATTAAATAAATACATATTTACTAAAAAATGTTCATAAAATGGATAAAATAGTATGAAAAACTGCCCCGAATGTCAAATGTGATACAAGAAATATATCATGAATGAAATGATGAAGCGACATTTTTTGTGGATTTTGTTAAAAGGATTAATAAACATCTCAGTTCCTAAAAAAAAAAAAAAAAAAAGTATTTTTGGACAATTTTTTGATAGGTCGGGTTTTACAGGGTTGACAAAAAGCAAATGGAGCAAGACAGGAAGTTGTGCATGCAAAATGCCCATTGACTTTAAAATTAAGACAAACGATGTCAAAACCAGATTGTACTTAACTTCACTACAACAACAAGAAACTGCCAGGCCAGGAGTCAACAGTTTTGTGGTTTTACAGCCCAAATAAGAAAGAAGAGAGACTTATTAATGGTTTGAGAAGCGAGATTACTCCTCATTCTCACAACTCCAGCTGTCTGGTGTCCTGGAAGGTGGCTTATTAGAAAAACAAAATTGCGAGGAGGCAAAGGGGCACGGACCTCACAGGGGGCTGTTTTTTTTCCCCATGAGGACACCAGTGTCTTATTATTTTATATCCAAAAACAGTCACAACTCAAAAGCAGCTTTTCAAAATGGAAAAATGTCTGGTACTTATGAGCAGTGTTTCCATTTTCACTAGAATTGTGCAAAACAGACAAAAATAACAGACGCCTCTGTGAACTAATTGGCTACGACCCTGACAGTTCTGGCTCTTTAAATGTTTGTGATATCCATGGTTACGTACTCCTTCCTTCTACCACATTCAGCAATTTTAATAAAAATAGGGACGAAATTTTACTCAATTAGTGTGCAATATTAGTCGAAATGGAAGCACCAGCAATGTGTAATTAAACTTATAGAAACTTCAGGATTATGGCTTGGGAATAATGGAAACGCAGCAATGGTCTGATATTCAGAGAGCAGCTTTCAGTAAAAATCTAGTAACAACAAATGCCTTGATTTGCTGAAATTCAATGCAGCATTTAAACCAGTAATGTAGGCCAATACAAAGTGCATGTACTAGAACTGCTCTTCAAAAGGTTGTAATAGTAATGTTTTTTAATGCTTTTTATACTGATATGGCTCCGTCAGAGTGGAAAAAAGTATAAAAGAAAATTATGTAAAGTTTGTTTGTTATTTTGAGTGGTTTTATGCATTAGAATCTGAACCAAAGTGAAAAATGGATTAAAGTTAGTACAGTTGTAAACAAAAACTAAATGAAATCTAATCACAGCTCTGTTTCTTAAAACCTTGCAATCTAGTTTTCTCGTTTTCTCAGCTCCCTGTCACATGTGGGGTTAAAGAACAGATGTGTAGAAGTTTGGAGACTTGATGAAAAGAGACCAGTAGCAAAACTTAGAATAAAATGTTCGTATAAAACAAAAAATAGTGGGATAACTCACATGAACACAGGACAGGATTGATGAGGACCAAGGACAATTAAAGCACTGAGTCTAATCAAGATACAGGTGCGGCAAAAGAAGACACAGGTGAAACTAATCAAGGAAGGGCACTCAGTCAAAAAGTTGGAACTACAAAATAAAACAGGAAACACTTCACACTCATGGTATCATTAATCAATACAGACAGGAAGTGGAAAAACAGAGGCAGCACCATAAAACTATAACACATGCCAATCCCCAAAATAACCTTAAGACTCAACATAATATCAGCATCACCCTGAAAAGAGGTTTTACTCTCTGACATCAGTCGTATCTGCATTTCATAATCATGTGTAATGACGCTTGAGGCATCGCTCTGCAGTCACTCACCATTATAATTCAAGCCCTCCTTTGATGTGTGAGATCAAAACGAGTGTGTAGGCAGAATATCTGGATTCAACAACAATAGCAACAACTACATCAACAGGATATGATATCTCAGAGAACAATAGGGGAGTGTTTCACCTCGAGGGGTAAATAGCAACACGACGGGAAGTCAACAACGCAACAGTGTGAAGTCTATTAAAATATCACCAAAAGGAGAGCAACTTTTGTCTGGGTTTCAGCCTGAGTGTGAACACAGAGGCAGCAGCATTTGGCCAACACTTTCTCAGCTCATCTATCAGCGCTGGTGGTGCACAAGGTCAGCTCGCAGCATCACTGGTACACATCTCTACCGCTCAGCTGGAACACACACACACACACACACACACACACACACAGCTATAGTATAACTCGCTCAAATCCAGTACATGACCTTTGTTGCATGTCGTCGCCTCACTTTCCTTTCGATCCCCGCCGCTGAGTGTCAATGTGAAACCGGCGGCAATTTTCAAAGACGTGGTCAGGACACGGGGTATGATGCAGGGAGATTGAAATTGGTCGGCAGATTGGTTCGCAGAAAACAAGCAATTTAAAATGACTGGCTGCAGCAGAGTTGTCAGCACCTCCCACAGCAGCAGTTTAGGTTAAAAGATGCTGAAGTGTTTCTTGGATGCAATGGAAACATGCGTGTATAAAAACACAAATGTCATTCTCCAAATTAGATTAAATTGCAATATGGACGGCTGCAATAGTCTAATCACACAAAGTGCAATATTTATTCAACCTAAAATGTGTCAGAATACCAGGTATAAGTTTTGCAGTAGATGTTATATGTTCAAAGTGAAAAGCATAGACTGTATAATCAGTGGACGTAACAACATTTGGCTCTAACTGAAGCTTCCAGCAGATGCCCCGCCCCCTGGTGTCTGGCTGCAGTATAGGTCATAAGCCCCACCTCCCCATGTATTCCAGATATGAGCCGGGAAAACTTTAAAAAACTACAACACCTGGTAGAAACGTTTCTCTCATCCTTACACTAAGGTGGTATGAGGATGCAATTTGGCTGCATTGTGTTCAGGTGTTTTTTTTTACCGAGGAGTTGGTTTTACATTAGTTATTGGACGTTAAAAACCGTGTTATAAGTATAGTTTTACGCTAGTTGACAGCTGCCGTTCGTGAGTAGTGTTTACTTCGGGAAAGAGAGCCAAAAGGAGACTAAACCTTCTCAAGACGAAGGAATAAATATTTTTATTTCTCTTTTTTACTCTGCTCCACTGGAAATTCTCTACAGCGCAAACTCTGGCTGCACAATGGCGGCTAGAAAAACTGTTTTTTTTTTTTGGCTAAACAATGTGCAACTATCCAGGAAGCAGCTTTTTGTTGTGTAGCCATCCCACATGACATTTGCTTTATGTGACATTACATTTAACATATTCTCTCAGTGTTCTCAGTTACAGAGAAAATAACTGACACCATGACAAAGAATTGACTTTCTGCAACTGCTGCATGGACTCACAGGAGGCTAATGGACAGTAATGACTTATGATTAGAACCCACTGGATTAAGTCTCATTTATTTTCTTCCTAGATAATAATACATAATAGTTATAGCATGAGTAGTGAACATTTTGAAGGGCTGATGTTTGTTTTCAAAGGAGAAAGTAAGAAGAAGATGTAAGATGGATCTTCAAAAAGTGCAGTAGAAACAGCCTGTGTCGACTTGAAGTAATCTAAAGAATAATGTTGATATCTATGGATCTGATGTGTTAAGATTTGTTCTTTTACTGGACTTGGATTTTTGCAGCAGGGAAGCTGGAGTGAATGACGGTGAACTCTCTGAGTGAGACCTCAAATTTCATGTCCTTTGCGGCAGATTTTGCAAACTGCTCCAACTAATTGAGTCAGAACTGCTTTTTCATTTGGCTGAAAGCCTAAATGTTCCCAAAGGAGCGAAGTTACATTTGCTCCAGGTCACACACAGTCGTGATAGTCCAACTCTGCGCTGTGGTCGGTGTGTTCATATTGTGGCATTTCTTTTCTGGGTCGTTACTACCTCAGTGGTGATTAACACGGTTACAGTTCAGTGAAAACCCAGCTGTGGTCTGTGTAAGTGATGTGATTTCACACGATGCTTGTGGGTATCGCAGAAACAAATAATCCGACTGTGTAAGAGTTCAATTTAAAGCCTCCGCTGAGCTGTGGAAGAATATAGATTGCATCAGCTTTTCCAACTCAAACAAAAAGATTTCACTTTTCACTGTTTCCTCACTTCCACATATCCACACACTGTTTTATGATGACACCAGGAGTTGATACAATACCACGGTTTTGTTCCCTTGATGCAAGCCATAAAATGCTTTTACAAGACACAACACATCCCCACTGGAGGAAAAACTTATGATGTTTTCTTACGATGAAAACATCCAGAGTGGAAAATTGCAGTTTATGAAAAAGCCTTTCAAGACAAACACACACAAAAAGGCAGAACAGTGGAGCCTGGTGGAGAAGACTTTCAAAAGCACAAAACATTCCCTGGTTTTTCTTCTCGCCATTACCAAACCATTCTGATGATAATCTTCCATTTGAATCCCCTTTGTCATTAATAAGACTCGTTTTTGTGTATCAAATCCATTTCTTGTGGAATGGACGTGTTTAAAGACCAGTGGATCATCTTTATGAGGATTTTTGTCTAAGTTCATGATTAATTTTTTGGCATTTTGTTTAAAAGTCCCCATCATATACAGTTGTGCCCAAAAGTTTACACCCCCCAGGAGAATAACACAAAATCCTTTCTGTCACTCATGGTTCGTGGTTGGGTGAAGACATTTATTGAAAAACAAAAATAGTTACTCTTTTTAAAAATGGCAACAGAAACTTCAAAAATGTTAAAAAGTTTACACAACTCTGGTGGTTTTGGCCTGAAAAATGCACAAAAGTGGACACAAATGTGTTTGCATGTCTCCTAAAGGTAACCATCCTCACCTGTGATCTATTTCCTTGTGATCAGTGTGTGTGTAAAAAATGAACAGGGTCATTTTTGAAGTTTCTGTTGTCATTAAGATTTAAAAAGAGTAAACACAGTTGTTTGTTAATAAATGTCTTCACCCAACCTCTGACCATGAGTGACAGAAAGATTTTTGTGTTATCATTCATATTTTCTGAGAACAGGCCAAAAAACTAGAAATTCTGCTGGAGGGGGTGTAAACTTTTAGACTTAAGAAAAAACTCAACTTCTTTTCAAGTGGACTACAGTTCTTGTATCTAGGAATCTCTGGATCATCCCAATAATCATTTTTATTCACGTGAATGAACCCAAGAGGATGAACCACTTGGTGTTATTTTTAATCTTCTATATCACTGAGGCCCATGTTTGAGTGAAACATCCACTTCACATCATGACATCTGCTGATTTTACCTGATAAAATACGTTTTGTAACCTTTGTGGTCATTTTGCCACTGCCTGCTTTGTTGCCTCACACATTCCAAACTGAGAAGATTCTTCCTTGATGCGGCTTAACTTGCTCTTTAGTTCTGCTGTAAAAGACCTTGTCATCATCATCAGCGTTCGTCCAACATCCAGGCTGAAAGCCTTAAACTGCTCTCTGCTTTGGACCCTTGGACACAATCCAGCATAAATTTATCTTACTGCACTTTTTCCGATACAAAAGTTGGTCTTCTTCCAAACCCTAATGTATTGACTGAAGTTCAAGTTCCCAGGGAGTGCAGAGTTATGTGCTGACAGCTTTTGACAGATTTTTTTGGCTGATGGAATTTCTTCCCCCAGCACAACAAATACGGCAGCATATTTACGAGTCGGCAGCAGAAGAAGACCAAACCATATTTCTCCTCAACCAAAGTAATTTGTTGACTTTTTATCTAAACAAAAATCTAGGCACTCCAGATGGTAATACTTATCCGTCTAAAAAGAGATTCTCATAAATCAGATGTGACATGGAGAGAACATCTGGAACAAACCTGCAATAATTGTTTTTAAAGTTTGAATGAATCATAGAAGCAAAAAAGCTGCAGACAACTAAAGCGAGACATTAACATCACTGCTGGAAACTTAGTATGCAAGAAGTATTAAACTGTCTGTTAGTGTCTAAAAATAGAGGAGGCAGAGGAGTCAGAGTCAGTAATTAAAAATATCTTGTACCTTGAACAGAGCTGACCTATTTATTTGACCCATGCAAACCGCCTTTAAATAAACCAAATATCTTCTAGAAAGGCTGTCAGTAGCACTGTAATTGTTTGAGGAGAGTTAAGCCACTGCAGAAAAGACTACTACAGCAGTAACAAAGCTCCTGCACCAAAGCAAAAACTGCTCCAATGTTGTACGCTGTTTTCTCAACAGGTGGATTAATGATGGATTGGGCACCAGTGCAACAAATCATCTTTGTCCTCTGCATCAAAAGACCTCAAGTCAGTTTTTGGCTTAAAGCATTCGATGCAACTTAAGAATAAATGAACTGCATCGTAGCATTTTTGTTCGAAACTGAATCCCAGAGAAAGGCCAAATTTGGTGCCAAAGCAACCTTTGGGACAAAAAGACCTGTGTGCCCCAAAATGCACCAGGGCTGTGACAAATAAAGGTTGGTATGATGTCCAAATCAAAAATATGCTTTAAACTTGTCAAAACATTTTGTTAGAATATATACATTTGACTATGCAGTTTGTACTTCTTTTGGTATCACAGTATTTAAAATGACATTTCTACCATATTTAACCAATTATAGAATCAGTCCAATTAAACTGCCAAATGGTTTAACCACAAAAGTATGACAGATATTAAATAATTCACCTCCTAACAGTTATGCAAGTGTGCTGATGAATAAGTTATGTTCATGATGAAAATCATCCCAGAGTATATTTTAAATATTTAATTTCTAAACTTAATAATATGGGTTTAAAATTATTTTAAATTTCAATTTCACTGTGTTGAAGACAGATAAAATCATAGTCATTGTGACTTTTTTGTTCAATATCAGATTTTAATGAGAAACATTGGTTATGCCAATTGACATTTATGGATTACTTTGTACCGTACTTTTCTCCATTATTTCATTCATTTTGATCTTCATTAGCTGCGGAGAAGTAACTGGCATTCCTCCCAGAATCTCGAGAGAAATTTAAAGAATAAGCTGCGTTACAGTTCTAAAAAATGAAGAACAAAATAATAGTTTTCTAGTGATTTGAGTTTATTCAAATTAGCTACTATGCACCCACAGAAACCAACCCCTTCTATACAAATGAACTCTTCAATAAACTGGTATTAAATTTGTTCATTCTCTACGTGACATACAAGTTTAAGCTTCCTGATGATGAGGACACCGTACAGGTTGGTGTAGCAGTGATTAGAGATGCTAACAGCTCCTTTGGGAGCAACACAAGAGTAAACTGCACAGATGAGGAGAACTTCATGGGCCTTTTTCAAACTCAAGTATCTTCAGGCTCAATAATATGAGTCGATTGGACCTTAAAACAGAGCAGATGGTGGGGAAAATGATTCCAACTCTTAGTGCTTTGAACCACTGATTAAATTCTCTCTGCAGTTTCTTGTTGTTTCCATGTCAGTGTCAGTATTTGTATGGGCAAGCCAGCTGCAGCTGTTAAAAATCAGCTGGCAGCGTTTGTTATTTCAATAGACTCAACCTGCTGACACTGACAAGAAAAAGAAAAACTTATTTATTCACTTCTGCAAACTGTTGACCCAGTTTATTCTGAATGAGTGTGTATTATTTAAATAGAATCAAGAACATATGAATGTTGGGCCCAACAGGTACAAAGTCCATAAATTCACCAACATTTCTGGAAAGCACTTTCACAGTAAGACTTCAGTTTGATCAAATCTGTTTTTGCTCTGTGAGAATAATATTCGAGGACCTGCAGTCAGTGATCGTGTCTTTCAATCACAGACACATTCGAGCTCAATAAATGAATTTCCAGTCGTCATCGGCAAAGGTTTGAGGGTTGTGTTACTCCATGCAGCAAAAGATGAGCGAGGAGGCAAAGATAAGGAAAATCTTAAAAGACACGCAGAGACAGATCAGGAGTACGAGAAAAAAGTCATGAAACCTAGACGGAAAAGAGTCTGACAAATTAGAGACAGTGAAAAGAAAAAGCGACGTTAAGCCCATAGACTCTGAGCTGAGGTGGTGTGTGGTCCTTGTTGAAAGCCGCGACGTAAATAAAAGATAGCAAAGCCTTTTTATCCCACTGAGTTGTGGCGATGAGGAAGGAGGTCTGAAGATTATGTTTGTCGGCAGAGAGCAGGAGCTCAGTTCACTTTCAATCAAAGCATCTGTAAAGTGGATTTGCTTCAAATTGATGAAAAACCAAGAGCATGATGCATACCCAGCACATTTCTGAACCTCAGTGACTGAATATCCCTACAGAATTATATGAGAGGTGAACTAGACTTGGACTGAGTGGGAGAGTGTGTCTGTAAAGCTGCAGTTTGAAACGGACAGTGCGCAAACCAATCCAGAGGAAATTATTCCACAAAATCCCCATTTAGTGTTCTCTACTTAATTTCAGATAATTCTTTCCAATAATCACAGTAAAAACAACTTTCTGTTGTTTTCTAGGAAAATCCAACTCGTCAGCATTTATATAATTGTGTTTTTTTTTCCCTTCAAAACTCATCCCAGGCGTAATAACCTCCAGGTCTCGATAACTGCACCATCACTGGTTTGCAATCAGGTAACACACACACAGCTCACATGCAGAGATACAATTTCTGCATTCATGTCAAGGCGTCTGAGTGGTAAATTATTCATCATGTCCCTCCGCGGTGGAAATGTCACAGGAATGTACCGCCACAGACAGACAAACACTGTCTCACGCCGCTTAAAGCAGCTGTATACGTCCAAACTTGTAACAGTTCTCATCTCGCAGTCTTCACTCCTTCAAAGAATGTTTTCTAGGATTTGGATGAAAGAAATAAGTTTCCTCAAAAGGGGCTGAAGCACTTCAAAGCAACAACAAACCCACAATCTACCCTGTCCCCTTGTCTTTTATTTTGAAAGGTCAATTATAACTGTTTCATTGCTGCATGATTTATCATCTCACTGTAAATGTGAACTACACTTCATCACAAAGCTTTGGTTCCTCTCTGTTTACTCAGCTCAATTAAGAGGCACACCAACAACATAATTAATGTTCCACCAACATAAACACCCACCGACCGTCTGCACACACGCGAAACCAGCCAATGGAGCGAGGCCATCCCGTTACCTATCACGCCATTGGAGGATCTGATCATCTTTGTGACAGCAGCTGGTGGGTGAGTAGACTGATATAGCAACAAGGACATCAACCATCACCACAGAAAGTGAGTCACTGGTGGCATATGTGTATTCCTTTGTGTGTGTGTGTGTGTGTGTGAGGTTGGTACAAACACCATCTGATCTACTGTGATGTTTTTGCTCCGCTTTGTTTTTGTACTTTCAGACTTAATGATCTTCCTCTCTGTTGAGCTCACAGAGAAGTGACTCTCTTTATACAGTTTGCATGTGCCCAGTGTCGCTGTACTACTGTATCACTGAAGCTGATGAAAGCTGTGCACTGGTTGCCCGGCAACCTCAAAAACGACGACATCACTCCAGGAAGTGACATGGCCAAAATAAGATCAGCCAAACACCCTGTCAAAGTGAAATTTGTCATTTTTGACATTTCTAATCACACTGACTGAACTGTCTCAGGAGAACCACAACGAGGAAGATAAGAGAAGTGACTCTGTAAGAAATCTTCACGAGTGCCTTGAAAAAGCTGTCAAGCCTGTAACATACAGTTCTTCCGCATTAATTATGTATGTTTCTACCTGTTATCTGTGCTGGAGGAGCTCATCAACGTCAGGATGAGTTTCAGGACTCATTATTTTCAACGTTGTGGCACTGATGTGTCTCGTGTTACAAAGTTATACCTTATCGTGAAATAATCAAGGTTTCCTGCAGGTTTTGGCAAGTCAAATGTAAGACCTTTTTAATGCCACTTTGAATGAAATTTAAGACCACAAACACATAAATATGGTCGATGGTTTTGGGGTCTTGCTGCATCACAACCAAATCATGATGTGTGTCACTTAATGGGACTCATTTCAGTTTACCTAAAGTTGCAAATACTGACCCATAGTCATAGACTGATTAGCTAGGATGCAGATAAATTATATCAGTAGCTTGTAAGACAGTTTTCACTCTAAGTCTCCTTCTCAAAAAAAAATCAATAAAACTTTAACAAATCCTGCCCTGACAAATTTAAGACATTTGAGTGGTTTATTTAAGACCAGAATATAACATTATAATGAGTTTAAGACTTTTTAAGGATGTGTAGGAACCCTGTTGTATGTTTTCAACACATTCCGACAACATCATTTGTTTTTTGTTTTTTGTTTTTTTATTATGACAAGAAACATCATTGATTTAATTACAGATACAGTTGTGCTCATGAGTTTACGTACTCTTTTCTGACACCTCCTGCTTGAAACCCAAATATTCAGAAGGATCGTGAGGCCCCGCTTTCGCCGTCTGTATTCATACTAAAAATCAAGATCAAGCGAGCTTTTGCCCCTCTGCTCCCTGGGGGGTATCCGACCTCTTTGACACCTGTGTTAGTGTTTGACAGGTGTACCCCCCCGGTCAAACTCCACACCTGAGCAGGTCTGATCACTCAGACATTTTTAGACGACATCTCACTCTCATTAATTCAGACCACGTGTTTCAAAAGTACGTTCAAAATATTGTTAATCTGAAAACATAAACTCCTTTTAGTGGATTAGAGGGATTTCACTGGGAGCAGGCCCGTTGAATTAAAAAGCTATAAATATATTTGATCCAGAAAGTAAGAACCACATCAGGTCGTAATGAGTCCTCCAGCTGATGTTTCCCTATTTTTTTTCTTCAATTTCACTTTCAGAGTTGCTTTTTTGCTTTTCTCTCCTTGAAGATAAACTGTGTATCTTTTAACTTTCTGTGTATTAGTCAGACAAAATGAGCAACTTAAGGATGTCCCTTTAGGTTTGAAGAAGCTGTGATGTTTGCATTTTTCAGACACTTAATAGGTTAAATGTTCAACACTGTTAAGATAAAGAAAAGCACTGAAGTCCCCACAGGCTCTTCAAACTTAAATGAAGTGAAGCCACTAAGGCAAAGAAGAAAAATCCACTTCGGTTTCTAATTTAGTCCTTAGACACCTCAAAAAACTGCTGACCATAAAGGTGACTAATAAGGCGAGAGCACAGGAACACACGCTACATTGACTCTAATTTGGATCACACTGGCAGTACGTCACCTGGAGGGAGCGATCACCTGACACACGTGATGATGTCATCAGTGAGGTAGACGTATCTTCAACGCGGCTCATTGATCTCTGCTCGGCTACACTGACACCACTGATCTCACCAATTAACCTGGCTAATGAAGCGGGGGGAGAAACCGCTGTTAAGAGTAACAAAAGACATCAGTTCCACTACACAAGACACACTGACCACCAACAGCATTGTTTTCCCACTCTGCCATGAGGTCAACTATTAGGTGGAAGCTCACATAGCAAAAACAATTAGCTCCAGCGGGGGGTTAGCAGCAGAGAGGCACGCTGTGAAAAAAGGCTGTCTTTTAATTTGTGGTCAATTAGGATGCTTTGAACAGAGAGGATTGTGGGCAGTGCGGTTTCCTGTGGGTAGCTCTCACTTTAATGTCTATTTTATTGTCTTTATCCGTGCACCCCCATGGAGGATAGTGTTTTGATCTTTATTTTTTCAGCCTTTTTTCCAACTATGACGGAGCTAACGGTGCATAGCCGAACAGTCGCGTGTACAGCAGTGTAAGTCCTCCAGCTCAGCTAGTGGTGGTATCAGCTGGCTAAGCTATTACAACAGTTAGCAGAGCAAAACATGTTGTTGACTAAGGCATAGCATTAGTTCCACCGCATTAGACACAATGACTATCACTGTGACAGCATCTCATTCACAAACACACACACACACACACACACAAACTCACACTCTCCCACTGTGGAAACACACAGCATCCTCGTTTACAGCACAATGGTGGGTTTCATGTATGTAAAGCACATGTGGCAATCGGATCGGCACGCTTACATGTCTGTTGTTGCCTTTGTGTTACAACCACGCAGTCCCGCAGCAATAGTCACACACATTAGCAGGCTATCACGTAATGATTAGGGTTATTTTCCCAGATTGTGCCTTTTGTGACTGAAAACGACAAACATACAAACACATGGTTTCATTCCTGTAACAGTGTTTCATTCACTGTAACAAAAGATCTTGTGTTTGCTCATTCTGACTGTACATGACTCCATGAGCTGAGAATCCAACAGCATGGGCGCCTCGACTCATGTTTATGCATCTGAGCACATGCATGAACAATGTCCCATTCTACTTGCAAAAGCATCCTCAGTTCCTGTACGAGACTCAGAGAAAAAGTCACAGCTCTGCTTTTCATAAATCTACAGTTACAGTACAATACAGGCTCCACTTTGCAGTGAGTGTCTCCCCTTTGCCTAAATCTTCCTTCACATTTCCCAGATTAGCCTCCAGAGACTTCGGCCCTGACTTATTTTTCAGAGTTGAGCAGCTAACGGATACTTTGTTAAGATTTAATGCTTCCTTGGTTACAGGTAGCGAATAAGAGGCTTATAAATGATAGAAATCCAAACAAAAAGAAACCTGTTTGACAGATGGTGAAACATGATATTGGAGAGGCTCAGTCATTTTCTGTCACCCAGCTGTGTGGCATAATCTTGCCCCATTGAGTGTTTTGGCACCTTTCAGCTCATTGTTTTGGGTTTTCAGCACACAACACAACTGTTTTATTTTAATTTTACAGTTCTCATCAGCATTGTTTCATTCATTTTACAGAAAAATCCCACTGTGCCCTACCATAGACTGTTTCATGAAGTGGTGCAGTCTCTGTGATGTCACCCATCTGTTGCTGAAACAGAGTTTTGGTGAAAATTGTCGGCAGAAGCCATATTTGATATGGGACCAGAGGTGCGACTCTGATTGGGGAAACTCAATATCTTTTTAACCCTTCAAGACCTACCATGCCAAGTCTGCAAGAGCATATCTTCACATTTTTACATGCTGTACAGTCTTTTTTTTCTTTCATTTAACTCTTGATTTACATGAGTACAACCCTTAAATCCTTAACTTAAATGAAACATATGGACTTATGCCCAGACTAAATGAATAATTACCAAAAAAGTGCATTGAACCGTTGAAAGAAATGAAATTTTACCCTTTTTCTACATGCAGAAACATTGTAGCTGTATTCCCCAAAAGCGTAAATGAAAAAAACATGTGAATACATGTATTGAAAATTGGAGGCAATATGGATTGCAATGTTTTCTTACACATCAGAAGAAGAAGACAGTGCTCTGGGACATATTGAAAATGAAATATGAAAGAGGAGCTCCCTAGATTTTATATGCAAAAAGAATGGTTAATCTATCTTAACTGGGTTCAAATCTACCACCATTTCAAAATTAATGTGCAGTCATTGCAACACTTGGCTCTAAGGGGTTAACTGCAGAGTTAGAAAGAAATTCACCCTCTGTACAGTGTGTGCCATCTGCAAAATAAGCTACTCAAGTTGTAGTTGCTTTTTTGTACCAAACTATCTGTTTTGGCTTGGTGTCAATGTGGTTTCAGATACTTCCTTTATTACTAACAGTCTCTTGAAAATTGGAAGAGACCAATAATGAAGCAATAAATGTCTTATGTAGACTTTGGTCTTTACAACTCCGAAAGAATGCTTCTGCTGCCAGTCGTCTCTTAGGGCGTGGTCACACTGGCCAAACACGTTTCAACCATAAAGTCCAGTTGCTTTGTCCAGTGTGACTGCAAGAGTCAGCACGTAGGCATGGCACTTGCTTCATCATGGTACACATGCTTCTACACAAACACAAACATGCATACGCAATGAGGACATGATGTTTAATCTGTATATTTGCTGCGAGTGCTCCTCTCCACAATCATTTCAAACAATGGTGGGAGCATTAGAGACCTGCGTTTGACCCATAGACTGTATAAAACATGGACGTAGTCTCCGTGACGTCACCCGTCTGTTACTGCAGCCCCGTTTTGAGGCTAAACGACGGGCGCGGCCATATTGGAATTGGGACGAGTGACGAGTGCCCAAACTCACAGCTATAGGGCACCCGTCAGTCACGTGATCTGAGCTGTGGCTCTAGTGAAATTAACGATACAGACGGGAGACAGCGTTTGTAAAAGGCTTTAAATACACTAATTTCGGCCCTGAAACAGCTTATTTTGCAATCATGGGTACGTGACTTCCGGTACTTCTGGAGCCAGACTCAAGCGGTCACTCGAGGAACAGCAGCTTTTTAGCACTTCCGTGTTGTTTCATTTTTTCAGACCGGAGGTTACCGCTTGGTTAGACCACAACAACTCAACATAAGCCAAAAAGTAACTAAAGTCATGTTCTCTGTGCTCTCCCTCCACGCTTCTTGTAAACAGATGCTTCATGATGACATAGGCGGGCCATGTGTGTGTCAGATTATGACATGTTGACACACAAGAGGCAATGGTGCTTGAGACTGGTTCAAATTGGAGTAGTGTGACCGCAGACCACATCGGCCAGAAGGGGAATGGCTCTGCTGAGGCCAATCCTGCTTGAGTTTGGCGTGGTGCAGATGGTCAGTGTGACTGTGCCCTAAATTGTTAACTTCTTCACCATTCCTGCTCCGGTTATTACATCCCCAGCTTAAGTGGGGAAGAACTCAGGGCCCAAATCTTCTCGCTCTGGCCCTGAAACTCTTCTACAAACTCTTCCCTCTGTTTTCTCTCCTTCTCAAAGAAAGAGGGAGTAAGGATCGGCAGAGTCTGCAGTCTGACCTGGCAGGCTACCCTGGCATCTCCAGACCAATTCACCTTGATAAATGGTTCCAGATCTGCTCAATCTATTTCCTTTTTTCCAGGGGGCATGAGCGACAGCCAATGGAGCCTCTCTGGAAGCAATTGGGCAGATCTACAACTTGTGAATATTACGCAGTGTGTGACATAGCCAATACTTAACTAAACCCTGCTGCCAGTACAGCAAATGCAGCACTTGTTTGACCTCACAGAGCCAAATAAAATAGACTGAACATTCTTTTTCTATTTAAAATCTGGGAAGTTACACTTTTATTATTTATAGTTACTATATAACTACACTATGCAAACTTTGTTTAAAACTACCTCATGTTAGTTCAGCATCTTTGCACTACTATTATATTCTTTCAGCCTGTAAATATTAGTGTTGTCTATTTGTTATTCTTTTTGTTTATAGTTGTTGATAATATCCTATATGTAAATTACTATCATTATAGTTATTATTTTCTCTTCTTTTTCTCTCTCCTTTACGCCTTACTATTACCTTGTACAAGAGAGCATTGTGTACCAAAACAAATTGCTTGTATGTTCAAGCATACCTGGCAATTAAAGTTGATTCTGATTTCATATTGCATTTTTAACCCAGAGTGCTGTTTCCGTCCTCATGTGTTTGCAGAAATTGTAAGGAAAAACAACATTATAATCCACATTTTGGTTGTTGACATTGCTTCCTGAGTTGAATACTCTTATCTTACTTTGCATATTTCTGAAGGACACAGCCATGACATTTCAGAATTTTAGAAAAATGTGTAAAATTTTCATTGTTTCATGGTTTATTGCACTTTCATATGAATTCAAGTCTTTATATTTTATTAAAGTTTGGGATATAATAGTTGATTTAATGCACACAGCAAAAGTTTAATGCAAAAATAGATGCTGCTGCATATATAAATGTAAGGTCATGCTCTGGCAGACTTGGTGTGGTAGGTCATAAAGGATGCAAGACCTCCCTGCAGCCAAATCTACCATCATAACACTGAAGCAGCTGTGCAGTGCCATCTTATGGAGCATTATACCTGAGATCATCAGGAAATCGTCCAGCCTGAAAGAGGTTCCAGACCCAACCGCCAGGGAAAAATCAATACGAGCAAGCTGATGGGTTTGGCAACGGCGAGCTACTGTCTGGGGTGAGCTTTGGCCCAAACAAGCATCTCACCTCAGGCTCACCGTGTTGTCGTCTTTCCAACATCTCTCTGCGGACTCTTCTCTCTTCCTTTCCTTTTTCTCTTTCCTCTGTGGGTGGTGAGAACTAGCACAATGGGGCTCAGTTCTGGGATGCCAGAACCTTCCTTAACAAGTCTGGGTGATGGAAGGTGCCCACCTGATAACCATGGTGGTGTCTTTATGTGTGATGATAACTTTGCACAGTCATGTTTGTATGAGAAGACTGCCTGTCAGCTAAAAGTTACCAAAATAATAGATACTTCTTAAAATAATACTACAGCTATTCTACAAATGTTAGGGATCAGCAACATTTAGCCATTATAGATGGGAAAAAAAGGACCAAATGACTCACCTTTACCCGCCTCATATCAGAGCTTTAAAAGAGATTTTCCTCTTTGATGTCACTGACTCACAGGATAAAACTGGTGAAATCACTTTTATTATCCTACTCGCACATCCTCATGTGTACTCACACATTACACACACCCCTCTCTCCCCATTGTCTTGCCTTGGCACTGGTTCCCGTTGACACAGATGGTGATGATGAGAGGATGAGATACAAAGACAGACACACACAGAGGGAAGGCGGCAGTTGATCCCTCCTTCCCTTAATCAGTACATTTCCCTCCATAAATCACACGTACCTGTCCCTAACATCTATCCATGTGCCATTCAGCAATCCATCCACCCCTCCTTTAACTCCACTGCCTCGATTTATCACCCCCCACCTCCACCTATCCATCAGTGCTCCATATGGGCTCATAGTACCATCTTCGAGCACCCGCAAACATCCATTCATCCTCTCAATATGCCTATTTGTCAATCTGTCCCCTGAACCAGATCTTACCTTGTATCATGACCTTTTACACACCTATTAACTTCTGTTATGTGACTTTCCAGTCATCCATCTTTTCGCTCTTGCTTTACTTCCATTTATCTGCCTGTTCATAGTCATCAAAGTAAGATCTGTGTTCTTGGATTGTCAGTGATGATGTGTTTCAGTTTAACTCGTCCAGGATATAAAGAAACCCTTCTTTCTACATACTGATCCACAGTTTACCCACCCCCCTGCTCAGGATCAAATGGTAATCTTAGCACTTACCAGCTGCATGCCACATATGAAGGCCAAGGTGCACCTGCCACTACAGCACCCCATGGTGTCCTCCACACTCTCTCCAGTGATCCAGGTAGTGAAGAACTTAAGCTCTTGGTTAAAACTCCCAAAATCTCCAGCTGGACCTTGGAAATCCCAAGCAGCCCCCCTTAGAGGGCCCGTCTGGCTGGAGAGCAGCCCAGGTGGAGAAGCTTGCTCCTGGGCCTCAGAGGACAGAGAGCAGCCCCTGTACTCACTGGAGCTCGGGGGAATAAAAGGCTTATACTTTGTTCAGAAGCACACAAGCTGAGTTTGGTCTCCTGGTTTTCCAACAAAGGGTCAGGGATCAAACAAGCAAGAGGTCAAGGATCATAGATGGAAGATCTGACTCTCAGAAGGTTGCTTGGTGTATCCAGAAAGGTTGGTTCAGTGCACCTTTTCTTTCTTTAAAGTTTCAATCAGGAGGTGTGGTTTATGTTGATTGACAGACAAGAAGAGTAATTCAGATTTCTCATCATGAGCTGATGTGTCCAGATTATCTCCTATAGGATTAGAAAGTCCTGAAGAAAACCATGTCAATTGGTTGCATCCTTAAATTAGACCGGTTCAGGAGCCACTTACAAAACACTGAAAACTGCAACAATAGTCAGAGCTGGTCGGATTGAAAGGATAGATTCCCCCAGATTAACTGCCCTTTTGTTGAATAATCCAAGCATGTGGATTTGGGGTGATTGAACCCGCCTAATTTGTGTCTGGGTGGAGAAAACAAGTGCCTCCTCCTTTCATAAAGCAGCTCCTCTCAGGGGAAGTAACGGGCATGAAGCGGCAACATCCTCCAGAGGTTCAACCACACCAGAAAAAAACCAAACACAACCTTAATTCCTCCAGAAACAGCGCTTAAAATCCAATATCTTTGCCCTTTCTTGGTTAATTTTAGTGTTTTATCCACTCAGAAAGCAGCGAGTAAAATTGTTGCTATGATGTTGAGAAATGTCAACAACCGTTGGAAGTCGTTTCCCAGCAGCTCCACAACATAACGGCCGTTTTCTCAGCTGTTGGTCGGGGAAGTCACTTCCTCCTCCTCCGGTACCCGCGGATAAATCTCTACAAAATCAAAAAATGAATCGGACAGAAAAACATGTCCACGTTTCTTCTTACAGAAAAAAAGGGAAACCACGTAAGATGTAAGGTCGAAGTAAGTCACCAAACGGGACGAACAAGAGGCGAAATCAGCGGAATAAACAGCCAAGTTTAGTTTCCCATCTCCGGGTTGTCTTCAAGGGATGAGGAGGGGAGACAATGGGAACCGGGATGGACCAACGGACCGAGAGAGACAGCCGAGAGGAGCGTCTCTCACCCGCCATCTGTCAAGTCAAACACCGGGCGACAACAACCGGCTCCGCTACTGATTTTCAAAATAAAATTCCGCACGTGCCAGGGCTGGTGGGGGAAAAACGGAAGAAATATTGTAAATTTTCAGTTTTTGGATATAAAGGGGTTTTCTTTAAATCAAGAAAACACAAATAAAATACAAATCTCGCAGCCTCAAAAACAGACAACATTTGGGAGGAGTTAGGAGTTAATTTAATTTGAATAGGGACAATATATGGGTCAATGACAAAAAGAGGGTCAAAAAACGTATTTTTAAAAAGTTCTTTGAAAATGGATAGAAACATATTTCTGAGTGAAGAATTATGTTTTCTTACAGATTTCAGTAGTTGACAAACATTTCAAAGTTTTTAGGTTCATAATTTTTTAGTATTTTTAATTTGAGCACCCAAAAATGTCAGGTGGCGCAACCAAATATATGAAAATATATTTATATGTTCCTGTTATTTTTTCTGTGTGAAATTATTGGCAAGTATCTCTCAAGTGTCTGTAGTGACTCATACATTTTCATTTTGTGTTTCATTTCTTTTATTTGTGAATAAGATGAATAATTTTTTGTTAAAATAACATTTCACATTATTACATTGGTTGTACCACCTGAGATGGAAATTGTTCCAGTCACCAATGAAGTGAAAAAACCTTTATCAGTATTTCAGAGAAATCTACAAACTTTTCCACTTGGTCACAAATGTCATTTGGGGTCCTCTGGCTGATGCAGTTTCCTGTTTCCTGTTTTATTCTCTTTACTTTAAAATAAAAGTCTAATGTTACGGTTGCACCACCCTGACATTTGACAAGGTGAAAATTACGGGACAAAAGTTTTTTAGATTTCTCAACAGCTTTGAAATTCTTTTTATTTGCAAAGAATGTTTTATTTAAAAAGGTTCAAGCATAAAATAATGCCACTGTATTTTTAATTTCCATTTACAATGACTGACATTCAATTTTTAGAGTTTAATTACTGTGGATACTTGTCAGGACGGTTGCACCACCTGACATTTTGGGGGTTTGAGGAACCAAAACACAAAAAAACATGTTATATTTTAATAGTTTAAAGATGTATTCAAATAACACAGGTTTCATAGAATAAAGAAATAAATGTGATGAAATACTCAATTCATGATTTAAGGAAATATTGCACTCGGTCACGAAAAAAGGGACGTCACGTCATTGACCCACATATTAATGAACATATACATGTAAATATGCAAGATTATAGCCAATGGCCAATTTCCATCTTTAGTCCCTCCAGCAGGTTTAAATCAACAACATAGAATGAAATTGATAAAGCAACAGTAAGGACAAGTATAACAGTTAGCCTTCATGGAGGAGCAATTACAAAGAGAGAAAATTTTCCTTAAAAACACAACAGGACAGAAAATAAAAAATAAAAGTAAGATCAATGAAAAGTATGGTGGATCATGAAACATAAAAGCCAAGGGTCAGTGGAAAAAATTGGCAGTTTTCAGGCCTATAATTTAAGCATGGGGTTTGTACAGACGTCTTAATTAGAATTTTAAGTTAATATTATTATTATTATTGTTATGATTATTATTATTATAGTAGTAGTAGAAGTAGTAGTAGTGCTCATTTATTTTGTTAGTCTCTGATTAATATGTGCTCAACAGTCCACTATGCTCATCAAAGGCCGAAACTCTCTCTTCAAGCCAAGCATTTTATTGACACTAGAGACGTGTATTGACTATTGCAGTTTGACAACCAGTACAGCAATCAAAGTTTTGCATTTGCATCTTTTAGAAGTCTTTAAGTGACGTTCTCTGTTCTTTTAAAGAAGAAATTATGAAAATACAGATACTAAATACCCACATTCCTTCTTTGTGGAATATTTAAATTTAGGTGATTTGAAAAGGGGTGCAGCCAAAGAATTTGGACAGCATAAAAACAGACAAAATGGATTACATGTTAACAATTAACTTCTTTCCATATACCTTGAAATAAATCAATACATTTGTTTGTTAGTTGTTTTTCAACTTTATTGCCATTAATTTCAAATGACAGCCAATTCACCATCACAAAAAGAAAAGTTTCACCTTGAGTTGAAAAATGAACCTTGTATAAGCATATACGTACTATATGTTTGTTAGTTTAAAGTTAGTTTGGGTCACACACAGTGTGGCTATTTTCCTAATCAGAATCAGAATCAGAATACTTTATTGATCTCCAGGGGAAGTTGCTTTTTTAGTATACAGTTACTCCCATTCAAAAAGTGTTCAAATATGAGAAAGTACAGAATAAGTATAAGCATAAGTGTCTTACCGAAAAATTGAAATCCAAGCATAAAAATATAAAAATAAAATAAAATATAGATTAGAACATTTAGTTTGTACAGTCTAGTTAAAATGTGTGGTATATATATATGATGAGATAGGTGTGGAATATTGCACAAGTACTGACATAAATACATCATAAATTATGGATATTGCACTGAGTACTGACATAATTATAGGTAATTATTGCAATTATGCCCAAACATAGGTCTGTTTTGTGTGTGCCTCATTTTTTTTTTTTCAACTTTAGTTTTGGCGTCTTCTTAGCCTGATAATGGTCTTCAGATTGATGTCGAAATCAAGATATGCATTTTTTTTTATTTTTTTTTTAATTTTCATCCATCTAATTTTTTTTTTTTCTTGTGTACGTGTCTTTCCCAGGCTTTTACTCTGAAGTCCCCTGTGTGTGATTTCCGCCCGTGGTGCTGCTGCCTCTGTCTCGCTTGATGGGGCTGATGTTCCGCTCGGCAGGGGAGCGGCGGGGATCTTTTCACTCTCAGAGACACACGAACACTTAGATACAGAGGGATGGAGCTGAGGTCTGAGAGCAGTGCAGCTGCTAGTGAACATGGCCCTCAACCATTCATCTGAAAGACTCTCTCTCTCTCTCTCTCTCTCTCTCTCTCTCTCTCAGTGGGGAGTCCTGCCCTGAGTTCTTCAGACAATCATTTCTTCACATTTCTCTTTCACTTAAGCCGAACACTTTTCCTAATAACCAGCTATTAAACTGGAGGTGTCAAAATAGGAGCCGGGCAGTGTGTTTAAAAATGTCAAATAACATTAAGAAACATTCTTAACACAATCCGTCAATTACAGAAAAAGAGCCTTGGGTTAACACTTTAGATGGTAATTGCCTCATTTATGAATGACACTTCATTCAGCTCACAAGCTGCGTTGTTCCCACAGTCCCAAGAGTTCAGTGAAGGCATCACGGCTGAAGACAATATCCAAATTAAGCTACTTAAAACAAGCAGTCCCACCCCTACCATTGCTGAAAAATCTTTCTCTATATGTGTGTGTGTGTGTGTTTGTATCACTTATGGGGTCACATGTGCCACACCTATAAACTGGCCAGTGTTTTAAACAGACACAGGGGTGTAGAGGCTATCACTGCTTTAGCTATACAACATAATGGCCTGTTTTCCCCTCACCATCAATCTCTGTCACTGCTCACCCCTCCCACACACACACACACACACACACACAGGAGAACAACACATTCATACACGCACAAACAAACACGCATACACACGTTGCAGCAGCCACACACAGTGCGACAGGAGTTTAATTATGCCGCTAATCTTGAGTGACAGTGGCATGTATAATGGCTGATTCCCTGGGGCAATGTGTCAAAGCATCCACCCGTTCATCCATCCATGCATCCAACCATCCACTCCTGCTTATATTTATCATCTTACCTACTCAATCATCCATCCATCGCTCCATCTGCCCATGTTTCTCTCTCTCACTGCTCCATTTTCTATCATCTGTATTCCTTTCTTTAAAAAAAAAATCACTTTCTGCTGTTTCATCTGGAGTCAGCTCCTCTGATTTTCTTTTTGTCACTTTAACACAAAGGCTTTTGATCCGTGAAACAGGGCATGTGCTTCACCTACATGTCAGGTCCCTACTGGTCAAAAGACTGTCTGATTTCCTAAATCTGAATATAATTATAAGATCTAAAAAAAACTCTGCCATATCACATTCAATTAGAACAAAAGTTTGCCACTTTTACATTGCTTCTTCTTAATGCCTCATGAAATGATGCCACAGGGAGGGTGTTAGATTGTGTGATTACCAACAAAATGAAAAAGCAATCTTTGTTTTTTTACACTTTTTTGAAAGAAATTGGATGTTTTGTTCCAGATAATAATAATAATAAAAACATCAAGCAAATGATTGGTACAACTTTGATGATATCAGTGGCCCCTGAAGACACAGACTTTTAACACCTCACTTTAACTCTGAGTCATTCACACAGGAATAAACGAAAAAAATACTTTCAAACACAATTTCTGTCTTTTAATGGCTTTATTCAGGACAGTGAAGATAGCAGGAGACAGGTTGACAGAGGAGGGAGACGAGATAAGACATGAGGGTATGATTCATATTTGTGACACAGCATTTCTTGCTTGTGTTGTTCGTCTGCCAAATGAAATTGTAGAATTTGGTTGGTGGGAAATTTGGACAGCACAGCCTGCTTTATACTGTCCCTCTAGGACTTTCGTAGTAGCTTCACACAATTTACAGCTAAATAGAAATTCTCTTTTTCTCACACTGGTGTTTAAAACAAACCTTTTTGTGGCTTTCGTTTTAGCTACTGTCACTTCAAGGCTCCACAAACTTTGCTTCCCTCGAAGTGGCCCAGACCTTTGGAGGTATGTCGCGCTCATTTTAGAACAGACTATTTCAAGCAGTTTAGAGACAGATTCTGGGATTTCAACAATTTATGAATGTATAGTAGTTTGGAAATTTGCTCACATTTCACATGGATATATCGCAATTCTACTTCTCATTTATGTTTCAAATAATAGAGAAAGCATAATACCACCTCTTTAATTCTAAGACAGTGACTCTCAACTGATGGGTCATAACT
This sequence comes from Thalassoma bifasciatum, assembly GCA_008086565.1. NCBI lineage: Eukaryota > Metazoa > Chordata > Actinopteri > Labriformes > Labridae > Thalassoma > Thalassoma bifasciatum. The sequence goes on along the minus strand of RPOG01000879.1, from coordinate 146,470 downwards.
CAAACATGGGTGGCAGACCTATTCCCAGTGGATTATGGGCCTTTGTCTGGGGGGAAAAAAATAAGAACAAATCCTGTGCTTTTATTTTGAAGAGAAATATTTGGTATATCAGAGTGACTTCTACGTACACACCTTGATGTTGCACCTGCGAAGAAGGGGAAAGAAGCAAAAGAGATGTTTTCTTTCCTTGCAATCTTCCTACTACACAGGTGGAGACAAAAGCAATCGATCCCAGATAGCATTTGACTCAAGCTACTCAATAGATCAGATAACCACAGATAAATCTGACTTTCGAAGAAACAGGACAGAAAAACACATGTATTAAGCACTTTTAGCATCTTTACTGTTTGTTTCTGTCACAAAACAGTTTTTGGAGCATCCTAAATGCTTCAAACAACTCTCTGATATTCTGTGTTATTCTCATGTTTTTATCTCAGGACCTTTTTTGGTTTTAGAAATGCCTCTGTAACATATGGATTACTTTTCAGCTCTTCACCTTCACATCAGGTGGGGATAATGACTTGTAATGTTTATTGACATCCACCATTTCACATTACACAAACCCAATTGCAATGACGTTGGGATATTGTATAAAACATGAATAAAAACAGACTCCAGTTATTATTCATTTTCTTTTTAACCTATATCTAAATGAATTCACTGGAAAGACAAATTGATGAATTTTATTGTTCTTTATTGTGCCTTGGTTGGGTTTAAAAGGAGCATTCCCAAAAGGTCCTGTCATTTACAAGCAAGGAGTTCACTTTGTGAATGACTGCGTGAGCAAATAGTCCAACAGTTTCAGAAAATTATGTCTCAATGCACGATTCTGAGGGATTTAAGGTTTTCATCATGTTCAGATCAAAGAAAAAGAAGGGGACCCACAAAATTTGTTTGGCACAGGAAAGGATGAAACTGTCAAAACTGAGGCAGCATTTGGAAGCAAAACAATTTTCTTTCAAAGATAAACCAGTTGAGTACTTTTGACTTCAAGACCTGAGAACTTCATTAAAGTGTCTTTTTGTTGAATAAATTGGAGAATTGAAAATTTTCTCCGATTTGGGATGTGGATGTCATTAAAGCCATGTTTCCAGTAAAAGGTAGAGTTTGGTTAGTCTCGGTATAGTACACATTTAGTGACCTTTCCTTTGACTAAAACTGGTAAAAATCCCAAAATTATTAACCAGTATTGTCCCACACTTGTTGGTACCTTTCTGTTGGGATGTCAGACATATTGATCCAACTCCAAGGTGAAACTAGAAACACTGCAGTCCGTTGATTGCTCGAAAGAATCGTCACTTCCTGTGTGACAGCGGTAATAACGAACAACGCATAACCAGCTGTACTTCTCCTCGCCTCTGAAACAAACAAAGCTTGATTGTGGTTTGTAACAAAGAGCCACATGCCGATCGCTATGACAATGAATTGCTGTATGTCTTCCATCGTTACACTTTGTTTACTGTGTTGTATTTTTTTGTTCTACATTGGCTTTATTAGTGGGGTACACTTTGTTGCGCTGCTATTAGGCCTGTAGTGATGCACAAATTTCATGATACGAAAATGAGTCTGCTTAAATTGAAACAGTGCAAACTGTAGCAACACAAGCCTTTGAAAAGTAAACAGAGTGCAACAGGATTGCACTGCACAATTGTGAGTTAGAAAGTGCAGCAAGTGAAAAGTTTCTTTGACTGATTTTTTAGCTTAACACTTGACATTTGAGGTAGGTGTGAGTAATGGCATGGAAGGCACATATCTAACTATGAAATTATTAGTCTTTTATTCCCTTTAACAATGTATTGAAAGCATCCTAACCTGCAGTGAAGCACACACTTTGATTTACTGACAGCATAACAAGTAAAAAAAAACAAAACACATATTTCCCTTGTCACTGTCTGAACTGAAAGACTGCATAAAAAAACTGTGCATATATATTTCATAAGTGCCCTATGTCACTGAAGACTGTATTTTACTTCCAACTTGGCTAAAATATGAGTTTTTTTTAAAAAAATAATCGTTTTCAAGATTTGTAATCATGCCTAGCTGCTATGCCGTTACACTATTATGTCACTGATGCAGCTATAGGCATTCATCTTATACTCCACCCACTAAGAAGTGACTCAGTGGATGACAAACTGTTTCCAACATGGATGTATCAACACATAAGAGAATAAATCCAGTTTTGGATGAGCGTTATCAAAGCCTATCTATTAAGTTTCAAACTGGAAAAGTGTGGTGTAGAGAGTAAGTTGGAGAAACATCAGCTTTTCATATAACATCTGAACTTCAAAGAACCATATGCTCTGGTTGAATTAACAGAAGGTTGCAGAGATTGGCTTCAACTGCTGGGTTGCAAATAAAAATGCGGGAGCTGTGTTAAGTTGGCATGAATTTACTAAAACAGAACATCAAAGCTCCCAGGAGTGACTGACATAAATGAGTGTTTAAGCTGGGCACACTGAGAATGTCGCATTGCTTTGTACAACATGTTGAGTCATCTGTATTAATGAAAGATAGCTGCTTTAGTGGTGTGTAAGTGAGAAAATCCACAAATTAAAAAAGGTGCAGAGCCACTGTTATGACTTACATTGACTTTCCTCAGCTTGTCAAGTTCTCAGGTGTCAGAGAAATGTGACTGGCACCGTAAAAGTTCAGTTTTTATTCCTGAAACTAAAAAAGACTTCAGAGCCGTGTCAGCTCACAGATAAAGAAAGAAAAACTCACCTGACACCGCCGCCTCATTCCTCATTTGTAAAGCCAAACATACTTTGCTAACATATGCTGCTTTCTTTTTTATGTCAATAAAGCTAATTTGAAATTGATTCTGACTTAGACAGAAAGTGACAGATAAAGAGAAAGAGAGAGAGAGAGAGGAATAGAGAGATAAAGATAGGCTGCACCTCCTTGAAAGTGAGATAGTATGTGTTTATTACTTTATCTGTCAGGACCAGATGTCACCAGATGCCTGCTGCTCTTTCTGCCTCCTCTCTCAGCCCACACACACACACACACACACACACACACACACACACACACACACACACACACACCTTGCCGCTCTGACAAGCTACACAGCCATACCTCCTACACTTTTATTGTAGTGTCAGCTCAGGTAGAGGAAAATAGCCAAAATGAATGTTGAATCAAAATGAGTGACTGAAGACTCTTATCTATCGCTCACATCAGCAAAATATAAAGTACAGAGTAAAGATATGATTGAATATCGACAGACAGAGATTCGAGGGGGAAGAGAGAGGAAAGGGAGGGAAATGATTCGATGGTGAGAAGAAGATAAGCTTTGTCACGTCATGTAAAATACACAGGACAAATAAGAGAAAAGGGGACTGTCCTACACATAATATGTTCAAAGCAGGCACATCAGTCATATCACACACCTGATCAAAATCTTTAGACCAGTTGAATAATTGCGCTACATGACACTCAGTTTGCATAAAGGTTTTAAGTAGAGTTTTAAAATTCAAAACAAATAAATGGCAGTGAGACAAAAAAAAATTGAGCGAACAATTTATTACAAACAATAATAGTCTGTTTCATTAGCTGATCAAAACAGTTTAAGACCACAGCCCCCGAAAAAAACAAATAAAAAACCTAAATTAAAAACAAAACTTTTAAAAAGGACTCCGTCATTCTTGTTGATAACTTTAGGTTCAACACAAGCCAAATAGTTGGTTCTAACTAGAGGTGTGCAACACTGAAAAATGTAATATTTATCCGATACCAAGTAAATACAGGGCCAGTACACTGTTATCAATACCAACACCAATACTTTTTACATGGAAAAGCAGTTCATCGAAACTGATCAAAATAATACACAACCACTAAAACCACTGTTTCTGTTCATAAATAAAAGTAAAAAACTATCTGACAATAATGATCTTCTTATTTTTTTCCTTGCTTTGTTGTGAAACAGTCAATTTGAATATTTATAGATAACAGCACTTCATTTATATTAGCATTTAGGATATCATATTGGTCAAACAGCTTGCACATACTGACAGACTAACCATTACAGAAACATAAAATATATTTAGGACGTCAGCAATGTACTGACAATATAGAGCAGAAGGGCAAAATGACATGCACTGGGTGTTGGTCTAATAAATTTGTTAAGCAAAATATAACATTTTTAGCAGAATGCTCAAAAGAGAAGTGAGTGAGAGGAGCACACATACATAAGAAAGTAAAAGTGAAGTACAACTTAAGTATTGATCTTATCACAGAAGTATTGATCAATACCCATCCCAATATTGGTTTGATATATTGATATTTTGGATACGTTTCGAACATTAGTCTCATTTTGGACAATGCAATCTTTGCCAATCAGAGCTGAAGATTTCGGGGTGGCCAAACAGGATTCGTGGGAGATGATGCAGACTTGTTTTGCCACATTTTGTAATTGTAATAAATTCTTGAACACAATATGTAGTAAACTTTGCCGCATTATCATAAGTTCTTAGATATTGAGTCAATTATTAAAAACTGCAGGTGTTGGACTTTTTTTCTATCAAGAAAATGTTATGATTTGGTGTGTAGCCTAATAAACCACCAAAATGAATCTCCCAGTTAGAAAAAAACCCATTACACCATCAGAACAGCATTAATTTCAAGGATGCCAGCATGAGTCATGAATTAATACTCAAATTAATTTTACAAACTAGTAGGATGTTTCATCGGTCATGTCTAAAGCAGATTTAACCAGATTCATAGAAAATGTGCTTGAAACACTCAAAGAAACAAAAAGTGCACAGACATCATCAATGCACTGAAATGTTGGAAGACACACACACACATATGTAATCTGGATTATGCTATTTTTTATGGATGGGGCCTGATTGTCTGCAGGCTTCCTTTGACTTCCTGAGCTTCTAACGAGCCCGTCATTGAGAGCACCTGTCCTCATCACACCTGTCCTCGTCACACCTGTGCTCATCAGCCAGGCTACCTTTTAAAAGGGGTTTCTTCCCCTCATTCAGTGTGTGACACACGGACGACCAACACCTTCAGTTGGTTTTTTGTGTATGTGTGAGTGTTTTATTGAGAGGAGAGTTGTGTGAGTGTGTGGGGGGAAAAAAGAAGAAGGGTGACTAGAGTCTCTTTTCAAAAGTTAAATCTCTGAAGAGATCTTTTGTGTTTTTCTTTCATGGGGTGTTTTGAGGCCTATTTCCAGTTAGACTACCATTTATTTTTGGTAGAATCAGTGGGTGGATGTGGAGATTGAAACCTCCACTCCACCTTTTCGAACCCAGAAGCCAATTTATGTTCTTTGTTCTTTTTGAAGTGGCTTTTTCCTGCAGTGATGTAACACTATGCAAATATAATAGGTGGTGGAAAGTGGACAAAACATGATGCACCAAATTCTTGCATTGTCTTGATAAAAAAGTGGAAAATCTGCATTTTTAATCACTGATTCTAGATGCAGGAACTTGTTGCATAATGCCACAAAGTTTCAACGTATTATGTTCAAGAGTTTTATCATAAAATGTGGTGTTGTTGCGTAATCACGGTTAATGGGGCGTTACACACCTGGCTACAATAACAAGCCTGTCAGGTTTGAAAGTCTCCAGGAAAGTTCAAATCAACACATCATGCTCAACATGCAGTGGAGAATTTATAAAACCCATGGTGTGAAATATTCCCCTACACTCAAGCATGAAAGTATGACAACAGTTGGAGACAGCTGGACAGCAAGAACCTGCACTTTAATGAAGTTATCAAGTGGATGTCTCTCTCCACTGGTGTTATTTTGAGTGAAGCACACAGCTCCTCAAGTCAACTCAACTTTTGAACCAATCCCCTCAAAAAAGAGAATAAACAGGAGGTATTTCAGGAAAAAAAAAAGTTTGAAAATGGACAAAGAAGGCAGAGGCAGGGTGAGAAGCCTGTCTGAGCCGTAGCTTACCCCTCTGGGTTAAGCTGTGCATCAGGAAAGAAGGAGAGGGAGAATAAAGACCAAAGGAGGAGGAAAGCAGTTGGAGTAGATGTAACTGTTCTAAACACAGTATGTAAATTTCTCAGATGTCCTGAGACTTCGAATGGCTCCAAGCCAAATTAAATCAAACTCCAGGAAAGTTGCACTAAGCCATGGAGAAGTTTTAAAACTCTGCAGCCTGCAACGCAAGACCCTAATGCTTCTCTGGATAAGTCTTAAAACCTTTTAGCTCATTTTCATTACAGAGGAGCTTTGTCAACAAATGCACAACAATATCAGTGAGATTACAACGGCTAAACAACATCATGTGACGAGTTGTGGGCAAATGAATGAACAGAAACTGGATGTGGAGAAAAACATGACCTTGAAGATAAAATTAAAAATGTAATTTATGTATAACATTTCTAAATGACTACAGTAGTTTATTTTCTTCTTAGCTTGTGCCCATTTTGGGGTTTTTAACTCTGCTCTCAAAAGCAGCATTTATTCATTCACAGCAGCAGAGAGCAGAACTCTGTTCCTTGAGGACATAATTTGGATGGAGAGTTTGTTTTGCATGGTGACTGTGACCATTAGTGGGGAAACCACCAGAGAGCATGAATGTGGTGATGACTTAACCAAAGATCACAATGTTTTTTTCAATGCATGTCTGTGTGAAAAACAAATTTTTCAATTATTTTTTCATTGATTCTAAGCAACAAAACAACTTGTTGAATACTAGTTATAACTTCATTTTTAGCTCGAAATGCAAAAGCAGGAAGAAACCGTTCTCTAATCCCAAGAGCATGCCTTGTAAAAACTGTTTTTGCACATGTTGAACTCTGTTGAATAAACCTTTGGATTTCATTTATGCAGTAGTAACATCAACCATTACTCTGGCTTTTTGTATCAGAGACTTTTCTGGCTCCGGTGTCAGGGCTTTTGGATTTTCTGCAGGGGAGCATGATGAACTTCATGGTGCTTGCTGCTGACATTTCCTGAATCTTTAGAAAAGAGACTTTGATGCTGAGATCACAGTGTCTCTGTAAAACACATACGAGCTGCTCAGCCAGTGTCTAAGAGCCGCTCTTTTGCTGGAAAAGTACATCAACAGATTTGCCAAAAAGCTGTTAAATTTGGACTTCTACATCCTTTTTGTTGCCAGTCTCATGTTGGTTCTTGAAGATTATTTTCTAGGAAACAAACAAATCTTTGTAGTAGCGTGGTCATATTCTAAAACACATAAAAAGGACGGTCGCTTGGAGATACTTCAAAGATACTTGGAGGTATAAAGTAGCTTCAAAGCCCATACATTCATTCAGAATACCCCTTTTCTGTTGGATGGAAAATATTCTGTAGTTTAATGATTTATTGAAGCCCATTTACACTTGTTAAATTTTTTTTTTTTTCCATTTACATCAAGTCATTATTTTGAGATAACTCAAATTACATAAAAGGTTGAAATTTAAACCTTATCTCAAAATTGACTTTTCTTAAATGTCAACTTTTCTTCTCATAATTTTGACTTAACCTAAAACTTGAATTTTTATCTCAAAATTCCCATTTTTCGGCTAAAGTTTTTACCTTGACTTTTATCTCGAAATTTTTACTTTACCTCAAAATTCTGACATTTTTGGAAAATTCTTAACTTACCACAAAAGTTCTAATCCATTTCTCATAATTTTGACTTTTTTTTTTTTTTTTTTTTTAAATATTGACTTTTTATCAAATGATTTGAAATTTTTATCTCAAATTTTTGACTTTACACCCTATAATTTTGACTTCAAATTACATAAGAGGTTAAAATTTAAACCTTTTCTTAAAATTGACTTTTTTTCTTAAATGTCAACTTTTCTTCTCATAATTTTGACTTAACCTAAAACTTGACTTTCATCTCAAAATTTTTACTTTACCTCAAAATTCTGACATTTTTTGTGCTTTTTAAGAGTAACTTCTAATAAACTTCTTTTGAGTCTTTAATGAAGAGATTCGGAAGATTTATGCACTGCTAATGTTTGTTTTTAAAGTGCTAAAACTTGAAGCCATTAATGCAGAAAATGACAGGAGGGAGGGTTAATGTTGATAATTAGTATGTAGCCCAGACACTTCATTAATAAGTCACTGCTCCATTTCAGCTTCCTGAGTCAAAAAACTCAGGACACACCCCTGTGTACCATCTGTTCTCAAGACATTTATAGCACATTAATTTATTTCTGCGTAGTTAAACTTAACTCTTATCACATAAATTAACACCTAAGGATAAAGAAGTCCAACTTTATTAATGTCTCTATATGCTAATTCATCTATAAACCAAGCAAACATTGCATTATTCAGAGACATAGACACTGTCTCTCATCTTTGATTTTCACACTTCAAATAAAAATGCAAAGTGATTAACATCCCATTTAAAATGTCACATTAAGGGATTTAATCTTCAGTGATAATGAATCATTGCTTCAGGCTTTTTGAAGAGATTGTCATTAATTTCATGAAAACAGGATTATTTCGTTTTGTCTTCAAGCGTATCCCTGAACAAGCCAAGGTATCTGTTTAATCTATATAATTATAAAGCATAGGATGAGTGCAGTAAGCTTCTTCCTCCTCTAACCACCTTCAGCGCGAGCTTAACTTTCCAGCAGTGACGAGGAGACCTTAAAATGACAAAAACGTCTTATTTTTCAGTCAGTATTGGCCTTAAACTTTATTCTGTGTGGTCTCCTGTTACCACGTTATTTAAACACTTTCTACAGAAGTTCATTCATTTTCTAACCACTTATTCTGTTAAAGGTAGCAAGTGGCTGAACCCTTTCCCACTTGTCCTAGGGCGAGGGGCGGGTTATACCCTAGACTTCCCGAGACAATCATTTGCACTCTTACCTCGCACTAGTACAGGCAATTTAGAATCACCAATTAGCCTGATAATCAGGTTTTCAGTCTAAGGGGAAAAGCCAGAGAACCCACACATGCACAAAGAGAACATGCAAACTCTCTTAGACCACTTTACAACAATAAATGAGCATCACCGGCAAGAAAAAAAAAAAATCCTTTCCTCTTTAATTTAACATGTGTGAATAAAAGCAGTTTTTTCTGCAGCATGGCTTGAAAGTGTTATGTCATGAATCACACACTAACACTGTTTTATTTGAGTCTGAGAAAACGATTTCCTTCTTCTTAAAAGGCTCGCCCAAGCTGTTTTTATGTGTATGTGTGTGTTTGTGCATGTGCACATGTACGCAGTCATGTGTGTTCGTGTGTGTGTATGTGTGTGTGTTAGCCTGGAGGCAGGACTCTAAGTGCTATTAGATATTGCAGCAGTAACTCACAGCAGCTCAATAGAAGTCGTTGGGTTTGTCATTTTTATCAAGAGTGGAGTCTAAATGTTTAATGTAAATCACAACAAGCTTTAGCCCCCATTATCATATTCAGCCTCGGGTCCTTTTCTGTTCAATAACTCTGATACAGCAGCATCAGTAACAAATAATGATCTCAAGGACAGTTTTACATCTTACATTCAGCTCTGTTACCTGCTCTGTTAATGGACTAAAGAAGCTGAAGAGAAGCAAAAACACTGTTAATAACATTGTTTCACATTCTTTTATGATTGTTTTGGATGGATAAGAATTCAATAAATCGAAGAATGATTTCCTCACTTGTGAGCCCTTAATACTTCTGCGTCAGGATGCACATGTCCCTCTGCAGTTCTCTTCCAAAACACAGGGGGGCAGTGTGTACAGTATGATCGTCAGATCGCCAATTGCCAATCTGGCCAAATTTTTTCCGATTTGGGATTTAGAGCGTTGAACTGAAAACTGACACACGCTGCCTTATACAGCTACAGTTGGTACCTGGAACCACCATTTAATAAGAAGAAATAAACATGTTTACAGTTCTGGTATGAAAAAATGTTCCCCCTGCATGGCTAATGTCTCTAACTATACAAAAAACTATTCACTGGATGTATGGCAGGTGCCATTGAGCAGTTGGCAGGTGTCAGCAAATGATTGACAAGTACCACTGAATAGTTTGCAAGTGTCACAAAGCAATTGACAGGTGTCACAAAGCAATTGGTAGATGCCACTGAAATACTGGCAGGTGTCACAATACTGTTAGCAGGTGTTACAAAGCAATTGAAAGGTGTCACTGAACAATTGGTAGGTGTCACTGAGCAATCAACAGTTGCCACTTTGCAAATGGTAGATGCCATTGAATTACTGGCAGGTGTCACAATACAGTTAGTAGGTGTCACTGAGCAATCAACAGTTGCCACTTTGCAATTGGTAGATGCCACTGAATTACTGGTAGGTGTCACAATACTGTTAGCAGGTGTCACCAAGCAATTGACAGGTGCTGGCTGTCACTGAACAGTTGGCAATTGACAGGTGCCACTTTGCAATTGGTAGATCCCACTGAAAAAAAATACACGTAGATTTTTCTCCTTTTGTCACACAACAGTATCCATCAAGTTAACACTTTGTTGCAACTTTCAGAGAATTAATCAGAGAATCTTGTTTCATCCTGTCTCCTCAAGTGTTTGGTGCATTTGTCTTTACAAACTGAGAACAAAAAAGAAGCAGAATGGACATAAGTTTGTGGTGCTTACAAAATTCTACATAGTGTTTAAAAGTTAAATCATTGATTTTCTCTGCCTCTGTTGTGCCCATGAAAGCTATAATCCCCATGATGCACCAACTTTTATGCTCTTTACAGGTCAAGATATTTACTCTGCTGCTGTTTTTAATTAAAAAAAGAATCATCAGCTCTTCCATGAGTATGTGGATATTGAATTTAAGTTGGTTGTACTTTCAATCCTTGAGCTTGTTAATTTTCATGAGAATTAGACGTAGGCGTCTCTACATTGAGACGCTGATTTAGGGTAAGATTCAACTGAGGTGATGGAGCATGGTTTCACCCCTGTTAGTCACGTTGTAGGTTTGAAGCAGAGGGAGAATCGAGCCCTCAGGGTGGTGAGAGATAAGCAATGATTAATAATGATGAGAAGTTCTGATTCTGAGCCTTTTCTGCCAGAGCCAGAGAAATGACAGCGCTGGACATGACAAAGCTTGAGGGCGATGTTTGGTGACAAGTGGAGGGAGATAGAACGGACATGCAGATGAGCAGCCTTGGTGGGTTTTTTATTTTATTATTTCAGCTACTTTGCAACACGTCTTAGATGTCAAGAGTTGTAGATTTGAGGATCTAGAAACAATATCAACACACTACAAGCCAAAAAACGCACTGTGACTTGAGACATATGGGTCAAGTTGATGTGTCGCCTGCTGCTGATGGATAATCCCTGCACTGTTTCTGAATAAGCATCTGGTCCCCTTTAGAGATTGCAGTGCTTTCCAAGTTTATGTCAGAGAAACATGATTAAAAAAAAAAAAAAAAAAAAAAAAGTAGAAGGAGAAGGCAGGACCAGACTCGCCTTGAGCGTGGAAATGTAAACCAGCAAACTAGCTGAAGGACGGCCAGCAAAAACAAGGGCAAGCATCTGGTACCCGAAGTGACAGAGGGTCTCTGGGGATGTAGCATCATGTAACCATGGTAATCCATCATCCATACGTCTATCATAAAAGTTAACTCATGAAACTTAATGCACTGCAGTTTTAAACCACACTTTTTGTTTCATTATGTTCAGAGATTAAATACATGCAGACAAACAGGGAGAGAGAGGATAAGACAGGAGCTCACCCCCCCCCCCCCCCCCCCCCCCCCCCCACACACACACACACACACACACACTTAAGGCCTAAAGCAGCGTAACTAAAGGGTGATTCAGGGCAAACCTGAGTCAGCGCTAACAATATACTCATCAAAAATAGAGAGGGTTTCTGTCCTCAAGGCTAAGGTGATTTTAAAGAAAGAAGAAAACTGATTTTTGAAAGCTCTGCCTCCCATACTACTTTTGGAGACTTTGGCCAACCAAAATTAACCCATGATTAACTGGAACAGTGGTCTGAAGGTGGGATAAGACCCAACAAGCTCTTAGACTGACCATGACTGATCTTTTAACACTTACACTGGAAAGGATTGTTGTGGTTTAAGTGGATTTTTGAGGCTCTGATGGGACAACTGGACAACTGAGCCAAACCAGCACCAGCACTCTGATACTTTAAAAAGTTACACATCTACATCCCTAGAAGTTGCCTGAGTTTTCTGTATACTGTAATTGACTGGAGAATAAAGAGAGGCAGGGGAGTGCCACAGGAGGGATGTTGCTCCATGTGGTGAAGATGCTCATGGAGGGTGTCACTGTCTGGAACTGATGTCCACTTTCTGTAAACTTCCCTCTCCATCCATCCCATAATGTTCTCGCTGTGATTTAGATCAGGGGAACACACAGGATGCTCCAAAAGATTGAGATTAAACGTCCTGTGTGAATTGCAGCTTTGTCCTGTTGAAAAACCCAGTCATTTACACACAGACCAGGGCCCTCAGTCATGAAGGACGCCCCCTGCAACATCTCCACATAGCCAGCCAATGTTTGACGTCCATGGTGCCGCCTCGCAAACATGTCAGTGGCTTCTCATTGTCATGACAGTAACGTTGGACGCCATCAGGACCATCAAGGTTCGATTTTTTTTTCCTCCTCAGTGAATCAAACTTTCTTTCACTTTTCAATGTCCCATGTTTGCTGCTCTCTGTCAAAGTCCAAACAAGTGAGTTTGTGGCGTTGAAGGAGGTTTTTTTGTTCTCAAAGCTCTTCTCTCTTAGACGCTGTCTGATGGTTATTGGGCTGCAGTCAGCTCTAGTAACGACCTTAATTTGGGTCGAGGATTGTCCAGTTTCTTGACCGACAGCCAATTGGATCCTCGGGCCAATGACCTTTTTTGGGTCTACCACTTGACTTAGTTGTTCCATAACCCTCAGGATCTTTGAAGAAATTCAAAATGTCTGTCTTATGGCCTACAACCTCAGTAGCGATGGCGTTGCTGTGATTGAATTTGATGTCCATACTGAAAAACCTGTGATTGACTTTGATCTGTAAAATCACCCCTGTTCTTACATCCATCAAATGATTAAACTTTTGTTTTCACACTTCCCCACACCTCACCTTTTGTGTCCCCCCAAAGATCACATCCTGAATACCCCCCCTCTCAGAGCCTTTGATTTTAAGATCCCTTGTTCCCAAATGTACCTCAGACGGAGGAGGTGTGAAACAAAGCCCCATCCTAGGATATAAGTTTGTGAGATTCCCTTCACTGGTTGTCACTTGGCATCCATACTGCTTGTGTGTGTTAACTGACCTTTTCTTTGCAAAGAAAATAAAACTATTGTCGGCCGGCAGAAGTCTTTATTTCATTCTTCACCAGAGTTGGGGAAAAACGGTATCCACATTGCGACCATGTTCAAAGAGAGAAAGCTTTTTAGCCTCTGCCATCAGGAGGTCATTACAGTGTGAATACCTGACAGAAAATGGCACTGAATCCACATTTATGCAGATTTTGTCTTTTAAAGGCTGTGGTCTTAAACTTTTGATCAGCTTATGAACAGACTTGTTGTTTTCAATAGATTTCTTGCTCCTTTTTTGCATTTGAAACTCTACTTTGAGATCCAACAGTGAAAAAGGTAAATTTGTGCAGGTAAATTTTGATCAGGGCCGTATTGACAGAAACAGGCACCCTGGCACTGTCTATAATAAAATCTTATATCCATCCTCAGTGAAAAAGAAAAGAAGTTACTCTTGCAGAACTTTTGCAAGATCCTGAAACCTTGCACAGGCATTTTATTCAGGTCAGTAAAGACTTTTTGATCAAAGGCATAGAGGAACATTGGCAACAGCAGAGTAAACACTTTTGCAGAAGTTTTTCTCAGTATGCAGAGGCACCATGAGTCTTTATTTTTGTTACTTATCCAGTCAACCCTTTACTTCTTTATGCCAATGTATTGAATAGTAGCTTTTTGGTTCCATGCAGGTTTAAACACTCACCTTGGCATCTTTGCTGTGATGCTAAGTCAGACGATGTTAGTTTGCTTATTAAGACAAAGCAAACCAAGACAGTCACTTCCCTAAGTTAGTCAACTGTAGCGAGCCCTATAGTGTTTAATGATGTCATGAAGCAGATCAGACAAGCAGTATGAAGACAGAGAGAGCTTAGCGGCTAAAGAAATAGAAGGCGCCGCGAAACTAACAAGAGCCTGAGATGATAGAAAATTCCTGGCTCGGCGTGGACAGAGGGAACAGACAGACGGAGAGCAGAAAGACAAGACCAATTAATCAAGTTCAGAGCAGTTCAAGACAGAACGCCAACAGTGGGAGAAAGTAGAAAGTGATTACAGTGAAAAGAAATTAACAGCAAGAGAGAATGAAATGGGACAAACAGAAAGCATGAGGGGAAAAAATATAGAGATAAAATGCTGAGAGAGATGTCGAAAAAGAGGATATCGATTGGTTAAAAATGCATGAGGTGGTGTCTGGTGTGCAGCTCCTCATTTCTAATGCTGTCTGACCCAACAGTCTGAAGCTAAAGCATCATCTCCCCCAATAACTGCCTTGAAAAACTGTGTTTATATCATTTTCTGCCAGTCAGTGAGACACTTAGCGAGGCTAAACGAGGCCACGGCAAGTCATTTGTTTTGTAGCATGATCAGTCAGTAAATAACTTATTCACCCAAAAAGCGACACTTAGGGAGCTACAATTTATACAAAGGAAGTGAAGGATTAATTGGAGCTCTGTCTTTTGCTTTAGTTTGACTTGATTCTGCAAATACTGCAGGGGAGTAAAGAAGATCCAAACTGAATCACAAAACCGGTGTTTTAGTTTGTTTTCTGATTTGGTCAATTTCATAAAAAAAAACATGAGTCTATTACATGGATTGTTGGAGCATTATTTCTTGATGAGATCTTATCCGTCTGTTTTCAAATCATCTCACCATTTTCCAGTTTCATTATTATTGTCATAGCGTTAATTAAAGTTCCTGTGAGCAACTTTATATTTATGGCTCTTTTGGTGCCCCCTGGTGGACAAACTGGTACCTCTAACATCCCTGCTGATTTTGTCTTATAGGTAGTTTTTCCTGTAATAAAGTCTCATTCTTCTGTCTTTTAACGATGAAATGACTCCTGGAAAAAATCACATCAATATTGAATTCTCTGGTTCTGATTTTAACCATGATGATCAATCCTGACCCAACCGAAAAGCTGAGAAATAGCAGATTAATAAATAAAACAGTTGTAACGAGGGAGCAGATTATTGTTGGTAAGTTAGCAAGGCTATTTGTCCCAACATATAATATGCCCAGTATGATTCCAAGAGTATGAACTTTAGTAGTTATTTTTGAGTAAAACCTGAAAAATCCATAACAATTCAACTCGCCCAGCAAGTAGATTAGCAGTTATTGCTATTTACCACGGCCATTTAATGGAATTGAGTTTACCAATGTGGTATTGTATTTTTTTTTTCTCAGTCATATATCAAAATGTTAGAACCAACATGTGAAGAAAAATCACTCTCATCCAAAAACAAGTGTTCATTTGTTCGTCCTTCTTATTATTCATTCAGTCGGTGTTAATGTAATGTTAACATCCGAGTTATGATTGTTCTTCCTGACACTGTGACTTTCATTTTCATTTCCTCCCCTGCTCTCTGCTGTCTTTCCATCTGTCTGGCCTTTTTCTGCCAACACTGTGTTTGAATGTGTGTGTATCTGTGTGTGTGTGTATCTGTGTGTGTGTTTACTGTACACCCTCAAGTATGTTTCCAGGTCTGTGAGCTTGCATCAAGACACAGCAGGGTTTGGTGATGGCGAGTGGAGAGCGCCAGATTGAGGGAAGGAAGCGCACACCCAACAGATCAAAGTAAAGATGAGAGAAATTTCACTTCCTGGCCAAACCACAGTAACAAAAATTATCCTGAGGGTACAGGGGTCATTCAGGTACATGGCGGGTTCATCTATCTGGGCAGCGTTTTTATCAGTCTGGATCCTGTGGAGATATGTTCACCGCCAAGTATGTTTGTCAACACATGAAACAGCCAACACAAATGAAAAATGTCTTTTTTTTTATATCTCAATGGCTGGAGGGTTTTTTGTGTGTTTGTTAGTAAGAAAAAGAATGAACTAATATTCAGCTGAAAAAAATCCCGATCACTTTCACTAGTTAGTAACAGGCTACACTGTTCCACTACACTGATGTAAACAAGCACTGTTTGGTGTTCGCAGCATGTGGCACCATGTGGTTCAGACACGTTCACGTCACGTTGACGCTCTGATATAATATAAAGATGTCGCCTCATTTTTCAGTCAGAAAACAGTCACGTACTTCCATTTTTTTCTGCTTTGTTGCGAAACATTACATTTTGATATTAATGGATAATAGTAATTATTATATTCAGCATAAAAGATTGCAGTTTTATCAATAAAATAAATCATTTTGATCGTTTAGCTGGCTGAATATATGACAATCTTAATGGTCTATTTAAAAAATTACAACTATGATGAACAATTACACTTTGAAAAAGAGATTAACTTAAGTTGGAGATGACTGAATGTGAGAGTGAGTGAGAGGAGCACACATGCAGAGGAGAAACAGAAACTTAAGAATTCAATTGATCACACAAAGTATTGATCAATACTGATACCAACATTGGTTTAGATGAATCAGTGTTTTAGATCAATCCACTCATCACAACTAAGTTGAGCTAAATGTTGACTGTTTTCTCAAATGTTGACTAATAAGGCAGCCAGAGTTTGAATTTATTTCAAATAACCAAAAGCAAGACACAGTATCAGGTAACAGATGCTCAAGTTGAGAAAGTTTTTTTTTTAAAAATGCCATTATGTAACATATTTGTTCACAAAATACCCCAAATGGTAAGAATATGATAGAGATAGAGAGCTTTTGTTTTTCTATGTACACTTTCTATCCGGCTCTAATGCTTTGTCACCCCATGACAGACATAATAAGCTCCAGGCAAGTTCGATTTGGCAGATTTCAACCTAATACACACATCAGCTCCACTGGTTGACATAATTATCTGAAACAGCAAGAAATCTTTTCCTGGCCAGCACGGTTGGTCTACAAACAGTGTGTGTGTGTGTGTGTGTGCATGCATTCCTGTGTGTGTATGTGTGTCTTATTCCATTAGTAAGTATAGCTTTGGGCTAGTTTACATTTGCATAATGAAGTCAATAACACCGGTCTCCTGGGAGGGAGCATGGTGACATTATTACTAATTTAATAAGAAGACTTGAGAATGTGTGTGCACATGTGTGTGTGTGCATCTGTGTGTGCTAGAGTTTGTGTTTGGCGAGGAAAGAAAGACAAAGTTGCTGTCAGACAATGCGATAGAAGGATGGAGATAATAAGTGCAGAGAGTGAAAAGGTTATTGAAGATGGAAGAGGGGAGTATAACTAGGAAACTAAAGGAGGGACCAAAGTGATGGAAAGGT
Organism: Thalassoma bifasciatum; assembly: GCA_008086565.1. NCBI lineage: Eukaryota > Metazoa > Chordata > Actinopteri > Labriformes > Labridae > Thalassoma > Thalassoma bifasciatum. Next base: position 129,153 of record RPOG01000879.1, on the reverse strand, counting down.
GAGAAGAAGAGGAAATGAGGAGAGAGGAGGACATAAAGTGAGAGAGGAGGAGAGGAGTCTGTACGGAGGGTGGGAGGTACAAGGTGAGACAGGAGAGATAAAACCTGGTTATGGGGTATTTACTGGTTAAAATATAGGTTCACTGTTGAATGAGAGGTTTCTGACAGAGGTTAAACTGATCTTAAAACTGTTTCACTCTTTTCCTTTGGTGTCAGGGTTGGATGATGTGTTTCAAGGAAACAGTCTGAGGCTGTTTTCTTGGCTTGGTGGGCGTGCCACAGGTTTCTCCCCCATCATTTTCAAGGGTCAATCCAGTTACAGTGAAAAGGATGCTGTGTTTGTGAACCGCAATGGTTCCTAAACTTTTTTTTACAGCACCCCCTTTGTAGATTAAATCATTTTCAGGCCCCCTCTTCTCTCCACCACCAATCTCATGCATTAAAATGAACACACGCTCCAATGTGTGCTTTGAAATACTGTCACAAATAATTCATACACAACTTTAGCTTCATCTTGCAGAAAAAACCCAAAATATTCAAACATATTGCTATAATATAACATGTTTGTTTTCTTTGAGATTTTTTAGGAGAACTGCCTCTGTGCTTTAACTTTGTCCTTCCAAGGAAACGTCAACTTACTCACAAATACAGGAAGTTTTCACTTTCATGGCTGAAATATTACAAGTGAATTGTGATTGTGTCCCCCACTTAGGGGTCACGCCCCTCAGTTTGAAAACCACTGGTGTATCACAAAACTTGAGTCAACATTTAGCAGAATGAACAGCAGCTCAGGTTGACATCAATAAAAGCTAATGGACTCATTCTGTGTAAATATGATATGGTTATTATGCTTTTCTGTATTTTAATTATGAATTTATAGTAACAGAATCTCCTCTACAAAATGGGACAAGGTCTCACAGAAAAACCAGGCTGCACAAACTTTCACATCCCGTCATCACAACAGTCCATGAGCCTGCTGATTTTTTTTTTTTTTTTTGTGGTCTCACCTTTCCTGCTGCAGGGCTGCACCACAGTTTGTTATCATCAGAGCTAATTAGGGTGAATGAGGCTTCATATGAATTTGCATTCGAAGCGGGAGAGTGATATGATTAATTTGCCTTCAAAAATAATTAACCCATTAAGCCCAGAAGAATAATTGTCTAAAGCAATACATTAAAATTGACAACCTTAATTTGTTCTCTGTATTTGAAGGCACATCTAGAATTTCTTCTGGAAAGTCACTCATGCCAAAAGTAACAGAAACACCAATGAAACAGATTATGTCCATGGAGAATCTTCAGAATAATGCAACACACATCTCACATATTTTGCCATTTTAATCTCCATCGAACTGAAAATATTTTGCCATGTCAAAAATCACATCAGAATAAGGTTTCAAAGATATTTAAGTTCCCAGAAAACTACAAGAAGTCATATTTTAATGCTCGAGCCAGACACACATTATCACTTGATACCTGCTCTTACTCCGAAAAGGCATTTCTTTTGGAAAACAGCTTTTTTTATTGTTGTTGTTTCTGTTTTCTTTGCTTTTTGCTTTTAGATACAAAAAATGAAAATCACACGACGGAGTTATTAGGGCCACATTAAGAATTTTTTTTTTTGCTTCGTATTTTACTACGAGATTAAAGTCCAAATAAAATATTTTACTACGTGAATAAAGTGAAAATTAACTTTTACTACAAATATACAGTCGAAATTAACTATTTTACCACAAGATTAAAGTCAAATTAATTATTTTACTATGAGAATAAAGTCAAAATAAACCTTTTTACTATGAGATTAAAGTCAAATTTAATTATTTTACTACGAGAATAAAGTCGAAATTAATTATTTTACAACGAGATTGTAATACTTATGATAATCTGATGCTGATGTGCTAAAAGTTGAAGTATCTCCTTGTTTGTAAAACCCAAGTTAAAGTTTAATTTGACGAGTGTGTGGTCGTCATTTCCTTCTCCTCGTAGACTGTCCTCAATTATATTTCGACTTTGTTCTCGTAGTAAATTATGAATTTAAAAAAATAATAATTCTCAATGTGGCCCTAACACGCCGTCGTAAAATCAAGTGTTTTTCTTTTAAGTTGTTTTTTTTATCCCTTGTAGACCCTGATAAAGAAAGTTCTGAATTTTTGTTTTCACTTTTTAGTTTTCAAATGAAAATCTTGTGCCCAGTCAGGAAAATGACCTACGACCTGCAGATGAAGTTTCTCTGCTGCTTTCTGAAGTTCAAAAACCAGGGCAGTTTCTTCTTCTTTTAAATGTTTTGCTTAAAAAAAAACATTGCAAACCTTTACAGCTATTATAGAAACCAGTGTTTCTCATGTTAACACTCCAAAGAGGAAGTTGTAAAAACACACAGGGTCACACAGAGAAGCCCGTGTGCTGTAATGCAGACCTGTTCATGTTGATTGCTGTTAGTTTCATCAGAATTACTTTGGATGGTTGGTTTCATCATGACATCTCTCATGGGTAAGCTCATTTCTGTGTGTGTGTGCCTGTGTGTGCTGCAGCCACCTGACAGAAAATAAATTACAGATGACTAACTATGAAACAAAATGAAGCCAACAGTAGATATTTATTAGGTGCCTCAGATGAAGCAACATAATCTGTGCTTCGTCAGGAGCTTAATAAACATCAAAGCAGCTGCAGGGAGCTGCAGGCGGCTCTTTTTAATCACTGCTCTGCTGTACATTTAACTGTGTTTACACCTCAGTGTCAATCAGGACAGAGCTGCAACAGTGACATGATTTTTACTCAAGGATCTGACATGGAAGTGTGTGAAAGTATCAGCACTCGGTCACAAATAATAAAGGTCATGACCTTTTCCACAGGCAGATGACAAAACAAAGTCACTGTTTCTGTTGTGTTTGTAGATATGGATCCAGGATTAATCCAGAATCCAGAAGTGGTTATAAAACAATGGAATTGTTGGATTTCCCGAGTTTTATTTGGCACAAAACCATTTTTTCTCAGTGAAGTGCACAGGCTCTTTGAAGGGCAGGGGTGAAAGAAAAAAAAAGGCACATACAGAGCATTTTGGCTACTAAGATGGCATTTTAGCAAAAGTTTTGGATCCCAGAAAGGCAGTGTATCATGTATTAATCAGCTGAAGGGGCAGATAAGTGTGATTCACCAACTAGGAGGGCACTTCAGCATTTGTTTTGGCTCCTACAAGGACACTTAAGTGAAAGTTTGGGTCCTAAGAGGGCACTTTAGTGTGCGTTTTTCAGCAGTTGGGGCACAAGGGGGGAACAACTGCCACCCCTCTGTTCACACCCCTCATTTATCTCATTGCAAGAAAGTGGGGGTAGGACTCAAAAAGCTGCTTCTTCCTGCTCCATTTCGAACAAAATCGAATGCCTTTGATAGTACTTTTAAGCAATTGTGGTATTATGTACCCTTGAATTGACTGTTTTTGTTTATGTCTTACTTGTTTTCTTTTTCCGAAATACACTGAAACTAAAGAGAAAGAAAATTATAGAAAAAAAAAAGTGTAACAAGATGAAATGTGAATACGAATCACTGATTCCGATTACGAACCAGGACTATTACGAACGTCCAGTAATCACACAAACAGGACCATTAGTCATACAGTACTGCTATGGTACCACTCATCACCTGTTTCATACTATGATATATATATTATTTATACAACGCTTTTCAAGACACTCAAAGACACAGTACACGGAACACAGAAACCATGTTTTCACAGACCAAAAACGCAAACTTTTGAAAGTGCCCTCCAGAGTGAAACCATACAACAACAAGAACAAGAACAACAGTAACTTACAGTTTCGTTCCTCTGCTGCTGAATCTACTGACTGACATCTACCAGAACGATTTATTGCACTATTTCTGCAATTAGAGAAGAAGTTTTTAACATAAACTCCAGAAGACCAGCTCACCTCTTCTTCAGCCTCTATACTGTTGTTGTGTGTACGGCTCATACAGCTATATCGCCATATAAAGGTCTGACACGTGTCCTACAGCATCTTAAGTCCCTCAGCGTTTCAATGTAAAAGCTGATTTTTTTTTCATCGCATTTTCATGTGTTTCAGGGTGAAACACTGTGAAATGTTGTCGTGTAAACACAGCCTTAGTGACGTCTTCACACTGTTTGTCGCACTGTTTATATATCTCTGTGATTCTGAATAAAACTCAGATACAGGCGGAGGATTAAACCAAGAATTTGTTTGCTGGCTCTTTACTCTCCTTCTGATCAAAGATTTCAGAATCAGAATCAGAATTTACTTTATTGTCCCGTCAAGGGAGATTGATGCTGCAACCGGAACACACAAAGGACAAGACACAATGACAATAGTAAAAAGTCTGAAATACAGAAATGATAGACAACACAATGACTAAAAGAGGTAAGATAAGAAACACCATACACATATAAAGGCGATGACATGTTTAGACCCGAACTCAAACCAAAAAAATGGAAAGTAACATGCAAGTTAGTGCAAAAAAGTGCGAAGTGTGAAAGTGCATGTAGGGCAACAATGATGATAGTGCAAGAGAAACATAAGCAACCAACAAACTAATTGCCATTAAGTAAATGAATTGCACTGGGGATAAAAGAGCCCTGAAATCTTTTAGTCCTCCTCTTATGAACCCTAAAACGACGGCCAGAGGGTAAAAGCTCAAACTCGATTTTAAGCGGATGATTACAACAGTCTAAGATGACATGAGCCTTCCTCAAGACCTGTCTGTTATAGATAGAAATCAGCCCCGCCTGCTGAGTTCCAGAGATTTTTCCAGCTGTTTAGGCTCAACCCAACGTATAAATTTCATGAAGCATTTTGCATGAAGCATGGTGGTGTCAGCGTCAGGCTGTGGGGATGTTTTTCAGCAGCAGGAACTCGGAGATGAATCAGGATTGAGGGAAAGATGAATGCAAAGATGAAAACCTGCTCCTTTTGACCTCAGGCTGGGGTGACGGTTCATCTTCCAGCAGGACAACGACCCTAAACACAGAGCCAAGATATCAAAGCAGTGACTTCAGGATGACGCTGTGAACGTCCTTGAGGGGCTCAGCCAGAGCTTGGACTTGAATCTGATCCAAGATTTTTGAAGGGATCTGAAAATGCCTGTGCACCAACACTAGAGCTTGAATGGTTATGCAAAAAGGAAACTGCCCAAAGATACGTGAGCCAAGCTTGTGGCATCATACTCAAAAAGACTTAAGGTTGTAATTATTCTTTCCTGGCTCATGTTTATCTGTGTATAAGAAGAGGTTTAAGTTTTTGGCATGTTTGTGCCTGTATGAGTGTGTCTTTGTGTGTCGTGTCCCTTCAGTCCTCTGTGTGCCCCACATATAAAGTGGTTGAGTCAATGTTAACACCAGCTGTTGTCAGTATCTCTAATTATAGCCATTGCAGTGCTGGCTCCCAGGGCAAGACTGGGGGTCAGGTTACTCCTTCCCACAGGTCTATAGCGCACACACACACACTCACACACACTTTCTCACCTCAAAAAACAGCCTCTGACAGGTCTTAATAACTCTCACTGGGCTGAACTGGATATTTATTCGTTTATTTACTCCTCACTTTGACCCCTGTTTGACAAGACAGAAAGTTTTGGGGGAAATGTTTCCTCTTGAGGAAGTGAAAGCATGGTTGAGAGATTTAGAAGCTAAAAGTCCAAGGTAGTTACTTTTTTATTTTTTATTTTTTAAGTTGCTGTCAAGGACACGAAGAAAAAATGTCGAGTTAGAAGTTGGTGGAAAAACCCTCACATAGTTACATCCTGTCAAATCAAAGCTACATGGACAAAGAAATCTAACAAAATCAAGTAGAAGCAGAAATAATTGGATGTTCTGCTATTAATAGTTTAGTTTTTGGGCGTAAGAAGTGGAGTTTGGGCTTCTGGGAGGAGGGAAAATATGTAGCATCAGCTGTTAGCTCGCTCCAACTGCCTCCATCATTATAACATGATTAATAAGCTCTGCACAGCACAGGAGACTTTCAGACCTTCACTTTGCTCTTTACTCCTCTTTCTGCTCTCCATCCCTTGATCTTTTGCTCCTGTGTTTCCTTCCTCCCCCTCCTCCCCTCGTTCTTCCTCTGTCTCTCTATTTTGGACCCTCGGAGGGGGCAGGGTGACTCTCAGTAGGTCACCCCCTCGTCTTTCTCCCCCGCTTCACTCCCTCCGTCTGTCTCTGTCTCGCTCTTTTCAGCATTTAGCCGGCTAGAAACTTAATCCTAGAAACTTAAACTCCAGACTTTCAGAGACACAAACTAAAACCATCAATAAGAAGTTAAACAAAAAAAGAAGAGAGAGAAATCTTGCTTGGATTTTCTTCCATTTTCCTCTGTGGCTGAGGTTTAGGAGTATTTTTAGACCTGCTGTGATCCAGCTTATCACAATTGCTCCGCGTTTTTTCTTTTTTTTCTTTTTTTTTTTTTTTGCGGCTTGGATTTGAGCGTTGCTTCCATTTTCCTTTTTTTTCTCACATTCAACCGGGGCCAAAGAGGATTTAACGAAGGAGTTACATGCTTGTTTCCATGGTAACACTGCTTTTCCCAAGCCTTTGAAGGACTGAAGGTTATCGCTGAACATCCAGCAAACTCAAACGTCCAAGGTACAGTGAAAATCCCTTTCACTGACTCAACTTTACAGGAATGATCACACACTTTCGTCGCTGAGTACTGGAGGTCTGGCCTCCAGGTGCTGTTTGTCATTGTGATGAAAAACACCCACTAAGGTTAACTGCTGTGGACGACTCGTCCCTCACACCTGTTACACCAGAGTCTCCTCACCTGCACGTCTCTCACAGTCCTGATAGTAAAGATGTGAAAACTTTTCATCACATATTTCTATTTGGAAACATTCACACATTTATCACACATACGCTATATTTTTCTTTCCCCTTTCATCATCTTAAGTCTCAACCCCATGTTGAGCAAGACAACCATAAAATATGTTTACTTTGATGTTAAAATGATCATTTATTCTTTTTATTGCTTCCATACTTGCTTCTTCTAAGAGTGCAACCGTGAAGTTATTTAAAATAGTCAACAAGAGGGTCAACATATAACCCTGTAAAGCCCAACCTATAAAAAAAAAAGTCAAAAAATTCCAATTTTTTTGGAACCAAGATGTTTTTTAACCCTTTTAACAAAATACACCAAAGAATATTGCTTTATCGCTTCATTCATGATATATTTTGTGCATCACATATGACACACTGGGCAATTTTGCGTACTATTTTATCTATTTCATTAAAGTTTTTTTAGTAATTATGCATTTATTTCATGCATGAATTACTTTTTTTTTTTTTTAAGTAACTATTTCAATGTTATTCTTGAAAATCAATCAGTGACTTTCCTGAAAATATGTGAGCACACATTTTGAAAAGAGCCATATTACAACTTCAGCTGACTGTAGTGATGTGACAGGTTTTAACAAGTTTTTAAAGAAACTATTTATCATTTTGTTGAGATAAAGGTCTTTGAACTCATGTATCAAATATGACATGTTTGGCTTTATAGAGTTAAATCAGAACCTCTTTTATATCTAGACTTGAACTGAATTAATGAAGATATTTGACCCTCATTGTAGCTGCAATACACTGAAAAACACATATTATATATTGCACCCTCTGTATATAGTCATATTTATATACATCATTAACCCTGTGGTGCATAGTGGTCACTACAGTGGACACCTATTTAAACTTATTTACTCCTAAATTCAATGATTCATGTGGTGGAAATCCATATCAGCCTATGTCAGGATATTTTTATTCTTCTTAGGGCCTGAAAAATTTTTTTAAATTCTTTTTCCAAATATATCTTTTTTTTTAAGTTATAGACAAACATTTGAGGGTAAAACAGTGTAATAACTATTAATTATTCAGTGTTAAAATGGATGAAAGAGAGTGAAAATATTTCGTTAAGCATCAAAAAAAGATTATTCATGAAATAACCAAAAAAGAGAGAAGTCAAACACAAAAAATAAGTCATGTTTACATTAAGTTCACACTGTTTTAAGTTGAATACTCAGTTACAAATATTTGAAGAAAAAAAATGGAAACATTTTTTCATGCTTTAAGAAAAAAAAAAAAAACACTCAAGGGAAAAATCCTGACACTAACTTTCATAATTCATGCATCAGAGGGTTAAGTGAGTGAAAAACATAAAACCAGACTGACAGACAGACAAATTTCCTGTCATTTCTCTGTTCAGCAGTGTGTGTGTGTGTGTGTGTGTGTGTGTGTGTGTGTGTGTGTGAGTTGGTGCCACAGCAGGTGCTTTGTGTCATTGTGTGTTCAATGTGACGTAAGCAGAAAAAAACTAAATTTACGACAGGTGTTTTCTGTTCTGTTTCTTTCTGTAGCTGGAGAAACACAGAGGACAAAGAGTCCTCATCGTCCTCGTCTCATTTTGCTTGTTGTGTGTCCTCCTTTATTTGCTCTTGGCTGTGATAAGAGGGGACGAATAAACAAAAAAAATGTGACTTTGATGAACTGTTCTTATCTACAGAAACAAGTGAAGGAAGACGTGATAACTGTGTATCTGTCTATGAGGCATCTCAGTGGCTTCTAAGTCACTTTAGGCACCAAAACTTACACAGAAGTACAGACTTTCACAGCCCTAAAGGTATCACTGACATTGAATCACTTTTAATAGCATTCAACGTGAATTCTTTTTGAGAAAAGCGATGTTTGTGTGATCACATTTCCTGGTAAGTTTGAGGCATCTAATGACCAAACATCTCGTCTCAGCCTTTGTTGTTTTTGCTGTGTACAGTTCTTTCTAATTCTGTTCTTTCCTGCGGTGTTCAGACGGCAGCAGCTGCTGGTGGTGTCCTTGTGTGTGTGTGTGTGTGTGTGTGTTTGAGTGTGTGTGTGTCAGCTCAGTAACAACAGGTGGGCTGGATCATGTTGTACTGTAAGGTGAAAAATGTTGTCAGGCTGTGAGTTCCACCATAAAAAAGAAGGTCTCTGTTACAGACATTACCTGAAACTACCGGTTCTGCAGAAAATTGGTTAAGTGGATGATTGTTCAGGTCTGTCTCTTCTGTTTTAAGACATTTAGACTTTAGCGCTCCCACTTCTGTCATTGTAACATCGTGACTGTTTTACCTGCTGCCGATCAATACGCCGACCTGACCAGCGGTTGCCAGAGCTCCACTGAATCAATGCCAGGCCTTTATATCACTCACACACATGCACGCACACTCACTCATGCACAGGCGCACACTTAACTCCGCTGCTGTAATGACCCACACACACCGGCTGTTACTCACCAGATCAATGCGCAGCTTTCTTGAATCAAAGGAACACACAAATGCACATTCTTGTATGTGTGTGGGCCGGATTATGTTTGATTGATTTTATAGTTTGTTTTCTGAATGCAGCACCAGAAAGGTCAGTCTGAGAGCAGCCACTGAATCAACACACATCAAATCTTTTCATTTTACCGCTAACCTCGGTGACATACATCCATTACATTTTATAGTACGTAGATAAGTGGTTGAAGGCTGTGTGCTCCGGTCTTTCCAGATCCAAACAGACAGGAAATGATACAAAAACATTTGGCCTTGGATTTCTATTGAACTATATCTTTGATAATCTTAAAGATATTTCTTCAGTTTTTTCTGCCAGACAGTTGCAGTTTTTGTGAAATGTTTTTAAGTAAATGTGATGATTTCTCCACAAAGCTTCATACTGAGGGTTAAGGTCGGAATGAGATTCAGTCAAATTATGGTTTATGACTGATTCAGTGTTTCAACCAAGCTGCAATGTATGATTTACAAAAATGAAGCCCATATAGAAATAGTTATTAAAAAAAAATGCAATACCTTGAGTTCCCACTTGACTGTCCTCCAAAAGCCTTTGATTTCCCAAGCATCCCTATTAAAGCCACAAAATTAGGCTTTAACAAGGAAATTAAATGAATATTCAGGGAATATCCCATAACTGTATCTAACTGTCATAAATATAGGCATAAGTATTTGTCATAAGCAAACATAAATGTACAGAGCCCCTAAAGGGACAAGAAAAGAAAAATAATAATAATAATTTCACGTGCGCACTTTAAACTTTTACGTGCTCACCTGAAACCTTTTCTGGTGCTCACCTAAAAGTTTTAGGTGACATTTTGTTTACATCCAACGATAGGCACAGAGCTGGACAGATGTTTGAAGCTGTCCCTCTACAAGAATCAAACACACGATCCAAAGCGGTGAATCCTTTATGTCGAAACAGACGTTGTGGTTCAGGTGATGATATGCACGCACTAACTCTTGTATTGTCATTTTGTAGAGAAGAAAACTGTCAGGTGTGCATCTGAAGCATTTCTGGTGTGCTCTATGGTTTCAGGTGCGCAACTAAAACTTTTACGTGCTCACATGACAGTTTTCTTCTCTACAAAATGACAATACAAGAGTTAGTGCGTGCGTTTCATCACCTGTACCAACACGCCTGACCAAGCCATGGATGCCAATATTCAAATAATCCAACTGTCAAAGCAAAATGTAACAGTAGTAAATGCTGTCATTAGATAATGACAGAGAAAAACAGAGCAGATCCTGATTTTAACATTAATGTTGTTTTATATTGTGTGTAAGTGTGAAAAGCCTTTTTACAGAATGAATGGGCAACAAAAAACAGGCATTTTTTTTTCACCTGATGATTCTGAATCAAAGTCATGTGACTGCTTTATTCGTCATCAGAAAGTCCAATCCTGTGACATTATACACAAATGAAGAGAAAAGAATAGGTGAACGTCAGAGCTACAAAATACATAGACCTATGTTAATACATAATTACAACCTCAACTCTATCCATCAATTAAGTGACTGATTTTTTTGAAGCATACTTTGCAGAGTACATTTCTTTGATTACAGTGATTTTGGTCAAGTTTAATTGCTAAAATGTCAAGCTATGCCTGCTCCTATAATGAGATGTTTACAAAAACAGGAAACTCGTAGTGGGTTGTCCTTTTTTAAAGTCCAGCAGAGAAGCTCTGGTCTAAAGACAAACAGGTACAATCACTGCTGTGCGCAGGAAGGGGGCAGTAGGATTTGGCCCAAATGTTGAACAATGCACTAAAGTGTCCTCTTGGCTTGCAAGAAAACACCAAACTGCCTCTTTCGTCAGACAACACGTTTAAGTGCCCTCTTGGTTGGCAAAAATAAAACACCATGCTGCCCCTTTACTCAATAAAACACAGTTAAATGCCTTCTTGGAAGCCAAAATGCCACCAAAAAGCTTTCTTGGTGGCCCAAATACTTGTTGAAGTGGCCTCTTGAGCCAAAATGGCCACCTAAGTTCTCTCCTGGTTAACAAAAAACACTGAACTGCTCCTCTTGCTGGATAAAACATGATTTAACACCCTCTTGGGTGTCTAAAAAGCTCACTTAAGTGCCTTCTTGGGATCCTAAATTCGCACTAAAGTTTCTTTTTAGGAGCAAAAACATGCACTTAAATGCCTTTTTGGGAGCCAAATGTGAACCAAAGTACCTTTCTGGTTTGCAATAAAGACTAAATTGTCCCCTTTGCTGATTGAATATGATGAACTTCCTACTATGGTGGCCAAAATATGTGCGAGACTTACCTCTTGGAAGCCTTAACACATGTTGAGGTGCTCTCTTGGGACCCGGAATACGCTTTAAAGTGCCCTATCGATTGGCAAAAACCTATAAAAGGCCCCCTGTTAAGGGATAAAACATGATTATCTGCCTTCTTAGGTGGCCAAAATGCATGATGAAGAACCTTCTTTGGGGCCAGATTGCATTTTACAGAGCTGTCTTGGGAGCCAAACTGTGAACTAAGTGCCCTCCTGTTTTTGCTACAGCTTTTGGTAGCCTTCATGCTTGTTTAAGTCCACTTTTGGGGGCAGAAATGCAGACTAAAGTGTCTTCTTGGGAGCCAAAATGTACATTGAAGTGTCATCCTGGTTTACCAAAAACACTACACCGCTCCCTTTGCTGATTAAAACACAAATAACTGCTCTCTTGTGTGACTAAGAAGTGTGTTCAAACCAAAAATCCATGTTAAAGACCCCTCCTGGTTGGCAGATAAACACCAAGTGCTCCCATTACTGGATAAAACATGATAAACTGCTCTCTTGTGTGGTTCAAGTGACCTTGAAAATAGTCTGTGCGTGCCACTGGCTGCCATGTTTACCTGGGTTTATGCGTTTATCAGCAGAGTGAAATCTTCGTCATCAATCACACCAAAGGGCCTCGGCTTGAGGCATTAAGTTAGAAAACTTGTTGCTGCAGTCACTGTTTGCAGACAAATTAATGTTGTACTTTGTTAAAGTGCTAAGGTTATTGACAATATGAGGCTTTATTCTGGTCTTTTTCCTCAGATTTAACTCAGTTTATTTCGATAACTGCATGCATGACTTGAGGTACATTCTGTGTATATGATGCATTATAATATAATAAGGAGACAGTGGAACAAAGTCATCCACCTACTCTTCTACCTTCTATTAATTGACAGTGAAGTCGAGAGCCATTAGTGTGGAAACCATCTCCTAATTGTGTCATTGGGTTGGACGTAATAAACGGTGTTATATGTTTCAGACAGACAGACCAGCACACACACACAGGACTGGTGTAGATCTGCATCCTTCAGGGCCTCATTAATAACCTCAAAAGGGGCATATTTCCTCCAAATGAGTCCATCCTATTTTTCTACTGCAGTGTTACTATCACCTTACATTTGCAGATAAGCTGTGAAGGAGGCGCGCAGTGAAACGGAGGGGAAAATAAATCATCAGAGGCGTTCATTGCAGCGCGCCTGCAATGAACAAAAACAACCAAACACGAGCGAGTAATCGTGTTACTGAACACAGCCACAGTACTGTACAATGATCAAAACTTTCTTTAGAGAAGTAATTTGTCTTGTAGAGCAGATTTTTTCACAGTGAGATGGAATTTAATATCATCGCCTTGGGCTGTCTCTGTCTGTCTCTTTCTTCGCTCTCTCCTCCTCCTCTCATCCTCTCACAAAGAAGAACACAACATACTTGTATGGTTTGCTGAAGTGCATGTGGATAAACAGCCGCTGTGCGCATTAATCAAAAGAACTCGTAGCACGAACGCTGCAGACTGGAGATGCTGCATGGAAAAAGCACAGATTAAAGTTGCACGAATGGAGCTGAGCAGTGAAACCAAACGATGCCATCAGTTTTGAAACAAAAAGGCCTCAAAGCAGAAAATCTAATCTCAAAATACTCACTGAACAGTTTATAACATGTCAAACACACTTGTGCTACAGTTACAGGAACACAAACCCTTTAGTTGTTGCACTCAGATAACTCTTCCCAGTCATAATTTTCTAAATGAGATTATTATTGCACTGCCAATGTTTATAGCTATTGACTATTTGAATAGCGAGGTCAGCTAATCCAGGGACCTCAAAATCTGCCAGCTCAGCGACAACAACAACAAAAAAAGAGCTTACTCTGAAAGATCTATAGAGTTTCTTGGACGACAGGAGCTCTGCGTTGTCCTAATCAGAGACGCATGTTTGGATCCTGACCTTGGTTGTGTGAGTGAAGAAAGTACACGACAAAAACTGAAATCCATGAAAGTTTCTGTCTCATTTTTGGAAGAAAATGTCATATCAGACTTAATCAGAGCCACATTTACCAGATGATACCAGGTAATGTCTCATTTCAAGAAATTAAAAGATGAAATGAGAGCTAAGTTTCTAATGAGAAGTATAAAAGAACCCTGCTTGTTCAGTTTCTAGAAATAAAAGTCTTGATACAAACCAATGGGGATAAATGGGTCATTCATCAAAAGTGAATCAGGTTTTTTGAGTCATTTGAGTCACTTAGTCAATCAATACCTACATGCCGCCACAAAAACTGCTCCCCCTGGCGATGGTCTGCAGTCTAGGTCAAAAACTGTCCCCTCCATTCATTTGAATGGGGCTGTGGTCAAACTTTAAAAAGTAAATATACAGTACAGGCCAACAGTTTAGACACTCCTTCTCATTCAAGTTGCGTTTTCTTTATTTTCATGACTATTTACTGGATTGACTGACTTCATTTCTTAAAGTAATGGTGGTCACTCGCTTTTCTTTAGTTAGCTGATTGGTTCTTGCCATAATATGAATTTTAACAGTTGTCCAATAGGGCTGTTGGCTGTGTATTAACCTGACTTCAGCACAACACAACTGATGGTCCCAACCCCATTGATAAAGCCAGAAATTCCACTAATTAACCCTGATAAGGCTCAGCTGTGAAGAGAAAACCATTTCAGGTGACAAACTCTTGAAAAATGCCAAAAGTGTGCAAAGCAGTAATCAGAGCAAAGGGTGGTTATTTTGAAGAAACTAGAATATAAAACATATTTTCAGTTATTTCACCTTTTTTGTGAAGTACATAACTCCACGTGTTCATTCATAGTTTTGATGCCTTTGGTGAGAATCTACAATGTAAATAGTCATGAAAGTAAAGAAAACGTGAAGAAAGTGTGTTCTGTACCTGATAAAAAATCTTTTCACGTTTATATTCTGTGGTGATATGAAGTTATTGTTGGGCTGCATTGTGTTCAAGTCCTCTTCTTTCTGAGAAGTTACTTTTTCATGAGTTATTAGATGTTAAAACTTGAATTTTACGTCATGTTTCACAATGAGTGACAGCTGCCATTCTTGCATGTTTTTTTCAGGAGGGGATTGGACTTTGGAAAGAAAAAAAAAACTCAGATTCTCTTCTTAGGAAACTCTGGCTGCAATGCCTCAGTTGGGGTTTATTTTGGCTTCAAAACAGTGCAATGGTGCACAATCGAGCCATGCTGTCCCTTCTAAGTACAGTTTTTGGTCCCGCCCCATACACATCAATATTAAGTATGATCAGAAAAAATTTTTTTGACTCTCCCAGCAGCAAGGGAGGTCCAGTGGCTGCAATTGAGAGTCAGGAGATGGGAGGGAGTGAGTAGAGACATACTGCTTACAGTGAGCTTATCGAGTTATTCTCTTGTGCTGTAAGTGAAGCTTTGAGCTTTGCACTGAGTCAGTGAATGAGTCAGTCGGGACGAACAATCGCGATCAAGCGGCAACCTCCGGTCTGAGAATATGAGACAATGTGTAAGTGCTAAAATCTGCTGTTTGTCAAGTGACTGGAAGTACCAGGAGTCATGAACACACCAAGCCAAAAAAAATAAATAAACAGTTTTCAGGGCAGAAATGTTTACAGCCTGGAACAAATGATATCTCCTATTTCAACCGCTAATTTCTGATAAAGTGTTGAACGATTCATTCATGAAAACAGTGACGCTGCAATGACAACATGAATGTGGTCCATGCACTCGTGGGTATTAACTAGACATAGAAGAATGTGTTATTGATATTTCAGGCTCATTACATTTCTACATTTTCACACACCTCTGCAGTATTCTTCAGTTCCATTCAGCATCAGTGTTTAACGGGGTCTTTGCTTGCTTTCTGTCCAACTAGTCGCACAAACATAGATTATTTGTTGTCAGGTAAACAGATTTGATGATATCTTGCACCAAACAGCAAACAGACCGAGCAAACAGCTTGTGAAAATAACAAACCTACAGAGCCAAATATTTACCTCAGGGTGTCCGCAAAGACCAGAGCAGGTAGGAGGATATCCTAAAAACATCTATCAACATCTAATATGCTTCATGCTTTGTTAAATGTTTGTTTAATTATATTAGGCAACAGGCAGACAACCAAGTCTGTGGTTTTGAAAACTCTGAAGTGGAATTAGTTGAGCACAACTTGACAAGAACGTGCATTTGCATGTAACTCGAGCAAATAAGTTTCTTTTCCCTCAGTTTTCTCTTCAGTTTTCACTCCAGACCTTATTTTTTCCACAGTGCCCTGATGTCCCTCTTTTCTTTTTCTCCTTTCCCTCAGCCCTTCGTAACAATGAGCAGCCAAGCAAACGGAAAAGAGGCGAGTCCTCCGCCTCAGTCCCTTCAAAAGACGTTTTTGGACGAGGTCGTCATGACCTTCAGTTCACCGATGGCCTGGCTGCTGGTCGTGGCTCTGGTCATCACGTGGTCGGGAGTCGCCATCGTCCTTTTTGATCTTCTCGACTATAAAACTCTGGCAGGTAACAAAAGTCAGTCGACATGACTATCTTTATTCTATTATCAGAATTTAAGAAAAAAAGGCTATTTGTTACATATTCATTGTGATTATTTATCATCTAGAAATAAAAAATCATTAAGAAGCATAATGTTTTATATGTGATTGTTTATCTTCCACTCATTTGTGTCCATTCATTCACAGATCATTCACACATTTACATTTCATCCAAGCATTTTTTCATAAGCATCCAGACATTTTTGAAGCAGACTTCAAAAGTGGACAAACTGATGTTTGAAACAAGCATCTCCATGATCATTCAGACTCTAACAGTTGTTTGTCTACAGTCACACTGATTGATGTACCAGTGTGGTGATACAACTGTGTACATGTCACACTCTTCATTTCCACATGGATGTCAAACAAACACCTGTGGAATTGAATGAAACATTATTTACTGTCTTCAGCTGCACTAAAAACACTCACAGACGTTTTGTGACAGTGACTGAGAAAAGTTTGTTTTCCTCAGAAACTCTCAGTCCTGTTATCTTCAGCTTCCTGCTTCATCCTCTGATGTGATCAAACGTCATTCTCTGATCACACTCTAATTACTTCACTGACACAAGAAAACAAGACGTGAGAATCACAGAAGAAACCAACACAATAAGCAGCAAGTCTGAGTGTTACATAAACAAAATCTGACCTGTTAAAAATCCAAGAAATTCAAAAGACAGAACCAAATGTGCAGCCATTTCAGTAATTCTGAGCAAGTTTCTGATCACACATTATTTAAAATCATATCAAATAAACACAATAAAAAGTTTTCCAGCAAATCACATCTAACTGCTGCAAACATTATGGATTTTTTTTTTCCTACTGAAGCTCTTAAACAATGTACATTAAGCCAAAGAGTTAGTTTTAAGTAGTGCTTTAAAGTTGTAAACAGTAATAAAAAATGTTAGTTTCTATTGCAGATCTAAAACAAAAATATTTGTGGCAAAAGTATGTTAGACATTAAAGCTTCAAAAAGGTCAATACTGTGATAACAGAAAAATTATAAATTTTATAAGAGTAACTAATGGCAAATTTTGTGGCAAATATTACTTTTCCATTGGAGCTCTCAAATGTGTAAGTACTTTTTATTAATACTCTTAAAAGATAAATATGCAAAAAGGTACTATTCCTTATGAGTACACATAAAAGAAAAACAGAAAACATACTTTTTTATTAGTGCTCCAAAAGGTAAACACCAAACCAAAATAATTGTTACTTTTTCTAAGAGCTCTAAACAGGTACATATGGCAAAAAGTGCTACTTTTTTAGAGCTCTAAACGGGTACATATGGCAAAAAGTGCTACTTTTTTAGAGCTCTAAACGGGTACATATGGCAAAAAGTATTACTTTTTTAGAGCTCTAAATAGGCTAACATTGCAGCGGAATCATTACTTTTCTTTAAGGGTTCTAAAAATGTAAACAAAATGGCAAAAGATTTATTGGCTTTATAAGGGCTCTACATGAATAAATAAACATCATGGCAAAAATATAACTTTTTCCTTTGGAGCTCTGAAAAAGTAAAAAAAAATTGTTTTGCAGAATTCATCAATTTCTTTAATCAGAGCTCTAAAAAGGAAAACATGGGGAAAATATAATTTTCTTATGAGCACTCATAAGGGGAAAACATGGCCAAAAAAACACTCTCATTGGAGCTCTGAAAAGGTAAACATAATGGTAAATGATTTTCCTTTTTTTTATTAGCGCTCTAAATCGTAAAACATGTTTGCCCAAAATAACATTTTTAGTTGAGCTTCAAAAGGGATAACATGATGGAAAATTATTTGTTGGTTTAAGACGGGTTCTTAATAAATAAATAATAAATATCATGGCGAATAGTAGCATTTTTATTAGAGCTCTGAAAAGGTAAATAGTATTGCAGAATTAACCAATTTCTTTTACTAGAGCTCTAAAAAAATATTATTTTTCTTATAAGGGGAAAAAACACTCTCATTGGAGCTTTGAAAAGGTTTTCCTTTTTTTATTGGAGCTCTAAATCAGAAAACATGTTTGCCAAAAATACCCTTTATGGTAGAGCATGGTCAACATGATGACAAAATGGTTAATTATTTTTCTTAGAGCTCTAAAAGACAAATATTATGTCAAAAATATCACTTTTTTATTGGAGCTCTAAGGGGCCAATGGTATGGCTAAAACACATTATTTTTCTGAACACAGTTCCCTCAAGGTGAACTTTACGGCAAAAAAATAGATTCTGTTAGAGCTCTTAATGGTTAAGACTGTGAGAATTTTTGTGTTTCCTGTTCTAAATAGACCACACTCACCCACAGGTTATCATTATTAGATCATGCAGCGTTGCAAAGAGGAAATCCAGCAATTTCATTTAGAAAGCGGGAACTCGAGTGTGCAGCTAATGTACAGTGATCGTGACCTTTCACTCAATTCTGCTCATATCCACTTCATGCCACTCCACTACTACCACACATCACCATCACATGTATGCGGACTATCCTACACGGCCAGAATAGTCCTGCCTGACACATCCAACACACTCATCTCTAACTCCTCTCCACACTCTCCCTCCTCCTTCACCCTCTTCTCCATCCTCATGCCGCCAACCATCGCCATCCCATCCAAAGAGTACACACCATACTGTGACGACCCCGTGTGTTTACCTCCCGGTAAAACAAAATCTGCCAATCCACTAACAGTTTGGCTGCACTGCTTGTTTGCCTGAGCGCTTTGCATGAGACAGACCAAAGGAAATCAAAATATGCATGCCCCCTGTCTGTACATGTGTCTGGTTTATCAAAACTTGGAGGATGAGAAAATTGAAGGGTAAACCGCTGAGGAAGCAGGATTTTTGCTCTCTATTGGTTGCACAAGTTTTGACAAGCCAATCGAGTGCAACCGCTCATGACCCTGCTGATATGAGTGAATCCACTGTGCTTGAAAGTTTCAAAGAGCATCTTCTTCGCCCTCAGGGGTCATGTCAAACATTTGCAGAGGTTTTCAGATATTCTTCTCAGAGACTGTGGGCACTTTTTACTTGTTCATACCTTTGCTAGAAAATGTGCTTCTTAGAAAACTCTCCAAAAAAGTGTAAACCCTTGAAGCAAAACCCTGCCCACTCATCCTCTCTACTACCTCGAACTGCTTGGCTTCCACTCAGACTGTCGTTATTATACATCCTTAACGAATAGCTTGTGTTTTTATGTTTTCATGTTTTTTAAGTAAAAATTTGATTTTAGCCACAGCTTTTTCTCCAGGTGCAGCCCATGCCCATAAAAATCAAGGGAGTCATCAATCCAAATATGAAGGTATTTGTGAGAGTTTACAACTTCCATAGTGTTTTGATCTGCAGTGACCACAACAAGGATGTTTTGTGACTCAGCCTTTGAGTTAGTGAAGAACAGAAGCTTCGTCTGATCTTCTTTAACAACAGGCTTCAGCAGAGGCAGTTTATTTTGAACATCGTCAAACGTGCTCTGTGAATATGGACTGTACAAGATGTTCACAGAATAGTAGGCAATCAGCTTAGAATTGGAAAAGCAGCATCTGATGCATTTTGAACCACAATATTTGCATAAATACTGAACGAAAGGGGGCCAAAAACAGAGCCCTGTGGAACACCTTTGTGGGAGGATATGATATAGGAGTTAATTACAAAATTCAGGTGGAGGACAGGAAGTGAATAAGCTTGAAAATCTGCTGTCAGAAAAAATCTAAATACCTATGATTTGCATCGTATACAACAACTACATTCGTTCTATTGGAGAAAATGAGACAAGGTTTTAATGAGGACCAAAGATTGTTAGTCTCAAAGGTGAGACATGCAAAAAGCTCATGAATTAACGCTGTAAACAGTAGATTTTAAAGCTACATCTGTAGTCAGGAGGGGCAGTCTGCTCATACCCTTGTCTGCTGTGACCACGTTGTCATGCTAGCTTGCAAAAGTAGCTTTTGTGGCTGTTTTTATACCATTTGATTGTTGTTAAATGCTAATTTACTTGGCAATGATTTTGAGGTTACCTGGACTTCATTGGGACTTTAAAGGCTGCTTCCAAGTCGTGGGTGACATTGAGTCTGCAGATTGCAGAGCTGTAGTTGCAAAATGGTACATGCAGAATTATTTTACCAAAGACTCAAAATTATTGTATTTCGAGGGAAACTATCGTACTCCCGTCGTAACTAAATTAATAAGGTTACCTTTGTGGGATAGTCAAATATAGCCACTCTCTGTTTAGTAGCATCCTACATGCATTTAGGGCTTTGTGGCTACAGTACAGAATGGTTAGTCCCCATGAACGAATATTTATGGATGTTTTCTGCAAATACAATCAAGTTTTGTGCTGTTGCTTGAACTTTGTCCTCTTTGATTGTGTCTTTTGGATTTGCTGCATT
The DNA here is from genome assembly GCA_008086565.1 of Thalassoma bifasciatum. Lineage (NCBI taxonomy): Eukaryota > Metazoa > Chordata > Actinopteri > Labriformes > Labridae > Thalassoma > Thalassoma bifasciatum. The sequence continues at coordinate 108,691 of RPOG01000879.1, read as the reverse complement.
TTTGTAGACCCAAAGCCTGAAATAGGTCTGAGCCGTCCTGTCAAACTGAGATCACTTTCCCACTCTTTTTTTAGATTTTTGGTGGCAATGCTGCTTACTTCTGCCCTTTTACTTCTTTCTGCCCTTCATTCATCACTCTCATCCTCTTTAGCTTCGCTCATCTTCCTGAATTGACTTCCTGACTGAACTCTCTTGGAGTAAACATCACCTCTGTAGCTCAACCAACTATGATTGGCTGGAAATGTCATGTGGTAGAATATGCTTTAATTTTCACAAACAACTGTCTGGCAGACTTAGGCTGACCAATTGTGATCATACGTCTGCAAAATGGTCATATCATCGTACATATTACCTTTTTTGGGGATTGTTTATTGTACATATCTCTATTGTAGAGGGCCAAACGATCATGAAAATGTGATCATCTTACATCCTGCCACCCTGGTCGACTTTGAGACTTTCACACCTGCACAGTTAAAGCTTAACACCCAAATGCTATTTTTCCTACATGTCATACAGCAGTATTTCTATGTATGTAACAAATTAACCTCCCTGTCTCCTTGACTGTCAGGCTAACGTCACCGTCAAGATGTGTTGCTTACTTGTCTACATGAAAGCTGCTACTCCTGGCTGTCAGTATCTTAACACATGCTGACGACAAAGTCATTAACCTCGACACTTTTATAGGTTTTCATCTGCTGTTTGGTGTAAAAAGCAGATAGTTTGTGATATCAACAGTCTTGATTGTTGGAAAATCTTTAGGTTCTGTGGAAAACTTACTCATCTTCATGAAATATGGGTCATGTCGAACATAATTCTTAATTACTTACTTGTATCTTTGACTTGAAACTGTACCTAAATCAGTGCAATCTGCAATAGTTTCCTCCACAGAGACAGTCGCCATCGTAACTTCCTGCCCTCCAACTGAAATTATCGCGTGCTATTACTTTCATTTGTAACCAGCTTGAACATCAATAATAGCGTAAGATGCACGAAAATGCCACAGTTCAAAAACTTTAATTAGTCATTGAGGTGTCAGCGGGTGACGATGAGTGTAACTGTTACAACTTAAGAAACTTGTCTGTTCAAATCACTCGACTCCATATTTCTGTGAACTCGCACAGAAAAGCTCTTGGACTCTATCTCCGAGCTGATAAAAGTGATGCGGAAAATTCATGTAAATAGCAAAGTGAGTGTTCCCTGTTCTTTGTGGTTATCTTCCATTTTCTAAAGCAAATATTTGCAAGTTGACAATGACAAAATACCAGAGCTGCATTTTTTAATCTCACAGCTCTTCTCCAAGCATGACATTTCAATAAAGGGAAATACATGTAATAAAAGAGAGAGGAAGCATGTTGGACAATAAAGAAAGAACTACAATCCCTGCTGCCATAAAAAAGCAGAGATAGAGTTTTCTGTGTGCATCAAAAAAGTGTCCCCCCCGTTTGGTAATCATGAGAAACAGACACACACAGGCTGACTACTGTACAGAAAAAGAACAATAATAGAGAAGAGACCAGGGGTTGTGAAAATAAAGACCCAGCCTGAAGGAGTAAAATGTAGAAATATATTTCACAACACAAGGGAGAAGGTGGAGGAGAGACAAAGCAGCAGTCTAATCAGTCACCTTATCAAACCTCTGGTCTTTATTACTGCGCCAGAGAGGCTTGAAAATGTTTCTTCATGAGTGGGAGTACTCCAGAAAGAAAATCAAACTACTAAGATTTAGGCACAAAAAAGGAAGAACAAAGTAAAGAAACAAAGAAGTACTGAGTCTGAGAATAGATGGATTAACGGATACATGGAGCAGATCCAAAGTAAATTCACAGCCTTTCACTTTTTCCATGTTTTTGTCATGTTACAGCCTCAAGTCTTGGTGCAAAGACATTTTCAGATCTTTTCAGAGATTTTGGATCAGATTCAAGTCCAGGCTGAGCCACTCAAGGACGTTCACAGAGTCGTCCTGAAGATACTGCTTAACTATCTTGGCTCTGTGTTTAGGGTCGTTGTCCTGCTGAAAGATGACCTGTGGCCCTAGTCTGTCTTTGTCTCCCAGTTTCTGCTGCTGAAAAACATCCCCACAGCCTGATGCTGACACCACCATGCTTCACTGTGGGGATGGTATTGTTCAGGTGATGAGAGGTGCCTAGTTTCCTCCAAACATGACGCCACTGAGTTCAATCTTTGTCTCGTCAGAGCAGAGAATTTTCTTCCTCGTGGTCTGAGAGTCCATCAGGTGACTTTTGGTAAACTCCAGGTGAGCTGCCATGTGCCTTTTACTGAGGTGTGGCTTCAGTCTGGACACTATCATACTGGCCGGATTAAAGATGGCTTTCACATGAGGCCCCGTTTATAATGTTTCACAGGGTTTCACCCTGAAATGCAGGAAAACACAATGAAAAAATCTGTCCACACAGAAACGCTGAGGGGCTGAAAACGCTGTGTGTAATACACATGTCAGGCCTGTAGATGGTGATATAATTGTAGGAGCCATATACACGACAACAGTATAGAAGCCAAAGAAGAGGTGAGCCAGTCATCTGGAGTTCATGTTAAAAACTTCTTCTCTAATTGCAGAAATAGTGCAATAAATACACGTTTCGGTGGAAGTCAGTCAGGAGATTCAGCAGCAGAAGAATGAAACTGTAGGCCACTGTTGTTGTTTTTCAGTTGGTGCCTGACACAGTGGAAGTTTATTGCGCATGTGCTGAGCTGAATGTGACATCAGCATTTCCAGTGTTTACACAGAAACAGTTAAAATGGCATTTTCAAAAGTTTCCACTCTGGTGGGAGTTTTCAAAAGTTTGCGTTTTTGGTCACCTAAAACATGGTTTCTGTGTAAATGAGAGGCTTAAACGCAACAAAACTTTTGCAATTCACCCGAAAACTGTTCTCGTGTAAACGGAGCCTGATTCTGGTTCTGAAACCAGTTCCTTTTCTGGTTGCTCAGAACCTTGGTGCTTTCTAGCAAACCAGCCTGAACATAACACACCCATCAATGATGCCATGTCCCTAAAAAAGGTTGATTCCAGCAGTGAACCAACTTTTCAGGTTCAGAGACGACTTTCTGCTGATCTAAACACACAAACTGGCTCAAATCTGGGTGTAGGAACTGGAACTGGTACAGAATCATGTCAGTGTGAAAGCCCTCAAAGTGACCATCAGGTTCTTTTTCAAGTTTCCCTCCATGACTAAGGCCCTTCTCACTCAGTTTGCTCTCAAAGACTCCTGGTGGTTCTGAACTTCTACCATTTTGTGGTGATGGAGGCTTCTGTGCTCATCAGGACCTTTGTGCCTGTTGACATCCTGTCTCTGAGGTCTACAGACAATATTTTTGACTTCACGCTTGGTTTGTGCTCTGACATTCAGAGTCACCTGTGGGACCCTGAAAAAACAGGTGTGTGCCTTTTCAAATAATGTCCAATCAAATGAATTTAGCACAGATGGCTTAAAATTAAGCTGTTGGAACATCTTAAGGATGATCAGAGGGAACAGGACGCACTTGAGCTCAATTTGGCAAAGGCTCTGGACACTTAAGATGTCTAAGTTTTTTATTTCTAATAGAGTTGGAAAAAAAAAGAAGAAGAAATGAATAATTAACAAAAATGAAGCGCTGTGCACACTTTCTGGAAGTAACGAAGAAAAGTTAAAGAAGAAAATAAATGGTCAGGAAACATGAACTACTCTGGTCAAAAAAGTCTGAATCGGCTCCTGAAGAATTAACAAAATAAAACTAAAAACAGAGAAGTGGATGTACAAATGAGAAAGGGAGGAAGCAGAAGGTGGAAAAGAGGGCGGAAGGGGTAAAAGGATGAAAGAAACAGGAGAAGGGGCAGGATAATAAAAAAGAGATAGAGGAGAAAGCAAAGCAGAAAGAAAGAGGAGGAGGTGAAGTTACAAAATAATTGTAATATTTACCTTTATACATATAAAGCAGCTCTGATTTGTCTCTTTTCCTTTAAGCCTCTTCTCCTTTTGAAATACTTTGAACCTTCGGGGTTCTGTTTATTTTGTCTTTGAAGCACCATTTGTACTTTTGCTTTCTCTTTATGTTTAGTCATTTTTGATGTTTATTTTAAACAAAACTGAAAACAAAAAAATGCAGACAGGTTTAGGGGAAAGAAAGAGAAAAAGCTTCAGAACTATGAACACAAAGATGAAACATACAAAGACTTCAACACAGCAGAGAAAGTAAAGAAACATAAATAAATGGAAAGAAAAAAAGAAAGAGGAGGAGGAGGACAACAGGGAGTTGGCAGGGGAGGGAAAGCTTTCTATTCCTGGTGTCTCTGGCTCTGTGTCTGCAGTGCCAATCAAAGAAATGTCAGTGAATTAATCAGATGTTTATGAGGATCTATTATGCGTCTCCTCCACACCAGGTAACAAACAGGCAGAAAGCTTCTGCCACCTGGGAGAGTTAAAATTAAAAAGATTTATTAATGAGAGCAGCCGCCGGGACGTATCATTGTGAATTTGTCACAGTGACTCTCAGAGCCGGGCCAAAAATACAAAACAGGCAGGAATAATTATCTTAAATTTCAGTATTGGAGCTGTTTGGAGACGCCTCAAGTGGATCATTTGTTTAATGAAAATCACTTTGATAAGCTTTGTTTCATGCTGCACCTTGACATTATCAGAGTATTTAACAGCTGTGGTTGATCCTGTTAGATGTGAATAAACCAAAGACTGTAAAAATGTGGACTTAAAACAAACCATGATACAAAGAAAGTGACTGCAGCTACAAACATTAGACTGTAAAAAACACAGACGCCATCTCACCCCCCCTAGCGACTGGCTGCAGGTCAAAAACTGTTTCTCCATTCATTTCAATGGGACTGTGGTCAAACTTAAAAACATAAATACACCTCTTAGAAATGTTTCTCACATCTGTTTACTGTGGTGACATTACGATATTATTTTGCTGCATCGGTTCAATTCCCTCGTTGACTGAAAAGTTTCTTTTTAATTGGAAAATAGAGGTTCAAAAATGGGGTCATACATCATAATTCATGATAATTGACAGCTTCCATTCTTGTGTAGAGTTTTTTGGAAATAGTAACATACAGCAAGAAGGAGAGCGAAGAAGAGTTTAAGCTTTTTTTGGCACCCGGCTCTTCATAGATTTTCTATGTGCGGTGCCTCTGACAGGGAAATTTAGGCATCAAAACCAAAAATGGTAAGAGGTGGAGCCACACTGTTCATTCTAGAGACAATTTATGGTTGTAACCAAGGGGAAACATCCAGTTTAGCAAAATGAAGCCTCTACAGAATCCCAAAAGTTGCTGTTTATTGAGAACCCATTCGAAGCGAGCTGCAGAAAGACTGGAAATCTGTACTTCACTTTGTTTTTTATACAAACAACTTTGACTTTTACCCACCACATTCCCTAAATGAAACATATACTTTTAACCCCAGTGTAATAACTCCCCTAGCTATCTATGTTACTTGTCACTACAAAGTAAAATTATAGGAAATTGAAGTCAGTGACGTAATGCCTGTTTCATGTCATGTTGATCATGGAGCCATTCATGACCAAGTCGCCACTGATGATAGCAGAAGTTTAATGTTGAAGAAGTTCAAGCTTCTTTCTCCAGTGCCTATATTATACTTTTACTGGAAGAAAGCCACAATAAATCCCATAACCAAAATTGTAACTGCTCACTTTTCGAAAGATATTTATACTTCTAACACTGCAGTGCATTTTATATCAGGAAATTACTTTTGATACTTAAAGGTAGGGTCTGCAGGAACTTTCTTTACTGTTTGTAGACACAATACTCAAACTTTCTGCAGGTAAATGAGTTATCCTGAAAATATTAATGTCATTCTCTCTCTTTGTTATGGCCGCTGTTGTGGCTGCATGAGACAGCTTCTTCCACTCTTTATCAGCAACCCACAAAGGCACATGCACACTGCACACGCTGTGATTGGCTGGTCACCAACCCATAATCACACCTACTTACTGCCAAGAAGCATCCTGAGTCAACCAAAACATCAATACACAGGTAGAGGAAGGGGGTGTAAAAGTTGCTTTTTTTTTATTTAAAATCCTGCAGACCCTACTTTTAAGTTCAATAAGTATCAGAATATTTAAGACTTTGACTCATCTTATGTTCTAAAAAATGACTTAACTCTCCCAAAGTCATTTTATCTTTTACTCAAATATTGGTTTCAAGTACTTTATGGATGTACTTCATACAGAAACCATATATACACCAAGCCAAAAATAAATTAAGAATATTACAGCATTAAAGACATATTTATAGCCTGGTTTGAAAAACGGCTTGGGTCTGAAATGCTACTTTTGCTATCAACACACATTTTTTTTTCTTTTTCTTGATATAGAAGATATAAGAGATTATGGGTTTGTCCAATCAGAGGCTCAGCTCAGCTCATGTGACTAGCAGATGTTTTATAAATGTTAGAAAGGAGCTCAAAGCCTACGTCATATCCAATATGGCTCCAGCTCATTTCTTCATTTCACTGCATCAGGAACCATCACTTTAAATCTGATCATATCTTATATAATCTATCACTACAGCACAGACCAAAATAGTTGATTTTCGTGTGAGATCTGCCTCTGGAATGATCAATACCTTTTTGTATTTTGGGATTTTCAGGTGCCAAATGACATTGTAAAGGCCTGAAAATTGAGCACTGGTTTGATTCTTGTGTCTAAATCAACTTTGTCATGCTTTCCTGTGGTTTTTTGATGTTGCTGCTGAAGCTTTGAGAGTGTTTCTGTGTCCTGCAGTGTTTCCATTCAACATGTCCTCCTCATGATTGATTAACTCTCTGTCTGATGAAAAGCATGTTTCGTTTGTTGTGATTTTCTGATTATTTCTGATGTGTTTGTCGAATAATGTTGTCTGTAGCTGTGACTGAAAAATATGAAGTGAAAGAAGAGAAACAGATTTTTTTTCCTGTGTTCCTGCACCTCTCTTCCTCTGTCACTTGTTTTCTCCTCACTTTGTTTTTCCTCCTCTCTGTTATCTGTATGTTACCTCCAGCATCATGCTGTTGTTGATATCATGTTTGTATGTTTCTCCCCCTCAGGTCTCCCTCCTCCTTCTGCCATTGGGAGAAGAGGAATGAGAGTTAGAGGCAAGAACAACTCTGTGACCATCACACACACACAGACACACACACATTCACATACATCCCTTAGTTTTCAGTTTAACTATCTTAATGTATATACAACATTCTTCTCACCGGCAGCCTGCTGTGACCACAACAGTCTTTCTATAATGAACTAAACCAAAGTGTAAGAGCTGTAACAGCTGCATGGGGGGAAGACACAAACACCCACACATGCTCTTATTAAGCACAGTACATCCAATAATACAGACATTCGCTTTGTTAAGGTTATGGCACATATGTTTCTTTATCTCCAGAGAAGATTCAGGTTGTTGAACTGAAAATCTGGATGCCTATGTTTGGTCCATTTGCTGCTTTAAACTTATATTGTGTTATTGTTTCTTTTATTTTAAAATGACTCTTGAAAGAAATGACTTCCTGCTGAGCAGCAAGCTCTGTAAAAAGAAATGGAAAATATTTTTAAAATATTTTTAATGGTTTCAAGCCCGTAAGAAACAGTCTAAAGGAGTGATTCCCATATTTTTCAAAATGAGGGCCAACTTTAAAGGCTGACTGCAGATGGCGCTGAGCGACAGAGAATGAGCCCTGTTTGGATGTTGTGTTTACGAACTGTAAACCAAATTCCTGCAGACTCTACCTTTAACCCTCTGATGCTTGAATTATGAAAGTCAGTGTCGGGGTTTTTCCCTTGAGCGTTTTTATTTCTCTTAAGGCATGAAAAAAAGTTTTCCATTTTTCTTTTCAAATATTTGTAACTTAGCATTCAACATAAAAAATAGTGTGAACTTAATGTAAACATGACTTATTTTTTTGTTCGATTTCTTTTCCTTTCTCTATTTTTGGGGTAATTTCATGAATAATCTTTTTTTATTTCTTTGCGAAACATTTTAACTCTCTTTCATCCATTTTAACACTGAATAATTTATAGTTTAGAAGCTTTTTCATGCTTTGTTTGTCTATAACTTAAAAAAAAAATATATATATATATATATATATATATATATATATATATATATATATATATATATGTGTGTGTTTGGGGGAAAAAAATAAAAACATTTTTTCAGGCCCTAAAAAGAATAAAAATATCCTGACACATGTTAATATGAATTTCCACCATATGAACCATTGAATTTAGCTGTAAATAACTTTTAAATAGGTGTCCACTGTGCACCATAGGGTTAATCTGGTCATCATAAAATAATCTTCTTATTAGTTCAAAACATGTTGGGGGTGCGGGCCTCAAACACAAAGGTCTGCTTCTGACAGGCTTTTAGAGGCTGACCAATCAGAGGGAAGGGGTTTGTGAAGTAGGGAACCTTAAAGAGACAGCAGTTTAAGTGATGCTCCAGACAGAGGCTGTAAAAAGGGTTTTCTACAACACCAATGTGAGAAAAATGGAGCTGCAAATCCAGTAAAGCTAATACAAGGATACTAGAGGGACAATATAAACGCTAAAATAGCGTAAGTAAATTTCAGCTTAAAATATTGGCTTGAAATTCTGTATATTTTCTAAGGGTTTCGTAATCACCTATTTAAGTCTTGCACGTTTTATCAGGGAAATGGGTTTAGTTGTTACATCAAACACATCATAACTTCAGATATTTCATGATTTAAGTCCATTATTTGTTTTTAATCGTCCCTTCTCTCTTTTCTATGTAGCTGCCGTTCGTCCAGCTAAATCGAGCCCCGCTGTCGTCCCTGCTGATGTAACGGCTCCGGAGAGCGCTGATTGGTTGGAGATGATTTGGTCGTTTGCGGTCAGTTTGGTGGCTCCTGATGAGGAAGAGGAAGGTATTCACCAGCTAACTGAATCCCTCACATGTAAGAAAACATCACCTCACACTAACAACTCATTTCAATATGAGGATGACTGATAACTCACAGTGTGAATAAGACGCCTCTCCACGCTGGCGTCTTATTCAGGAAATTTACATACATCTCATCTCGAGTGGTACATTTAATATTCAGATCTCAGATAAGCATGTAAGCTCTGTCACCAGATGTTTGTTACTCAAGAGCTCATCATGATCATCAAATCCATGCAGACAATAGTAATGCAAGCGACGTCTAAGCTTAATCACTCGCTTACTAATGGAGTTATAATGAGTTTGATGCCCTTTAACCTGCTAAATTGTTCAAATACATCAAGCATAAAATAAACTTCCCACTTTATCTTCTTTATCCAATTACAGGACTCAGTGGTGCATTCGAAATACTGTTCATTAAGTGTAATAAAACTTGAACTTGAGCACTGATGTATGTATGTCACAATACTTCAATGACACTTAATAGTTGTTTTCATCAGACTGACAGAAAGACGTGTTGGTCAGAGTTATCGAGCCGTGAAGATAAGACACAGTTAATTACAGCAGGAGAGTTTCAAGGCCAAAACAGGAGCCGACAATGACAGACCAAAAGAAGCAGAGGAATCAAAACCCTGAACTTTTTCACCATCTAGAGGCCTGGGTAAGTCATTTTTATGCCTGATTTCTCTGAGACTGAAGAATTTCTTTGTTTTTTTTCAGCTTTCCACTCAGAGGAGCTCTGAACAAGAGGCACAGAGAAAAGACAAGAGCGGAACAAGACGGAGAGAAGAGAGAAGTGTATGTCTGAAGTGGAGGATGTAAAGGAACAGAAGGTTGAAGTGCAGGATGTACAGTTTATCACAGTTATGTTTCATTATATCTGCCTGGAAATGAATGAATAAAAACGAATAGTTTGGAAAATATGGTCACGGTTTCTTTTCTGGGTCTTAAGTGTTGTGTCTTTTGGAAATGTACTTCATGTCTGGATCCTTGATGCTGCTGTCTGGATTTTCTTAAAGGGAAGCCTTGAAATATACATCAATCTTTTAAAATCAATGCGATAACAGGTGTATAGAAATCGTCTTTTATACGTGAATATTTTGTCAAAGCACAGACTGCACAGTTGTTGCTTGAACGCCTAAAATCTCAGGAGCAACAGTCATGTGTCCATATGATTTGTTTCCTCCCTCAAATATTTCAGCTGTTTCTCAAGATCTTCAGTTTGTTTCATTTTATTTATTCCATGCATGTGTGTCTAGGTGGTCTGAGAAAGAAATGACCGATGTCTACGAAGCAGAGATGAGTTACAGTACAAGCAGCGACCTGTCGGACAGAGAGATGAACTTTGATACCATGAGAAAGCTGTCGTTCAGGAGATAAGGAACAGCCGGCCTGCGGTGGACCCTGCAGGATCACACGCTGACACCGGCTGGAACAGGAGAGGTGGATGGTGGCGGGTGACAAAGAGAAAACTCCAAACTGCAAACTCAATTTCCTAAAAAGGACACTGTGAGCCTCAGTTAGGAGAAAAGAGGACTGAAAAAGAAGGAAGTGACAGTGAGACGGGATCATGTTTGTGCATCATGTCGCCTCCTGGAAGCTTCTGGCAGAGACTTTATGTATTTTAATGAAAAGTAGATAAACATAGCAGGTATCTGTTAAGCTCCTCCATCACTACATCATTTCCTCCACAAACACATTTGCATCTGCCATTTCATTTCTGATTATCTATTTGGTTCTCTGAAGCTACAAATGTTAAGAATTTGCATAGTTTACAGAATGTAAGCCGGATACATAAATGTTTAATTACTTTGGGCTGGTACGCAATCAGTGTTGAGGGAGTGTATTTCTGGCATAATTAAATTGTCATGAAATTTAAACAAAATTATGATGAGATCATAAGTTTATNAGAGTTAAAATTAAAAAGATTTATTAATGAGAGCAGCCGCCGGGACGTATCATTGTGAATTTGTCACAGTGACTCTCAGAGCCGGGCCAAAAATACAAAACAGGCAGGAATAATTATCTTAAATTTCAGTATTGGAGCTGTTTGGAGACGCCTCAAGTGGATCATTTGTTTAATGAAAATCACTTTGATAAGCTTTGTTTCATGCTGCACCTTGACATTATCAGAGTATTTAACAGCTGTGGTTGATCCTGTTAGATGTGAATAAACCAAAGACTGTAAAAATGTGGACTTAAGCAAACCATGATACAAAGAAAGTGACTGCCAGCTACAAACATTGACACCATCTCACTCAGTTCAAGGGGGTTGTGACAAAAACAGCTCCCCCCAGTGACGCTACAGGTCAAAGACTGTTTCTCCATTCATTTCAATGGGACTGTGGTCAAACTTAAAATATAAATACACCTCTTAGAAATGTTACTCACATCTGTTTACTGTGGTGACATTAAGATATTATTTTGCTTCATTGGTTCAAGTCCCCTTTTGACATAAAAGTTTCTTTTTAATTGGAAATCAGAGGTTAAAAAAAAGGGTTTTACATCACAATCCAAGATAATTGACAGCTTCCATGCTTGTGTAGAGTTTTTTGGAAATAGTAACATACAGCAAGAAGGAGAGCGAAGAAGAGTTTAAGCTTTTTTTGGCACCCGGCTCTTCATAGATTTTCTATGTGCGGTGCCTCTGACAAGGAAATTTAGGCGTCAAAACCAAAAATGGTAAGAGGTGGAGCCACACTGTTCATTCTAGAGACAATCTATGGTTGTAACGAAGGGGAAACATCCAGTTTAGAAAAATGAAGCCTCTACAGAATCCCAAAAGTTGCTGTTTATTGAGAACCCACTTGAGGCTAACTGCAGAAAGACTGGAAATCTGTACTTCACTTTGTTTTTATATTTCTGACAACTTTGACTTTTACCCACCACATTCCCTAAATGAGACATACACTTTTAACTCCAGCACAATAACTCCCCCTCGCTATCTATGTTACTTGTCACTACAAAGTAAAATTATAGGAAATTGAAGTCAGTGACGTAATGCCTGTTTCATGTCATGTCGATCATGGAGCCATTCATGACCAAGTCGCCACTGATGATAGCAGAAGTTTAATGTTGAAGAAGTTCAAGCTTCTTTCTCCAGTGCCTATATTATACTTTTACTGGAAGAAAGCCACAATAAATCCCATAACCAAAATTGTAACTGCTCACTTTTCGAAAGATATTTATACTTCTAACACTGTAGTGCACTTTATATCAGGAAATTACTTTTGATACTTAAAGGTAGGGTCTGCAGGAATTTTCTTTACTGTTTGTAGACACAATACTCAAACTTTCTGCAGGTAAATGAGGTATCCTGAAAATATTAATGTCATTCTCTCTCTTTGTTATGGCCGCTGTTGTGGCTGCATGAGACAGCTTCTTCCACTCTTTATCAGCAACCCACAAAGTCATATGCACACTGCACACGCTGTGATTGGCTGGTCACCACCCATAATCACACCCACTTACTGCCAAGAAGCATCCTGAGTCAACCAAAACATCAACACACAGGCAGAGGAAGGGGGTGTAAAAGTTGCTTTTTGGTTTAAAATCCTGCAGACCCTACCTTTAAGTTCACTAAGTATCAGAATATTTAAGACTTTGACTCATCTTATGTTCTAAAAAATGACTTAACTCTACCAAAGTCGTTTAATCTTTTACTCAAATATTGGTTTCAAGTACTTTATAGACGTACTTCATACAGAAACCATATATACACCAAGCCAAAAATAAATTAAGAATATTACAGCATTAAAAACATATTTAAAGTCTGGTTCGAAAAACGGCTTCAGTCTGAAATGCTACTTTTGCTATCAATACACGATTTTTTTTTCTTTTTCTTGGTATAGAAGATATAAGAGATTATGAGTTTGTCCAATCAGAGGCTCAGCTCCGCTCATGTGACTAGCAGATGTTTTATAACTGTTAGAAAGGAGCTCAAAGCCTACGTCACATCCAATATGGCTCCAGCTCATTTCTTCATTTCACTGCATCATGAACCATCACTTTAAATCTGATTATATCTTATACAATCTGTCATTACAGCACAGACCAAATAGTTGATTTTAGTGTGAGATCTGCCTCTGGAATGATCAATACCTTTTTGTATTTTGGGATTTTCAGGTGCCAAATGACATTGTAAAGGCCTGAAAATTGAGCACTGGTTTGATTCTTGTGTCTAAATCAACTTTGTCATGCTATCCTGTGGTTTTTTGATGTTGCTGCTGAAGCTTTGAGTGTGTTTCTGTGTCCTGCAGTGTTTCTATTCAACACGTCCTCCTCATGATTGATTAACTCTCTGTCTCATGAAAAGCATGTTTCGTTTGTTGTGATTTTCTGATTATTTCTGATGTGTTTGTCGAATAATGTTGTCTGTAGCTGTGACTGAAAAATATGAAGTGAAAGAAGAGAAGCAGATTTTTTTTCCTGTGTTCCTGCACCTCTCTTCCTCTGTCACTTGTTTTCTCCTCACTTTGTTTTTCCTCCTCTCTGTTATCTGTATGTTACCTCCAGCATCATGCTGTTGTTGATATCACGTTTGTATGTTTCTCCCCCTCAGGTCTCCCTCCTCCTTCTGCCATTGGGAGAAGAGGAATGAGAGTTAGAGGCAAGAACAACTCTGTGACCATCACACACACACAGACACACACACATTCACATACATCCCTTAGTTTTCAGTTTAACTATCTTAATGTATATACAACATTCTTCTCACCGGCAGCCTGCTGTGACCACAACAGTCTTTCTATAATGAACTAAACCAAAGTGTAAGAGCTGTAACAGCTGCATGGGGGGAAGACACTAACACCCACACATGCTCTTATTAAGCACAGTACATCCAATAATACAGACCTTTGCTTTGTTAAGGTTATGGCACATATGTTTCTTTATCTCCAGAGAAGATTCAGGTTGTTGAACTGAAAATCTGGATGCCTATGTTTGGTCCATTTGCTGCTTTAAACTTATATTGTGTTATTGTTTCTTTTATTTTAAAATGACTCTTGAAAGAAATGACTTCCTGCTGAGCAGCAAGCTCTGTAAAAAGAGATGGAAAATATTTTTAAAATATTTTTAATGGTTTCAATCCCGTAAGAAACAGTCTAAAAGAGTGGTTCCCATATTTTTCAAAATGAGGGCCCATTTTAAAGGCTGACTGCAGATGGCGCTGAGCTACAGAGAACGAGCCCTGTTTGGATGTTGTGTTTACGAACTGTAAACCAAATTCCTGCAGACTCTACCTTTAACCCTCTGATGCTTGAATTATGAAAGTCAGTGTCGGGGTTTTTCCCTTGAGTGTTTTTATTTGTCTTAGGGCATGAAAAAAAGTTTTCCATTTTTCTTTTCAAATATTTGTAACTTAGCATTCAACATAAAAAATAGTGTGAACTTAACGTAAACATGACTTATTTTTTTGTTTGATTTCTTTTCCTTTCTCTTTTTTTGGGGTAATTTCATGAATAATCTTTTTTTACTGCTTTGCGAAACATTTTAACTCTCTTTCATCCATTTTAACACTGAATAATTTATAGTTTAGAAGCTTTTTCATGCTTTGTTTGTCTATAACTTTAAAAAAACAAAAAACACACACACATATATATATATATATATATATATATATATATATATATATATATATATATATATATATATATATATATATATATATATATATGTTTGGGGGAAAAAATAAAAACATTTTTTCAGGCCCTAAAAAGAATAAAAATATCCTGACACATGTTAATATGAATTTCCACCATATGAACCATTGAATTTAGCAGTAAATAACTTTTAAATAGGTGTCCACTGTGCACCATAGGGTTAATCTGGTCATCATAAAATAATCTCCTAATTGGTTCAAAATATGTGGGAGGTGCGGGCCTCAAACACAAAGGTCTGCTTCTGACAGGCTTTTAGAGGCTGACCAATCAGAGGGAAGGGGTTTGTGAAGTAGGGAGCCTTAAAGAGACAGCAGTTTAAGTGATGCTCCAGACAGAGGCTGTAAAAAGGGTTTTCTACAACACCAATGTGAGAAAAATGGAGCTGCAAATCCAGTAAAGCTAATACAAGGATACTAGAGGGACAATATAAACGCTAAAATAGCATAAGTAAATTTCAGCTTAAAATACTGGCTTGAAATTCTGTATATTTTGTAAGGGTTTCGTAATCACCCATTTAAGTCTTGCACGTTTTATCAGGGAAATGGGTTTAGTTGTTACATCAAACACATCATAACTTCAGATATTTCATGATTTAAGTCCATTATTTGTTTTTAATCGTCCCTTTTCTCTTTTCTGTGTAGCTGCCGTTCGTCCAGCTAAATCGAGCCCCGCTGTCGTCCCCGCTGATGTAACAGCTCCGGAGAGCGCTGATTGGTTGGAGATGATTTGGTCGTTTGCGGTCAGTTTGGTGGCTCCTGATGAGGAAGAGGAAGGTATTCACCAGCTAACTGAATCCCTCACATGTAAGAAAACATCACCTCACACTAACAACTCATTTCAATATGAGGATGACTGATAACTCACAGCGTGAATAAGACGCCTCTCCACGCTGGCGTCTTATTCAGGAAATTTACATACATCTCATCTCAAGTGGTACATTTAATATTCAGATCTGAGATAAGCATGTAAGCTCTGTCTCCAGATGTTTGTTACTCAAGAGCTCATCATGATCATCAAATCCATGCAGACAATAGTAATGCAAGCGACGTCGAAGCTTAATCACTCGCTTACTAATGGAGTTATAATGAGTTTGATGCCCTTTAACCTGCTAAATTGTTCAAATACATCAAGCATAAAATAAACTTCCCACTTTATCTTCTTTATCCAATTACAGGACTCAGTGGTGCATTCGAAATACTGTTCATTAAGTGTAATAAAACTTGAACTTGAGCACTGATGTATGTATGTCACAATACTTCAATGACACTTAATAGTTGTTTTCATCAGACTGACAGAAAGACGTGTTGGTCAGAGTTATCGAGCCGTGAAGATAAGACACAGTTAATTACAGCAGGAGAGTTTCAAGGCCAAAACAGGAGCTGACAATGACAGACCAAAAGAAGCAGAGGAATCAAAACCCTGAACTTTTTCACCATCTAGAGGCCTGGGTAAGTCATTTTTATGCCTGATTTCTCTGAGACTGAAGAATTTCTTCTTTTTTTTTCAGCTTTCCACTCAGAGGAGCTCTGAACAAGAGGCACAGAGAAAAGACAAGAGCGGAACAAGACGGAGAGAAGAGAGAAGTGCATGTCTGAAGTGGAGGATGTAAAGGAACAGAAGGTTGAAGAGCAGGATGTACAGTTTATCACAGTTATGTTTCATTATATCTACCTGGAAATGAATGAATAAAAACGAATAGTTTGGAAAATATGGTCACGGTTTCTTTTCTGGGTCTTAAGTGTTGTGTCTTTTGGAAATGTACTTCATGTCTGGATCCTTGATGCTGCTGTCTGGATTTTCTTAAAGAGAAGCCTTGAAATATACATCAATCTTTTAAAATCAATGCGATAACAGGTGTATAGAAATCGTCTTTTATACGTGAATATTTTGTCAAAGCACAGACTGCACAGTTGTTGCTTTAACGCCTAAAATCTCAGGAGCAACAGTCATGTGTCCATATGATTTGTTTCCTCCCTCAAATATTTCAGCTGTTTCTCAAGATCTTCAGTTTGTTTCATTTTATTTATTCCATGCATGTGTCTAGGTGGTCTAAGAAAGAAATGACCGATGTCTACGAAGCAGAGATGAGTTACAGTATATGAAGCGACCTGTCGGGCAGAGAGATGAACTTTGATACCATGAGAAAGCTGTCGTTCAGGAGATAAGGAACAGCCGGCCTGCGGTGGACCCTGCAGGATCACACGCTGACACCGGCTGGAACAGGAGAGGTGGATGGTGGCAGGTGACAAAGAGAAAACTCCAAACTGCAAACTCAATTTCCTAAAAAGGACACTGTGAGCCTCAGTTAGGAGAAAAGAGGACTGAAAAAGAAGGAAGTGACAGTGAGACGGGATCATGTTTGTGCATCATGTCGCCTCCTGGAAGCTTCTGGCAGAGACTCATACATAAAATTACTTTTCATCTATTTGTATCGTCCATAGACAATTCGAGGAGGTAGTGATGTAGTAAAGGAGGTGTTTGTGTAAACGTAGACGGTAAAGTAAAGACTAATAGATAAACCAAGAGACTTCGATGTTTACAATTCTTAAACGTATCAAATGTCTTACATTCGGCCTATGTATTTACAAATTAATGAAACCGCTGGTACGCAATCAGTGTTGAGGGAGTGTATTTCTGGCATAATTAAATTGTCATGAAATTTAAACAAAATTATGATGAGATCATAAGTTTATTACAACTCTAATGGGTTTTAACAACATTGTAATGATAGCTGTTCAGTGAGTTGATCCAGTAAATCACATTAAGCTCTCCATCTACATCTATTTAGACTCTGCTTAGCAAAACATCTCAATGGAGAATGTCTCGTAACACAATTGCTTTCTTATGATGAATCCATAAAACATCCAACCAAACAGCTTAGTATTGAATACTTTGAGATAACTTCACTGAAAATGGTCAAACCAGAGCAAATTGAAAATGAAAATAAAAATAAATGTGAAGGCAATTTTGGATGCATAAGCGGGGACAGGAGTTTTAAATCAGCCACAGTGAAAAACCTGTATGCATGGAAGTGTGTTTACATTATTTAATGAAAAAATAGAAAAATAAATAGTAAATAAGGACTGCAACTTGATTCTATAATTCCTGTTAACTTTAAGTGCTCACTTTTAAATGCACATGACTTTTTCTATACTTTGTCCTTGTGAGCTCCTTTGGGTAGTTCCCAACCTTAGTTCCCAACCAATTCTGGCTTATTTGCAATGCTACGTTTCAGAGCTTATAACTGTAGAACCATAAAGTCAAAATTCATCAGTGACACCTAATTTGAAAGATTAAAGTCTCTAGTTTCAGAAAATGTCACGTTTTTATATGTGGCTAAAGTCCACATCAGGATGAACGCTGCTGCTATTGATGAGAACGGACACGACAGACGGACAAACAACAGACTTTACAGGAGAAATTTCACCACTTGGAATAATTTGATGAAACAACACTTTTGATATGTTTGAACTCTGGATTCCTCTGGTGGAAAGGAGAGTGAATATTCAGGGTACGGGCGTCAGGATCATGACCCCAAACAGGTAGGACGTCCCAGTTGTTGTGATCGCCATCTAAGCAATTCTTCACCTAATTACGTTTTGTCGGTTGGGAAAACTATAAAGCAAACTTATCAGCTGAAATGTAAAGAATCTAAGCTTTTAAAGCTCCTTTAAATGTTTAAATTTACTTGTGGTAATAAAGGTGAGATAAATTATGACTTATCAGGAATTAACAAACTGATAACCATCAAGGGTCAAATCGAGTTACTGTGTGATGTTGATCTCTTTCACATCTTTATACCATGAATTACATTCAAATCCATCGTTACAGGGACTGTTTGGAACTTAGGTATTATAATAATATTGCAGAATAAAAATGTAAATCCAGTGGATAAGACAAATTTGAGTTATATACTGCAGGTCATAATAAAAGCAGCATGCAAATGGTAATCTGTAACACACAGGTCATTTCTTATCCACTGAGCTATAATCCTGCCTCTTTACAATTTTAAAAGACCAGTCAGTGAACAGTGCTCTTAATGTGGTAATGCTTTTGGGGAGGCTCGGCTGCATACAGATGATGATTCAGTTCAGAAGTGCTTTCTGACATGTGGGGATCTGTTTTGAATAAAACCCTTTGCTTTGAATGCACAACAAAAATCAACTTAAGGGAGGCAGTTTGAGAAATGGGGAGAGCTTTCTGATATATCCTTGTGTCAAATGTTACACCATGCACTCATTCACTAACCGCTCATATTTAGGTGTAACAAAAGCTGCTATTTCAGGTAAAGTAATTGTGTCAAGAAGTACTAAGTGTTTATAATTTACAGCACAAAGAAACAAGGTGAAATATCAACAGAAGCAGCTTGTGTTGTGTGTTATACAAAGTGTAAATGGTATTCGATTTCTTCAGTGAGATTATGTCATGGGGTAAGGGCAGTTAATCTTTTAATAATTGACAAAAAGAACATAGACACACAGACAATCATACGCACACACACACCTACCTTTGGATTCCCAGCAGTAAAAGCCATGAATAATGGATCTCAGTTTTCCCTGGCCTGAGGGAGAAGCTTTTAAACATAATTTGTTGCTTTAATTTATTTACACAATCTGAAAACCTTGGCCCTTGGGTTAGGTGCATTATACAGGATGAAAACCACAGTCTGAGGTGGTTATATACTGTAACAGCACACACGTGCACCAGGTGTCACACTTATTCTTACATGCAAATTCTATCCTGAGGCAACGTGTCTTTTTCACACATTCACCGGTTCATTTTTTTAAGTGGATGATGGTGCAGCTTTTACAAGTAAAGACATCAGTTTGAGTCTTAAAGGTCGAATTTCATCCTTGGTGGGTTTGCAAAAATGTCATTGCTGTTATTGAGTGGAAGAAAAAGCATTGATCATTTCTGTCGCAGGAACATCTAATTAAGAAGAAAAAACTATTTGAGTCGCAAAGAGGCACTTTCACACACTAACTAGAAACTTAGTCTGGTGTTACATCAGGTGAATTATCACCAAAAGAAGCCATAGATTTGTTGAACTGGACACAAGAGGTTACTTAAAAGGAACCCTGGCTACCAGAACGTCATTTTCCTAAATGATCAGTGTTTTTACCAGCTACATAGTCCTAGTTTGTATAAAATTTGAAAAAATATTTTCACCTGTAGGCCGCCATTGTTGTTTACGCCGCAATGACGTCTGGGTAGTGACGTCATATGGTTGCAGCGGGCTCGATCTCATACAGGATCATATAAGTCCTGGAACGGACTTCAGTGGTTTCCCCGAGGAAGTTTTGTGGGTTTGTGTTTGAAAATAGTCGGCACAGCATTTGGCTTTAGTCTCCGTTTATAATGACCCACACCTGTCAGCTCTTTCATCAGCATGGGCCGGCTAAATGCAGCAAATGCTTCTGGGGAGAAGTGGCCAGAACATAGCCCCGGGTCCATGGAAAGTTGTTTACGCCCACAAGCGATTTCCCACAACTTCCTTCTTTTCTTGTCTTTTGTGAAGCTGTGCAGACTAACATCAGTCTCCTTGTTTCCTTTTGACTGAAAAGTGCACCCAAAAGCAGCCACATGTGGCATTATTATGTTTTTTTCCCTCCTGAAACCTCGTGACTTACGGTGACTAGTAGTGAGTAAACGTCCAAATCCAGATGCTCGGCACCAAGCAACCAATCTACATCATCAACCCAGAATGCATTGCGGCAGTAAAACAATGGCTGCGCCCGAAGGATAGAAACTGTGTTTTAAACTGTATTTTTATTAAAGAAAAACCAATTCGTTATGTCTTTTAACAACAAATTCTAGTCTGAGACAAATATTTAAGCATATTCATGCCTATTTGTCCTTACAGTCGGGGTTCCCTTTAAAGAAATCATATTTTCTGTAAGGCATTGGTGGAAGCTTTGACGTTAGTCCAAGTGCTCGTGGTTGGTGTTTAATGTGGGACCAGTGGGAAAAGCGTGGGTGCTTCTTTTTTTAGTTGTTGATGTTTGTATTATGCAGTCATTATGCCACTTTTGGTGATGATCTCTATAACACCTCCCCAAAGAGGCATCAAGAAGGCATCCTCACCAGGTGCCTCAACCACCTCATCTGGTTTCCCTCGATACAGAAGAGCAGTGGTTCCACTCTGAGCACAGACACCCTGCAGAGAAAGCTCATTTCAGACGTTTGTTCTTGGTCTTGTCCTTTTGGTCACTTCCCACAGCTCATGACCATGAAGGTGAAGGTTGGAAGGTTGAACACTGCAGAGTAACCAGTTAATTGAAGGGGGGTCGGCATCGTTGCAACCTGTCAATCTCTTCCTCTGTTCTCCCCTCACTTGTGAACAAAGCAAGAGATTGAGTCAAGTCTTGGGGCAAAGACTCTAGGCCAGGGGTGTCCAAACTAAGGCCTGGGGGCCAAGTGTGGCCCATCATCTATTTTCATGCGGCTCCCAGCTTTCAGTCTAATATGTATCAATTTTGTAACTAAAATTAATCATGTTCTTATTGTGTACATTTACAGTTTCTGTCAAGAGCTTGAAACAAAACCTAAATATATCTGGTAACATCTCACAAAAATTTGGACTGTGCATAGGCGACCTCAAAAAAAAAAAAACACGAGAGGACAAAAGACTGAGTTTAAGTTATGAAATGGTGAAGAAAAAACAAAAGTTGATGCATTACATGGTTGAGTGTAGGATCAGAAATCGTTGGGGGTTGAAAATGTTCTTACGACTGTGTTATAAACAAATGTGATAAATTTCAGATCCTGAACCTGCCATAAAAAAACGACATCTTTTTCCAAGGTTAAAAAATTGAAACTGTTGGCCTGAAAATAAACAAAAAGTTTTGTTTGTGTCGCAAAATACTGAAAAGTAGCTATCTCAAAATACTTTGATTATGTTTGTTGTATAAAGTTGGTCTCATTGCATAAGTTAAATTGGAAAAAAAAATCATAAGTTTGAGGCTTGAACTAAAATCTTCTTAAGGGATCTTCATCTAGATTTCATTTTAGCTTTCATCTGAGTCTAATTTGTCTAATAAAAGGAACTTTCCAGATGAGTCTATTATTGTTGATACATTTAGGTAATATTGACTCAAAAAAAATCGGGTAAACTATTCACAGTCAAACTGAATGCAAACTGTCACCTCAATCATTCTGAGTAGATTGTATAGGTTGATTTTTATAGTGCAAGATGCCTCGAGGGGAAATGGTCAAAGGCCTTTTCCAGATCCACAAAGCTCATGTGAACTGGTTGGTCAAACTCCCATTTCCCCTCCAGCAGCTTTGCAAGGGAATAGAGCTGTTTTATACAGTCTCTATCAATAAATCATTACTTTCCCTGCTTCCTCAGTCACTATACAACACAGTCAGACATCAAAATTCACAATCATGTATTTGTTCTCCTCTTGAGTCTGACTGACATTGCTGTTGCCCTTTTTTACTCTTCCTTATTACATTTGTGATCCCTTAAAATCCCGTGTGAGGTTTGTGTGTTTTTTTTGTTGCAGAGTCATCTATGAACTCATTGACCTCCTTTAAAAGCCTCAATCCCGGTGTAAGCCTGCCTCGCCTTATGATATATTTATTACTTTCTAACCCTTGCATCATGCACCCTGAATAACAATTTGACGTACAAGACTCATCATCAGGTTTCTCTCCGGCCTAGTTTTTCTTCAATTTGAGATCACTGAATTACATCCGTCTTTATACGTTTCTATCTTTCCTGCTTCTCAATGCAACGCCCTCAGAACGATTTCTCTCAGGGTAAATAAAGTTACATCCTATATCCTCTTATCTCATCTTCTGATATCCTCTATCCTCTGCTTCCCACTAAATCCGAAACAGATTTTAGGATCAGCAGTGTTCACAAACCTTTGATCACGCTCGCCCCATGATGAGTTTCATGTTGCCAAAAGCCCAGAGAGTGTTTACAGATGGTATTTACAGAGCTCTGGTGAGTTTCCCATGATCCTGTTGAGTAATAATCGCAATAAGCCGTTTACAGTACATGCATCTTTTCATCTCTAACATTAATAACTCAGTAAGTGGTTTCAAATCTTGCAGGTTGTTGCGTAACAAAATACAACATATGACTCAGAAATTCAGATATTGAAATAATATGTGTAAATTCATCAAGCATAAAGGTTTTGTTTTCATTTCTTATCAAGTAAGAGCTTATCTCTAGTTTAAAGTCATTATCCTAATCTGTTGTTTTGAGCAGCGTTTAACACCACTTTTCATTTGCTTCACTGTGTTTACACAATTTTTACTTCTTCTGTAATAAACTGCTTTGTTTATCTGAAGCTTTGCTTTATTGAGCTGTGTTTTATCACTTCTTTAAGAGTTTAAATAAACATGAACTGAACCAATCTCTTGTTAGTTTGCTAAATGTAAAGCTATGGAGAAAACAGCTGGTTAGCCTAGTTTACCACAGACACCAAAATAAAGCAGTCAAGTTGATTTTGTGTATTATTATTATTATTATTATTATTATTATTATTATTATTATTATTATTATCATTATTATTATTCTCTGCACCAGTGTTACTCAACTTTGCTCAATCAAAGAGCCAGACTGTTAAAAACTTCCTTTACAAGAGAAACAATCTAAGTGCTGAAAAGTGGCAAAACAGCAGGAAGTAGCAATAAAAACTAGCTTAAGGTGCCACAAATGGTCAAGAAGCAGAAAAATTGTAAGGAATCCTAAAAAATACTTCAAAAGAAGCAAAAACAGTCAAAATGAGGGGAAAAGAGTGAAAAGTGCCTATAGTGGCCAAAATGTATTATTTTCTGCATTATTATTATTATTATTATTTGTCTTTATTATTATTATTTATTTGTGTTGTGTACTAATGCTTTTACTCTTCTTGTTGTAAAGTGACCTTGAGTGTCCAGAAAGGTGCTTTTTAAATAAAATGTATTATTATTATTATTATTATTATTATTATTATTATTATTATTATTATTATTAATAATAATAATAATAATAATAATAATACAATTTTGCAAGAAAAGTCTAAGCTTGGAAAATGGTCAGAAGGTAGCAACAATAGGAAAAAGAGTGACAAAAAGTAGTGAAAAGTGATAATGATAGCCAAAGGCAACAAAAACGGCAAGAAAGTTGGAATAAAACCTGCAAATATGGTTGGGAGGAAGCAGAAAATGGTCCAAAGATGGTGGGGAAAAAAGTGAAAAATGACTGAAATGGGAATGTCATTGGTTTCTTTTGTGCCTTTGTTCATTTCCTACAATGAGTTTGTTTAAAAACAAATTGTTCAGCACTAATGTGTAGTGCATGGATGCTTGTCTGGTTGTGGCTTCTGGAGAATAAACATATTTTACCCTTAAAAAGTTTAGTTGAATTCCAGCATAAACAAAAAACCCTCTTTCTAATGGGTGACACACACAAAAAACAGAATCTGTGCTGCAGCTCATTCTGTGCAAACTTTGATTTGAACTATTTTGTCATTTCATGTAGAGTTTTATTGGTTCTGGTGGTTCATTCATCATCAGTATGTTGTAAATCTTCATAATTTTTAATCTAGGGATGCAATCTTTCTAAAATCAAAGAACACACTCAGTGTTCTTTTAGAAATAGAATAATTAAACACATGCTGTCTATCTGTTTGGGTTCATATTCACAAATAAATCCAATTCCCTGTACAACCTGTTGTAAAGCGCTGTTTGTCACTGAAATGAGAAGGATATTAAATTCGCTAGTGAGGTTTTTTTTTCAACCTGAGAGCGTCTTTCTGTCGCTTCAGCGCTGAAAGGTAATCTGTGTCTCCATGCTGCTGTCGTGATCAAAGGGATCACACTCCCATGACTATCACACACACAACAACCCACTCACACACAC
Organism: Thalassoma bifasciatum; assembly: GCA_008086565.1. NCBI lineage: Eukaryota > Metazoa > Chordata > Actinopteri > Labriformes > Labridae > Thalassoma > Thalassoma bifasciatum. The sequence goes on along the minus strand of RPOG01000879.1, from coordinate 84,269 downwards.
ACACAGGCACAAGGACACAATGAGGCACATGGAAACACCCTGACTGACTCACGTGCTCACACACACACACACACACACACACACACACACACACACACACCTGGAGGCATGCAAAGGTAGAAGCTGCTCTCGCATGGATTTAGAGCACATGGGCACAAACACTGAGACTCACATTCACACCCACAAAGCAAATCTCGGTAGCGCTTGATGTTGTGTGTTTTCTTTAAGAAGCTTGCCTCCTGCTGCGAGGACGACAGTCAGGGAACAGACCCACAAACACACACACACACACACTGAAACACGTAAACACACTAACACTCAAAGCAGCTGCACAGCAGAATCCAACCAGAGAGTAAATGATCAGTCAACGCTCCCACGCCATTTGAGTCTGCATAGAAACGACATTTTATTGTAGATATTTTTGTAATCGCCCCACATTTATTACACCGACACAAGACTTACAGATTCAGAAACGAGAAAATGAAATTCTGAGGATGCTTTTGATTTCTGATTTTTGTAACACTTGTAAATTTTGCTCACACTGCAACGATAACTAATGTTTCAAAATGTTTGTACTTTAAATATTTAGCATGATGTTTTGAAGTTTGAAGGATTTTGTTTTGTTTAATTGATACCCACAGAGTATATACATCAAATACAGAGTTGTATATTGGTGTTTTGTTCTGTTCTATATTAAACCAAAGTGTTTGGTTGATGTGCTGCTGCAGGTTTGCAGTCTCCACCATCCGCTGAATCAGACCCCCACCCCCTCCCTCACAGGGGACTCTACCCAACCCTGCTTTCATGCTTTAGTCATCTCGCCTGGGCTGCTGCAACATCCCTCCTGGCTTGACTCCCAAAGCACTCTTCAGCCCTTACATCCAGGACACACAAAAACACTCACACGCGCACTCACACACCCTGCAGTCCCCGCGCCGGCTGTTTGTATCGAATACAAAACTCAGCAGCTCAAAGCTCCAGGCCACGGTCTAGTTGCACACGTCAGCCTGTGATCTGCATTCTGTCGTTAGCTGCCACTTAGCTTCACTCTCCCTGCGGCAGGCTGGTTATTCCCCCCCTCTCTCTCCCTCCTTCCTCTCTCTTCTAAAGGTGGAATAACTTCACTCCAGACAGGTCAGCTGAGTCAATCCTCATTTTAAGTCGTAACCCAAAAATCAGTTTCCTCAACGTATATATTCAGTCTTTAAAAAATAATTTATCCCAACTGCAATCACAGCCCTCAACAGCAAAGGTTTTCCCATAACCCAGTTGTATGTGTATTTTTTTTTTTACTCAGGTCTTTTAAAGGTCTTGTTCTGTATGTGTGCACAAGTGTGATGGTGAATGTGTGTCTTTGATGCAACTGAGGCCTGTCAAAAGATGAATTTCTGTCACCTTCTTTTTGTCAGACAATAAACTTCTATTCTATTCAATTCTATTCATCAACCTTCCCTCTCTTACATTTTTACACACATGCAATCAACTAAGTTGGTCTAAAATAATTGCTCAGAACGTTTCATATTTTTTTCTCCCAAATATCTCGTCCTGCAAGACATTAGTCAAAGGAATTGGGGGTTTTATTGAGGAAAAATCAAGCTGCAGGGTGAGCAGGAACCAAAGAAAGGTGGAAGACATGGCCGATCAGTCTGCAATGACTCATAAAGATGTGGGAAAAAAAAGAAACTGAAACACAAAACAACTGCTGTGCCAGCAAATTGGTTGCAAAAATATGATGGAAATAAGCAAAGTTCAACAGTTACAAGTGCATAAACAGAGAGAATATTTATGTTTTCTGTACTTCTTGTTGAACATTAGTGCCCTAAGGAACTTAGTTTGTTGTTGCCTAATAGTTTCCATGTTCACACTGTGTCACTCAAAGGTAACGTAAAACAGGACTGTGACTTTTCAAGGAAACAATAAAAGTAGTTGCAGCAAACTGTCAGACCAGTAGGGGGCAGTGAAAACTAAATGAAGGCTTTCAATAGAGATTGCACCACTGAAGGCAACAGATGGAATGAATGTGTGCAAAATTACATTAACCTGTTTGCATGGAAATGTAAATTAGACATGTTTGCATGCATGTCTACTTATAACAAACCAAAATGTTTAATATTGAAACATGTACATTCATACTTTTGATTTGTTTTGTTTTGTTTTGCCAAGCGCCGCATGAGTGTGAACCTGAATCAGCAGCTTTGTCTTCTCTTTTTCCCACATCATTCCTTTCTTTTTGGTATATCCTTGTTTTTTTTTTGTTCCTGTCGTGACTTTTTAAGGCTCATTTTTTGGTCATGGGCACCAAAATGGTTGTGTTTGCAGTAGTGATTTTATTTTTATTGTTTCTGTGTGTGTGTGTAGAGATCCTATGTGTAACCATGTTTGCATTGTTCACACACAAGATTTCAGATGTTAGCAACCCATAGCATGTTGATGCTAACCTCTGCTAGACCCGGTGTCCCTCATAAGCTGAGGAGAAGGAGACAAGGACAAAGTGCTGGTGCTGCGGTGTTTGCGTAGAAGAGCTGACATCGATCTGTCCTTCTTTCTATCATTATGGGGAATATAAAACCCATCTCCAATAATATGGAAGAGCTAACTGTGCTAACACAGCACCAGGAGGAATATCAGAGGGCGGAGTAGCATCACGCTATTTAAAGACACGGCTAATGGAGCTAGTTGAACCGGTTCTCGATAGCCATCATCACTAGCTCAGGATACTGCTGTTCTCTCCATTGGACTTTTTTTTTTTCTTAGTCAAATCTCATTTCATCATTCTTTATTCAATATTTTGCACTAGATACTTTCTTGTATTGCTGCTGTGACTGGATTTCTGTTTATGGATTAAAAAACTATATTCTGTTCTGTTCTATTCTATTTATACGACAAAGTTCATGCAGTTCATCTAAATTCCCGAAAACTTCCATTAATTTCCAAAAATTCCCCAAAGTTTCCAGCTTTAAAAATTCCTGGGATTTTGCAACCTTATTTCAAACTATTAGACTCAAAGAAGATGATTGTTGAGGACTTAATGAATCAAGTGAATCACAGTTGAGTATTGTTTTATTGTGGATGGCATGTGAAATAAGATCACCATGGTTCTCTACCCAAAGTTCAAAGGAGAGATAATCTGCCTTAAATTAAATAAATTTGGATGCTGGTTCCTGTCATTGAGTTTGTCTTCCTGAAAAAATCCCTCTTTTTGGGGTTTTTCTAAACATAGTTAAACTTAAGTAAAAAAAAGTGTTTCTGTGAGTGCATTACCATGACAACAAGAAGAAAAACAGAGTCCGAATGAACCACCTCTGTTTTTTGTGCTGATGTCGGTAACCTCCTCCCTCAGCTTCTGCTTGGAAACTGTGGGTGTGGGTGTTGAGCCGGGGTGGTGGGTGCTGTTTAATCAAAGAAAGTGTCACATTAATTCAGACAAATTCAAGCAATCTAGTTTTCTAATAAAGCTGTCATATTTGCATCCGGTGACTTACACTCACCATCGTTTTAGATTAATTCCCGTCACAACCTTTTGATTTATGAATGCATAACAACTGAAGGCAATGCCTGTGACTGTGAGCAAGTTTGTGTGTGTGTGTGTGTGTGTGTGTGTACATGTGTGTTTGTTTGGATTTGTGCCTACATGGCTCTGACTTTTAATCTAACGTGTTGCTTTTGCCCAGACGTCAGAAAATCACATTTTGCAATAATTGAGCGTGTTAAGAGGGAGAGATCAGACTCCTGGTGTGAAGGAGCGTGAGTTGCATCAGTGTGTTTCTGTTCTCATCTTTTCTTATCTCATTGCCATTCATATCAAACACATTAAAAAATCTTCTTCTCCACTTGACTTTGGCTCTGTGAGTCATTTGCTCTTTTCAACATGTTAAAACAGGAAGTACGATGGACAATAACAACTGCATGTAGATGCATTTGACCTTATATTTTGGGGCATCTGCTGTGAACTTTCAAGGTTATTAGTCAGATGCACAACATCTTTGTTACTTTGAAAACAAATGTTTGAAAAAGTTCACTTTAATTTAGTGTTGCCAAATTCTAATGCAGTTGGTACTTTATGTAAAACAAATTAAAACAAAATACAATAATGTGCAAATCCTGTTTGACCCATATCCAATTGAGAACACTACAAAGAAAATACATTTGTTGTTCAAACTGATAAACTTTATTTTGGCAAATATTTACTCATTGTAAATACCCAACACGTCCCTATAAAGTTGGGACAGGGGCAACAAAGGACTGGGAAAGTTGATTACTGCTGAAAAATCACCTGCTTGGACCATTGCACAGGTGAGTATCATGATTGAGTATAAAAGGAGCATCCCAGGAAGGCTCAGTCATTTACAAGCAAGGATGGTGTGATGTTCACCACTTTGTCAACAACTGCGTGAACAAATAGTCCAACAGTTTAAGAACAATGTTTCTCGCACAATTGAAAGAATTTATGAATTTCATCATCTACAGTCCATAATATCATCAAAGATTCAGAGAATCTGGAGAAATCTCTGCACGTAAGCAGCAAGGCCCAAAACCAACATTGAATGGCTGTGACCTTTGACCCCTCAGGCGGCGCTGCATTAAAAACCCACATCATTGTGTAAAAGATATTAGCACGTGGGCTCAGGAACACTTCAGAAAACCATTGTCAGTTAACACAGTTCATCACTACATCTACAAGTGACAGTTCAAACTCTACCATGCAAAAACAAAGTCAGACATCAACAACACACAAACGTGGAAAAGTCTGCTGTGGTCTGACGAGTCCACATTTCAAACTCTTTTTGGAAATCATGGACGTCATGTTCTCTGGGCCAAAGGACAATCCAGATTGTTCTCAGCACAAAGTTCAAAAGCAGCATCTGTGATGGTATGGGGGTATGTTAGTGCCCATGGCATCATGGGTAACGATCCCAGTATCTGTGAAGGCAGCATTAATGCTGAAAGGTACAAACAGGTTTTGGAGCAACATCTGCTGCCATCAAAGACACTTTATCTTTTTCAGGGACGTCCCTGATTATTTCAGCAAGACAATGAAACAAAGACACATTCTGCACCTGTTACAACAGTGAGGCTCTGTAGTAAAGGAGTGCAGCCACTAGACTGACCTGCCTGCAGTCTGGACCTGTCTCCCATTGAAAATGTGTGAAACATTATGAAGCACATATGAAATCAGAGACTCCTGTGAGTAACTGAAGTTGTAGATCAAGCAAGACCAGGGAAGACCTCCAGCCCAAAAGCTTCAGCAATTAGTGTCCTCAGTTCACAAACATTTATTGAGTGTTGTTCAAAAATAAAAGTGATGTGATAGAGAAGTGAACATGAACCTGTCCCAATTTTTTAGGGACGTGTTGCAGGCGACAAATTCAAAGTGAGTAAAACTTTGCACAAAAAAATCAATTCTATCAGCTTGAACAATAAATATTTTGTCTTTGCCGCGTATTCAATTGAATATAGGTTGAATAGGATTTGCAAATCATTGTATTCTGTTTTTAGCTACGTTCCACACAACATCCCAACTTTAATGAAATGAAACAGAAAGCAGCCAAACTTCAACTGCTGGCCCTTTTATCCTTTACTTCTTTATTTTCGTGTTGTAACTCAATTCAACCCCCTGGAACAACTGTATTTGTTAAACATTTTTCTCTTCCTTGTTATTATTTCAGTTTTTTTAAGACTGGAGGTTCTGCCTGTAGAAAGGACTGTCAGCCTGTCAGAAAAACAGACCTCACCTGTTACACTATTTACTTTGATGCTACTGTATTCACCTCACCGCTGCTGAGTAAAGTAACTGAGGTGCAAACAAAGGCTTCACAATAATCCTGTTATCATAACTCAATCCAAACTAAACAAGAGGCCGATATTTCTGATAATACTGTTGAATTTTATAAGCTCATACACAAACATTTCTGCCCGTGTCAGTTTGCTTTGTTTTCACTTTGGATTGAAAAGCAGGCAGAGGATAAACTGTGTCTGACCATCTGTCTCCAAAGCTGTACCTTAAACATAGCGAAGGTTGAGCTTTTTTTTGTCTCTCACAAATCAAGTAATATTTCACGTAGCCCCTGGAAATGTGATTTTTTTTTTCATATGCAGTGTGAGGCAAATGTGTCCTGTTTTTTGACTGTTTGTGCTGCACGAGGGATGAACATTCACCTTTGGCTCCAAAACCATTTACACTCATTAAAACAGAACTATAGCTGGACTCCCACAGTCACCTCTCTAGTAAAATTGCAAAAATAATGCTTGAACCCAGAAATTAGTGATTTAGATGACTCTGGGATGGAATTACTGCACAAGGTGAAACTGTGATATAATCGCCAAAACACAACATGGTCCCATTTGTTTCACACAGCTTATTATATTGTGTGCACTATATAATAAGAAAGTGTTTCTATTAAGTCTTCATCTTACATGCACAATAACTGGTCCCCACAAGATAAAAGTTATCATGTTGTTTGGACGTCAGGGGCACATTTGTTATGAGCATTAAAACAATGAGCTTGTTTGATGCAAAAATGGCAACATTACCCCCAGGATTAATTTTTAGAATTTTGATATTGACGTTTAAGTTTCTGACCTTTTAAAACCCTGCGTTTTTCTCTGACTCTCACATCCTCTGATCAGTGTCTTCTGATTGTCCCAACAACAAAGTTGAAGCTCAGGGGTGACAGAGCTTTTTTAGTAGCTGCACCAAAACTCTGAAACGTTCTTCTTCTTCTTCGTATTAGACTGTCTTCCTCACTGCCTGTCTTTAAATCAGACTTAAATACTTAGTTTAACTCCCTAGCTTTTGGCTCTGCTTGAAAATGTGGCTTTTAATCCTCTTTTTTTCAATTGATCCATTCATGTCCTGCAGTTGTTACTTTAGTCCGCTATCCATTTTACTGTTTGTTTTTTGTTTTGTATTTAACTGTAGAGCACTTTAGTCAGCATTTTGAAATTAATTGGATTTTAAAATAAATAAATGAATAATTGAGATTTCCCCACTGGGATCGATAAAGCATTTTTCATTTAATTTAGCTGTTTTCAAATGTGCTTTATAAATAAATCTGGATTGGATTAGATGGATAGCAGCAATGAGCCTCAATCATGGATAAATTCATGTATTAATTGCATATACAAAATCACCATCAGATTTACAACATGTGGTTACTATTCCTGAATTTGACACCCTGTGAATTGGAATAATTCTAAATTGACATCAAAATGTGACATTTTCATATGTACATTGTCATATTTCTAATTGTAAACAATGTGATAACTGTTAGATTCAATATTTTAAGTTTGATAAGTGTGAAAATGTGACAATTTCATGGTTATTCACTTAGTTAATTCACAATTTTTATTACCGAATTCTATTAACAGCTTTTGTATTCTACTGGAAGTGTTTTAAATGTCATGCATTTACATTTTCAGCTGTTTACATTTTCTGAGAAAGTTGCTCATCATCATTTGACGTAATGTTTGTTCACATTAGGGATTCGTCTGAATGCACTGTAAAGCACTTTGTGTCACTTGTTTTGTATGAAAAGTGCTGCATAAATGAAGTTTGATTGATTAATCGATTGACACACAGTTTAAACACATTTGAACAAGGCCTGTTAAAACTCAAAATGTAATAACTGACTGATAATATGACAATTTGTTACATTTTGGGCAAACAGATATAACTTTTTGGGCTCAGCATCTGTGACATTATCAACCACTTATTATATTTTGGGTTTTATTACGTTTTTTTGAATTGAAAGTCAGGTAGTTGTTTCATTTCGGGCTCTAACGTGGCCCATTAAGTCTGATTCATCCATCCCAGAGTCAGTGCCTCACTTCAAACAACAAAACAGACCTGTGATCTGTTTTCGACTCTAAACACTGGCCCCCAGCTTGTTCTCATTTTTATTCCAAGATCACAATAACTCCCTGTATTTTCTGACCTTTAGGGACTCATCTGTTTTTATGTGGTCTGAAGGTCCCAGGCAAAAGCACTTGTACTTTTCTATGGCTTGAATTTATTTAAAATCTCAGCAGGAAATGGTGCAGATGCCTTTAAAACTGTTAAGTTATGGAAATACATGACTCAACCCATTCCTTTAACAAAGATCATTATGAACAATGATTTCATGAAGCACTTTAATAATGATAAACACACTGATGTCAGAGGATTTGGACCAATACTCAACTGAGAGACAACCAACAAAATTGTAAGCACAGAATTTATGTCCAGTTTTTTGAAAAATTCAATAATAATGTCTATAAATATAAATGACTTTTTCAGATTTTCTGTCACAGACTTTGTTGCTATGACTTGTTTTTTGGGGGCTTTTTCATGCCTTTAATGGTAGAGGACAGGACAGTGGCTGGAGTTGGAAGCTGGGTGGGAGTGGGGAGTGACAGGTGGGAAACGGGCCACAGGCTGGACTTGAACCCAGGGATGAACCTCATGGGGCAAGACCTACACCACCAGGCCATCTGTGCCCCTTTAACTGGTCACTGTACCCACAGAGTAACCTGAGGGAATATGAAAAAAAAAACAGGAAAAACATTTGACATCTGTTAAAAAAAAAAAAACAAAGGAGGGGAAATGTCGCTACAAATGTCAGGTCAGCTGCCACGGTGGGAAATAGGTTTTTCCTTCATTAGTAAATATTCTTTAGAGCAGCAAACCTTAAGTTTGGGATTGTCAGGGATTAAGGATTTAAGCTTTTTGCATGTTTTTAGTGTCACGTAAATCTGACTTAGTGTCGACTATTCAAAATCTTTGTCAAAGCAATGAGAAGCTGGAGGAAACATCCAGTGATCTCTCTCAGCGCCAGGTGAGTAAGAAGAGATGAACACATGAATGTCAACATCATTCACTGAGATACTGTGACCACTGAAACACCTTAAGACACATGATTGATTTTACAAAACAGAATCACCTGTTTTTCTGTTTTTACCATAAAATAGAAAAACATTAACGTACTGAGGCCACCTGGTTGAGTTAAATTTACTTTAATTTTGTGTAGATTTTGGCGTTTATATAGATACTCATACTCTGTACTGGTGCTCTTTGGAAGTTTGCTTTAAAAAACCTGGAAGACTCATGACTGTCTGTTTTCTGCAGTTGCAACTCACTTGATCAAAAAAAAAATTATTAAATCAGTAACGTCAGTCATTATGGTAAAATGCTGAGCAACATAGTGCAGACTCCAATAGAACAATGGAGATGTTAAGGTAAGGGTTGTAGCTTAGCATTTCAACATTTAGCATTTGCTGCTAGGAAGCACCTAACGTTGAAATAAAGCTCAGCATTTTAACATTCAGCATTTGCTGAAAGGAAATGCAGGCCCCCCTCTAGTTATTCTTAAAACCCTTCTTAATTTTGTAGATCACGGAGAGGCATCAAGTGCTGAAATGCGGTTGTCAGCATTTTAACATTAAGCATTTGCTGAACGGAAATATCAGCACCTCCCTCTAGTTATTGTGGATCACGGAGAGGCATCAAGTGTTGAAATCCAATTTTCAGCATTTGAACATCAAGCATTTGCTGCAAGAAAGTGCCGAACATTGAAATAAGGCTAAGCATTTTAACATTCAGCATTTGCTGAAAGGAAAAACAGGCCCTCCTCTAGTTATTCTTAAAACCCTTCTTAATTTTGTAGATCACGGAGAGGCATCAAGCGCTGAAATGTGGTTCTCAGCATTTTAACATGAAGCATTTGCCGCAAGAGAGTGCCTAACGTTGAAATAAGGCTCAGCATTTTAGCATTTAGAATTTGCTGAAAGGAAATGTGGGCACCTCACTCTACTTATTGTCAAAACCCCTCTCAATTTTGTAGATCACAGAGAGGCATCAAGTGTTGAAATGCAGTTCTCAGCATTTCAACATTATGCATTTGCTGCAAGAAACTGCTTAACTCTGAAATAAGGCTCAGCATTTCAACATCCAGCCTTTTCTGGAAGAAAATGTGGGCACCTCCCTCTACTTATCCTTAAAACTCCTCTTGATTTTGTAGATCACAGAGAAGCTTCAAAATAATTTCAGTTCTGTTTCATAACAAGCTCACAGCTTTTCTCAGGAGCTAAGAAAACAAACATAGAGGCTTCACAGCTTTGTTTTAGGTAATGGGCAAATCATCACTATGTTTTCAGGAACAGGCACATTTTATGTATAAGTTTTTGTAAGTTGAACTGAGTATTGCCTTAGACGGTTGTGGTCATTGAATGAAAAAAGTAATGATGGATTTTCCAGAGGATGTGGTTCAAAAATAAAGAACAGAGGTTTATTTGTGAAAGGATTTCCAGCTGATCAAAGAAACTTTATCAATGCTTAAATTTAACCAAAAACTGCTTATTTGCTTCAGTCATTCTTGTCAAAAAAGCTGCTGCACTTTTCTCTTAAGCCCTTCAACAGCTGTGAAAATTGCTAAAATATATTTCAGCAAATAAATATAAATGTAAACTCAGGAACTGGCTCCTACAGAGGAGAAATGATGAGAGAAAACATAAGAAGTTAGCACATAAAACATGAGTCCCCTGACGCCACCTGCCAGGTCACCTCTGTGGTTACTTGGTTGCATCAGCACGGTGTCAGCACTCTTTGAGGTGATCTTTCGAAACAGAAACTCAATGTGAGCAGAAATGAAGCGACATCCTCATAGTTCAACTGCAGTCCTTTTGGGTCAATGTAAATATCTTACAATAAGTGATTCACGAGATACTTTAAAAGGGAATTTATGTGGATGGTAACATCTGGAAGGAACTACAAAACACACAAAGTATTTTTATGACCCAGGGGTGTTCACCTTCTTTTTTTTTTCTCTTCTTCTAAAACGATACATGTTTTTATTTATGAGTTTATGATCTGTTGATAATAGTTTCTGCAGCACTCTGTGACTCTGACTTGAAAAATTGCTCGATATAAATTCAGCATACTTTACTTATCTCAATTAAATCCTCCTGGCTTGATGTTAATGTTTTTATTGAAGAGCACTTGGGTTTCGAAAAAGGGCTTTCTGAATAAATCTCGACTCATTTACTCAGATTCAAACATGTCTGATTTAATCTTGATCGCCGTAAACAAGAGCAAGAAGTAGAACTGAGACATCTGTTTGTGTTAACTGTTGGCTTCATCCTTAAATCTGCTGATGCACCGCAGAGTTGGCATGATCTAAAAGTTAGGCTGGAGGCCAAATCAGCCCCTGAAACTTCTCTATTAGATTTTTACATTTCCTAAATCAAACACATGGACCTCTGAAACCTGATTACCATCTTCTGGCTAAAGTTTGCAACTGCGTGTGTTTAAGCATTATTAGGTGGGTAGTGACTATAAATATAAACAAGTGACTATTTTTTAGTTGAGTTCTTTCGTTTGTGAAGAGTGATACTTATGTCGAAATTAGAGAGACAACTGTAATGACTACAAATACAAGACGAAATTCGGTGACTTCTCCGAGTTTCCTGACCTAAATTATAGTTGTCGAAGAGTTACCGAGTAGAATCCGTCGCAATTCATTATCTCCAGCATTACACGTCATTGCACAAAGAGCTTAACGCCGCAAACTCTGATCATGAGAAAAATGTCTTTTATCCCGCCTCCATCACACATGAAGAAGATGTCACAGCGCCACAAGGAGCCGTCTCACCACCTGGGGAAAAGAGCACAGCAGTCTGACACCAGAGAAGAAAACATCACCTAATGACACAGTCGCTGACAAAAGAGAGAGTTTCCTGCATCCTCTAACTTCAGAAGGAACTCAGGAAAAAAAAAAACAGGCCTCAAGACAAATCTGAAAAAAGGTTGTGGTTGTATTTTTTTTAGTTTTCTAAGAAGATAAAAAGCCATGTGAATCAATTCTGGCCCTGCTTCAAGTCTCACCTCACCTCGCATTTTTATAGGAGGGTTTCAAGTCACATGACTGTGGAGGCTTTCACAGAAAACGTACTGTTCTAGTTCTGGAAACAGTTCTGGATTCTCAGAACTTAAGTGCTTAAGTGAACCAGCTTAAGTTCACACCCATGTAAGCAGAATGAAACACATAGAAGGTTAAATAAGGTTAAATAGAAGGGGATTTTTTTTATTTTTGTTCAATAAAACTCGACTCCTTGTGCAGCCAACTGTTTGTAGTTACTGTGCAGTGATTTTGAAATATAAAACGACTGAAAAAGAAGTATCATGTTAAAGTTTATTAGAAAAGTGTTGTGTAATCTAACTGCACAACATCCCAATACTTCTCTTATTTCATTCTGTTTTTCCCACATCTTTCCTTCGCTAACACTATAATGATTCTTTCTTTTGACTGTAATGTATCTGTTTAAACAGCATATATAGAAAGTGTATGTGTTTATATAGATTTATTTGCGTATATATGTGTATAAATGAATAAATGTATTGTATATATGTATGTGTGTTAATATAATGTATTTTTTCTCTGAACTTAAGGAGGGTCACTCAACAAGCCCTAAATTAATAAAATAAAGTAATTAATTAATTAACAAAATGTGATTTTTCTGTGCTTTTTTCAATATAATGGAAAATAAAAACAGTCAATGTGCAGTCAAAGATGTCTGCTGTAAAGCTAATAAATTCCATGTCTTCCTTGTTACAAAATGTAAACAAATACCTCATTAAAACAGACATGACTGTAATAAATAAAGAAATATAATTCTGTGAACCAAATTGCCATCAAAAATTTCATCCCCTTACTTTTCTTCTCCATTTGTCTTGATGATGTCATGGTTCCCGAGCTCGAACTAACTTTTCTGGTTCCAAATCAACTTTGTTTTCCAGTCTGAACACGCCAGACGGATAAAATTTAGGGTTTAGGGAACTGATGAGAACCGTAGCACTTTGAAATCCTGCTACAACTCAACTAGTACCATCAAAATGAATTTGTATCATTCAAAAATACAACACAACTAAAGTATAGAGCTGAGAAAATGCAGACAGGATGTCTCAGTGTGGTTATAAAAGTTGTACAGTGCTGCTCTCTGCTGGTTTATTTGTGAACTTACTGTGGACTTTACTGTGTGAAAAAGCTGTGACTTGATGTTGTCACCTTTAGACTTCAATGCAAAGGTGAAAAATTATACAGCCTTTAAGAACAGCTCTTATCAGCAGCATCCTGGGAGTTAAAGGAAACGCTTATTGAACCTCACCACAAATGACCAATGAAAAAGAGCCACGGTTAAAAGTGTCATAATGAAACATGATATAATGCACATAATGTTCATGCCTTTAAACCAGAATCAGGTTTTATGGCCAAGTACATTTACGATACAAGGAATGTGACTGATCGTATTGGTGCTAAACAGTTGCTGAGGAAATAACACGGCTCAAATAATACAGAACAAGCTTTTCAATCTATAAATTTTTTTTTTAAAAGTCAGGATTTAGAATAAAAATGTGAAAAGATATGAGGGAAACAAAATAAAGGGTGTAAAATTCAAAATGTAGGACGTATTTGCAAAAGATAATCACAATAATAATAAAAAATAATTCAATATATACGGAGGAAAAAAAAGTTAGATTTACAGTTTTATTCAGGAAAAATTCAAAAAATAAGAAATTCATTCTGGAACATAAATATGCTGATGTTTTGTCTATCAAAACTTTCTTTTTTTTTCTTTTGTAGGAGTTATTATGATTATTATTTTTTTAAATTATTATGACCATTTTTATTTTTACACTCCTACTTCTACATGTGCTGCCGCTTTGTTGTTATTTTTTTAATTATCTTTTGTATTTAAATTTAAATGCACAACTTTCTTACAAATGTATAAAGGTATAGAAAAGGGGAAAATAGAGATTAACAATGAACAGGATTAAAAGACGCCAGGGGTTTGATAAAATCATTAGGATATAAAATGATCAAACAGAAATTAATATAATTGAGATCATGAAACAGATATATTTCAGTCGGACGTTAAGATTCATCAGCTTTTCTTTTTTTTTCGTTTTGCAGAGTTGAAGGTTTTTTTTGTCGTCCAGTGACGTCATGACGCAGGGACGCTGTGTAACTGCTCTAACTTTCGCTTTCGGTTACTCTGTAAGTGATTAACCCACGAGCGAAGGTTATAAATTTGTGACGGTTCAGTTTTATCTGATCATTTAACGGGTGAAGTTGCTGAGGGACGTGACATTCACTTATTTCAGCGGATCATTCGGACAGAAAAAGGTTTGTTTTCTTTCTGTTTTTGTTTTCCTTCCTTGTTGCATTTCCATGTAATTGCAGCCTGAGTCACATGTGAATAAGTTTTTTCAGTGTTTTTGTGGTTTTCTTCAGCAGGTGAAGCCATGTCGAGTTTGCTGGACAAATTACAAAGGCTTGACAATGAGGTAGTTCGTGTTTTGGAGAGTAAGTGTTTATCATTTTGGTCCTTAAAACGTTGTTTATTATCAAATACCAACTCAATCAGGCATAGATAGTTGTTTTTTTTTTGTTTTTTTTTTAAGATTTTGTAATCAACTGCTTGCCCAAAACTGCTAACTTGTTGTCATTGCAGTTGCAGAGTTTTGCACTGATGAGGAAATCAAGTCACTGACTCATATAGATCTGTATGAACTGTTTCCTGGATCTAAAAACCTCAAATTAAGAAAGAAGATTTTTGAAACAGCACAGAAACATGTGAGTCGTCCCAAAGGTTTGGATGTCAGATAATTCACAGACTTTAAATAAACAAACAAATTATATGGTACTGGGGATTGAAAATCAAACGTTGCATTGATGTCAATCCACATCTTATATTGTTTCAGGAAACAAAGCATGAACTCAGTGAAGTGAATCTAGGAGGATCCTTCAGTGGTAACTTCAGCCTTTCATAGCAATTGTTTTCACTTTCACTTTCATATGGACTCAGCCCTTTTGGTTTTGGTTTTGGTTTGATCATGTTTATGTGATGTTTTTTTCTCTCTCCCTCTTTGGCTGCTCTAAAACCCTTGATGTCTTCGTCTCCTCACCCTCATATAACCAAGGTTACCCTGACCCTCGGATTAGTCATGATGAGAGATCCAGAAAAGAAGAACCTCACAGGGGATCCAGAAAAGGTTTCAATGCAGTTTTTTAATTAGATATTATTTGACACTGTCTCTTTAGTCACACTGAGTTACATTAGATTATAGTTTTTCTGATTCAAAGTCTTAAAGTTGTCATTCTTCAGGACTTCCTGTATCACATGCACCACAGACTTCAAAATTAAAAGTCACATTTTCTGGTCTTAACAGTGTCTCTTTCACTGCAACCTTTGAGCATGTTCTACTGCTTGAATAACTAGCGGCATTGTAAATATCCTACATACTTCGGCCATTGATTTACTTGACTCCTGGTTACGTTTATTGGAACAAATATAAAGTTATGACTTAATGACTTTGTCAGGTGCAAGTGCTTCAATCAGCAGCGGCCCAGGGAGAGAGGAAGATGGTTTGTACCCTTCACAAGGAGCACCAGGAAAATGTTTCCTTTCACTTCTTGTAATATTGCACTGTAAAGATGTTATCAGGACTAATTATGAGTTCAATACAACTGAAGATATGAAATATTTCAGTACATTTGTTCTGTTTTCTGTAACTTTTTGACAGAATTTCAGACAGACACTAATGAACCAATGGACACAGGTACTAGTTCAACCTATGAGACTGGGACGTCTACTGCCAACCCCCCCAGCCCTGTTCATGGTAAGTGTTTCATGTCATGTGTTAATGATTAAATCTGTAATTGTACCAAAGTCAATAACCTGTTTATAGTCATTAACTTGTTTTTAGTCAATAACCTGTTTACAGTCAATAACATGTTCACAGTCAATAACCTGTTCACAGTCAATAACCTGTTTACAGTCAATAACCTGTTTATAGTCAATAACCTGTTTACAGTCAATAACCTGTTTATGGTACATTACCTGTCTATAGTCAATAACCTCTTTACAGTCAATAACCTGTTCATAGTCATTAACCCGTTTTTAGTCTTGTTGGATTTTAATTTCTTTTAATCTGTAAAGTGTCTTTGAGTACTTTGAAAAGCGCTATATAAAATAAATTTATTATTATTATTATTAGTCAATAACCTGTTCATAGTCATTAACCCGTTTTTAGTCAATAACCTGTTTACAGTCAATAACCTGTTTACAGTCAATAACCTGTTTATAGTCAATGACATATTTCCTTTAGTTATTTATCTCATTATAGTTACTCATACTCATACATAGTTTTAGCTTGTTATAGTTTGTACATACCTGCACCCATAGTTATCTATATAATTTCAGTTCGGTACCTTCTACATATACTGTGTATATGATAGTAAGTTTATATTGCACATAGTTATTTATTCACTGCTTTGCACTTCTGGCTAGATGCTACCTGCATTTCATTGCCCTGTACTTGTGACATGTGCAAAGTTGAATCTCATCTAATCTTATCTAAAATCAATGAACTGAAATACTTGATAATTAACTGTTGTTTTGCCCTCAACACAACAGATATAGCCAAATCAAGATTGCTGTCAGCTATACATAACATCAACAAACAGGCAGCCTCGAAACTAGAAGGTAGGTAACCGTTTTTTTTGTTGATTTTTTCAGAGAGCAACACATCATTTGGCAGTTCATAGGTTAATATGGGTAAAATGCTTCATCATTAAATCCAGTTTCTGTTGTGATCAGCTGACACGCTCCATGTGCTTCCCCTAAATTGCTAACATGTCTTTCAGAGGAAGGTTTTACCACTGATGCTGCTATTGAGACACTGATTCCACAAGACCTGAACGACTTGTTTCCTGGACATGAGAACCTCAAATTAAGAAAGAAGATTTTTGAAATTATAGAGAAACACGTGAGTTGAACCAAAAGTTTGAGTGTGAAGTTAGTGATAGACTCAAAACAAGTATATACTCAGATTGTAGGAATTTATAGTGTGGCAGTTAAAATATGTTTTTAGATTTAATCCAGATTTTATGTGACAGGAAACAAATTGGGTGATCATTGACGAAGCAGAAGAAGTTTTTCCAGAGGAATCAAGTATGTTCGACCTTTCTCTCACGTTCCTGCCCTTTTACACAGACCCAGTTATTTTGGTTTCACCGTGTTTATGTACCATTTTACCTCACTTTAGTTGCTCTTGCAAATCAAGTGGTTTTAAATTAGAAAATTAATGTGATATTGTGACTTTATCGGGTGCAGGTGACACAGCCAGTGATGTCCCAGCCACGACAGAAAACGGCCGAAACTGTGACCAACTACAAAGCGGACATGGTGAATCTTACTTTTTTTCTCTAATTATTCAGAATGTGGAAGAAAAAGTTTTTAAATTAAGATTTTATAACTAATTCTGAGTTGATTGTTACCAAAAGTTTGGAGTCAGTACATGCATTTATTATGTTTTTTGCAACTTTTTGACTGACACCATAGATGCTGGTTATGCAGGTATGGCCCTATCCTTTGTAACCCAGAGGTTCAAGAACGCATGTGACACAGCTGTTTGTAAGTAATCTGTGTCATATATTTACAACTTTAATGTTTAGTTCAAAAGAAGATGCTTGCTTTGGCAATCCAAGGGTCTTAGATTGTTTTATCATCACCAGACTGAATTATGGTCAGTCTGTTTACATAACATACCTGTTTGAGTTGCTTGTCTGAAAAGCTTCTGGTTATTGATTTTAGGTGCTTTGTTTTAAAGATTACAACAATGTGAGTGAAATGGTGTATTTCTGTGTATTTCAACTCTGCTGATGAATTGAATTTTGTTTTTTTTTTATCATTAGCAAAGTTTAATTCCTGGTCTCCACAAGAAGGTAAGGATTTTGTTGCTCTGGTAATAAGACGCTTAGAAGTCAGAAGTTTCATGGCAGATAATGTTGATATAAAGTTGTTGTTTTTTTTAAATCTCAAAGTATATAAAATATTGGATATACTGGAATAAGATTCAAGTTGTTCTTAACACAATTTCTAGAGGAACTCAGTTCTTGTACATTAAATTCATTGATGTGACGCTCTGCTTTTACAGTGAAGTACAAGACGATTGTCTGTGCAGAAACCTTTGGTGCAGATCTACAGTTCATGAAGAAAGTGGAAGATCAACTTCCAACTGGGATTAAGCTTACTGAAAGCAAAAACAATCACCAGTTCACTCTTTTGTTCTGTCCGATAACTTCACGTGTTGGGACTGATGTTGAGGCAGCCATGACCAAAGTGACAGGTACGAGGGAAAAAAATGAGGCCTGATTTTTTCTAACCTGTTTTCATTTTTTGCACTTGGTTTTGACTACCTTACAAAGGCTGAACTTTTTTTTTCTTTTTCAAATCTTTTGTCAGAATTTCTCACTTCTTTCACTCATTTATAATCCTCAGATCACAAACCTGTCATTCTGGTGTTGATGCATTTCTCACACGAGCCCAAGACCACAACATCTGTGAGAACGTGGGACCTCGATGGAAAATACAAAACAATCATCCTCCACGTTGATGTTTTCTACCACATGACCGCACACGGATTGCTAAACTGTCAGCAAAATGATGCTGCTGTCCATCAGACTCAAGTGGAACTACAGAAGTTCTGCCATGAGAAAAAAGAAAATAAAAACAAGAAGACTGCGGGTGGTGGAAGTGGAAAGAAAGGGAGTAAGTCTGGTCTTTTTGATTAAACAGAGTGAATAATGGATCACACAAAGAGCTAAACCTCAGCTTTTGTTTTTTCAAGACACAACTTGTCAGAAACTTATTTTCTCTGCAACATTTTCTCATTTTGAGGTTCATTAGTGTTTCTTTGGAGCCTTTGTAAACTTTCACTGTCAATGTTACAAGTATAACTGTAATTACCCAACACAATTTAACAGGTAATTTAGTTTACTCTTACAAAGAGCACCTAGTGGATCTCACCTTGTTTTCACATGACACATTTATTATGATGTGTCAAAATTGAGATTTGATTACTCATTTAGAGTTGAATTGGAAATTTTTAACCAAGATTTTTTTCTGTTATTCAACATTTTGACCATATGGAGACAGGCACTCGATTTGCTAATGGGTTTTCATGAGATTTGTGTTTTCAAATGAAGCACACAATTTTAGACACATTTAATGTTTGTTCATTTTAATGTCTTCAACATTGCCTGCAGCCATGTTTTTATTTGGATGAAGAAGTCATACATATAAAATGTAGGGTATAAAGATTTTAAAATGATTTTATAATTATTTTGAGCTTCGTTTTGTATTCAAAGGGTCCTAAAATATTTTTGAACCGAGATCATATTGCCTTGTCATCATCAGACTGAATTATGCTCTGTCTGTTGATATAACACATCTGTTTAAGTTGGCCATTCAAAAAGATTATAGCTATTTGTTTTGGAGCTTTATATAAAATTTTTAATAATGTAGAAAACTAGAAGAAAGGTGTAAAAGCATCCGGCTGAATTATTGAATTTTGTCTCTTTCATCAGCAGAGCACTCCACTGTTGTATCTCCACAAAGAGGTAAGGATGATTTGATTAATGCTGTATGTGCCAAGATATTCTGAAGTATAGTACTTCATGGATCTTTCAGCGTGACTAAGTTCTTGTATTTTAAATGCATTGATGTGAAACCTCTTTTTTGTACAGTGAAGTACAAGAAGATTGTCTGTGCAGAAACCTTTGGTGCAGATCAACAGGTCATGAAGAAAGTGAAAGATCAACTTCAGGGTGCAGTTCAGCTCACCGAAAGCAAAAACAATCACCAGTTCACTCTTTTGTTCTGCCCGATAACTTCACGTGTTGGGACTGATGTCAAGGCAGCCATGACCAAAGTGACAGGTACGAGGTTTTGAATATTCTTAATAATCTGTGATGAACTCTTTTTTTTTTTTTCAAATGTTACGTTAGAATGTCTCTCACTTTCTACTCTCTTTTATAATCCACAGATCAAAAACCTGTCATTCTGGTGTTGATGCATTTCTCACACGAGCCCAAGGTCACAACATCTGTGAGAACGTGGGACCTTGATGCTAAACACCAAACAATCATTCTCCACGTTGATGTTTTCTACCACACCCCGCGCGGATTGCTAAACTGTCCGCAAAATGATGTTGCTGTCTCTCAGGTTCAAAATGAGCTACAACAGCTTTTTCCTCCAATGAGTGAAAGTATGAGTGACCAGGATAATGTTAAAAAAGCAAAAACTGATGGTCAAGTTGGTAGCAAGAGCACATGGGATGGTAAAAAGAGTAACAGACCAAATTAATCCAAATCAAATGAATGATGGATTTGACTTAAAGCAAAACCTAAGTAGTGAAATGACTGATTCAGACCATTTACTTGTAGAAGAAATGTAGCCTCCTTTGCAACACTGGCTCAACAATTATTTATGTCAGCTTTGTTTGAATTATATTGCTAAATTCTTTGTCGTATATCAAAGTTGTGGTAATTTAATAGATCATAAATAAAATGCATGGTAAGGATCAATTTCTATTTCACCTCATCCTTTGTGTGACCATTAGAGATTCAAGTTTTTCCTGTTGCTATTAACACATCTAGTCTGTGAACTGCTGAGACATGAAGGATGTTAACATTTATACTCTGTAATGGAACGAGGCAAAGAAAAATAAAACAAGCATCCTGTTCTCCTTGTTGAAGTGTGGTTGAAGCTAATATTTCAGATTGTTTAATGTAAAGCTACAACTAAGGTAGATATGTGGTGTAGATACTGTTCCATAACTGACAGTATTAGTTAAGCATTGACATGTTTTTAAGTAGTTGTAAATCACTTAGAATTGCTTGTATACAAATGATGCTCTTCAAATCAACTTGAGCTGACTTGTTATGATTCCATGGTGTAGAACTTTACCTTTAAGAGTTAATGAAATTTGTATGAACTGCAAGGTTGTGATATGTTCTGCTGCCTTTTTTTTTCCAAATTTTTCCAGCTACTTTATGACTGACAAAAATGAGTGACTAATAAAACCAATGCATGAATCTATTGAGACTTACAAACTGCAAACTGTTAGATCAGAATAGCCTTGATTCGCCATGTATCTTTAATAAAACATGGGATTTGACTCAAGTTTGAACTGTACTGTCTCTGTACAAACATGTATGAATAAACATTTAAAATCAAAACTATATGAGAGGATGATCATCTCCCTAGGACACAATCTGATTGCATTGCTCCTGAATAATTTTGCTTAATTGGAAACAGGCTGCCCGGGCCTCTTACAAAAATTAGGTTAGAGATACTCTACAACTCCTGAGCCCAGAAAAGACTACCACCAAATGACATTTTCAGCAGGACACTGCAACTTTTCAGACTGCAACATTTTTTATCTCACACACCTGGTGATTGTTTTAGTTATTTGTTTGTACGTTTGCGTTAATCGTCCTTTTCAATTATACTTCTTTTTTTTGTCCCCTGGGGTGGGTGGGGGTGTTCTTGCTTTTCTGTATGTACACTGCTATATTTTCAATTGTTAAAACCAATAAAGAAAATGGGTGAAAATTTTTAAATTACATAAAAAAAAAAAAAAGGATTAAGTCAGAAACATCAAAAACTCTTGTAAAAAAAAATAAATAAATAACAGGAAAGAAAATATTCGAGTTAAATAGTGCACTTATTAAGGACTTTAAAAATGTGCAATGGAAAAATAATGCGCAAAGAAAAAAAAAACATGTTGTAGTTGCGCATTAGTATACTATATGTTTTGTTAATGGCAAGATAAATTGTTTACAGTCAAAAAAGTAGTACAATAATAGATACAAGAAAAAAATTATCCAATCCTATGTAATCCACTTTATTTGTATAGCACATTTAAACAACAAAAATGTCTCCAAGGTGCTGCATCTAGAAACATAAAAACATAAATTAATAAATCTAAATCTAAAATGATGCTATAACTAACATAACAAAAGTAATAAAATAAGTAGTTTAATAAAAGATGGAATTATTGGTCTAATTTACCGCGTTTTTATTAACTACAAAAGTCTTTTTGAGTTTTCTTTGAACACATATGACGTTTTCCCCTTCTGCTTTCCTTCTGGCTAACATTGAAGGAATTAACTAAGAGAATTTCGGTTTTTAAAGTATCCTGAGGCTATTTCGCTGAAAGGGGAAACACTCTTTTATTCTGAAAAGTCAGACCGGAAGTTGTCATTGTTTACAAACAGACGTTGCCTGAAGTGGACGTTTGCAGTTAGCGCGTTCAATGGAGTTTAACGGGATTTGTCGCTTGTGGTTTCAGCTTTTTCTTTCACAAATCCTGCAGTTGGCAAAATTTGTGCACCGACAATATGAAAACACGGATTATAATCTGGTTAAATCGATTAATTAGTTTTAAAACTCCGTCGGTGATAGTTGGCTAACAGTTAGCTCAACAGATGGAGGTTTGATCCATTCAAACAGGTGTTGACTTCAGCAGGTTTCAGTCCAGTTTAGAGAAGCTCTTTATGTAAAATTAGCTCATATTGTTGTACAGTAGTCAGCAGAAAACGTCCAAAGTTAGTGTGTGTTTGTGTCATGATATTTGGCTGCGCCCTGAGAACGACGTGTGCAGAGATAGTTTGTTTTCAGAGGTTTTTTACACTTAGACAGAGATTTTGTTTCAGGCTTAATCACAAATGTTCCCGTGAATTGAAACACGTCAGCGCGTTTCTACCACCTGCACACCTGTTTCCATTTAAGGTAGATAATGTCAAGGTTCAAGAGAATCACTCAATCTGCAGAACTCAAACCAAAAACAAAAAAAAAAGCACAACACGATTTTGATTGTTAATTTGATTCTTCTGCATTTCAGGCTGCACAGTCCTGTTTGTATCACTCATCAGTTTGTGACATGCAGGCTGCACAGGAAACTACAGCAGCTGCTTCAGGTGATGATGAGGAGGATGAGGGTGGAGGTGCAGCAGTGGGAGCACAGGGGTGTGGGATAAAGGATGAAGAGATGAAGAAGGTGACACAGGTGGATGCAGTGGAGCTGGAAATCCTGCAAGATAAAACTGAAATAAAAACCTGCACTGAGTCAAGTGAGTACTTCTGACAAGATACTGTCTTCATTGAGGTTGATGAAACGAGATTTAACAAGTAAACAAGTAGTAAACAAGGGCAAAGTATCTTGTTCAGTCTTATGTCTCCCCTGTAATTCTTGTATTACATCCTTTTGATCTTTTCTCATCTACTTTTTATTTAATAAACCTTTGCCTTTACAAAGGAAAGCAACCATGTCAGAACACAAACAAAATAAAAGAAATATAAGATTGTTAGGGCACAGGACGATAACATATTTCCCGTTGAAGTACGTAAATGTTCAATGGGTTTACAAGAAGGTAGCGTCACCCACCTTTGACACAAAGTTTTTCCATTTTTCCCACCTCTTAACAAAGGATTTTATATTGTTTTATGTTTGTGTATGTAACTAAATTCATTCACAGATTGTTCTTTTCACTTTTTTGTGTTCTGCTGTTTTTTTGTCTTTCTTTGTCTTTTTCAAAATAGTAAATGTATAGGTGTCAAAGTCATAAAAAACATGTTTATCATGATTACTGTTATCATTACTATCCTCATTATTATATATGATATTATATTATATATATTAGTATTGTAATTGTGAACCCTTTTATCTCCAAGAAAGCAGGGATAGATATATAGACTGTTTATTTAAGGAGAAAGGCTGGGGTTGGAACATTTTTTTTTGTTTGTTTTTTTTAGTTATTTTTTTGGCCTTTGGGCCTTTATTCGATAGAGGAGGACAATGGATAGCGTCGGAAAGGGGAGAGAGAGTGGGGAGTGACATGCGGGAAATGGCCACAGGTCGGATTCGAACCCGGGCCGCCCGCTCGAGGGCAAACCTCATGGTGCGCAGCCATATCCACTAGGCCATCCGCGCCCGCAAACTTGTAATCTTAATATATTTTAAACTTTTCAGTTATTAACAACAATTTTGACTCATTCTATCTCAGTCTTTGAACGTGCCAAACATTCTTTGTGTTTCATTTTTTTTTGTATTATGTTCAAAATAAACTTCAAACCAATTTAAATCAAGGACATTACTATAAGTCTTAGAGGACAAAGTCATCTTTTCCATTTTGTTGAGTCCTGGTACTATTTCCATCCATTCGTTGAGGCTTGAGGATCCTCAGGTTTATACTATATTATTGTTATGCCTTTTTTTAGAGGCTTTGAGCAGTATCTTCACACGAAGATATGTCTTTTTGCCAAATAAATTTCTCTCTTTCCAAACCAAAACCGTAGTTTATTTTTAAAACTTTTGAAAGTCTATAACTCAGCGGGCATCATTAGAGGCAGCTGTGCCATTTGATAGTTCTGGCATCATCTATAATAAGACAGTGCATTCAGCGAAATTCCTTCATTCAAGAGATGTTATTTACATACATAAAATTTACTTGAAGGAAACAAGTATTTAAGAAATATTTGCTTGTCTTTGCAATCTTTTTAAAATCCACCAATAACCAAGCAGCCATGCTTGGAAACTACTTTTATGATGTTTTAAAATATTTCCTTTATCTACGAACTTCATCTGAGTCTAACTCATCTCCATAAAGAAAGAACATAGAGGTACCCCAATATAATACTGATATCCCAGCCTTGAGTATTGGACGATGCAGATACTTATCCCATACAATATCAGCGCTAATGCTGTGACGTTCAGCTCTATTTGTAGGTCTTTAAGGCTCGAATTTGTTTTTGAGGAAAATTAAAAGTTTATATTTGTAAAATGTTTCCTGTTCTGTTCCATCAAGGGAAACTTGTGCACAAGTTTTGCACTTAGATGCAACGTTTTTTTTTTTAAACTTAAATTTAAGATGCTGTCATATGACGATCATCACTCATACTCTTTGTATACTCATTTTTCTGCTAATATCAGACCGATATTCGTTTTCAATGTTAGAGACACCATGGATTCATGCACCTAATGTGAACAACTACTTATTTAAGAGCCAGTTTTTCTTTTTGTTGAGTGTCACCTTCTTTTTCTTCACAGCTGCAGCATCAGGATCAAACGAGAAGCCAAAGAAGAAACCAAGGAGAGAGAAGAGGAGTTGGAAGAAGAAAAAACTCAAACCAACTGATTCCACAAATGATTTAATGTCAGAGCTCCCGTTTTCTCTGACCAGTCCCACCACATGGAAAGAGCTTGGATGTAAGTATATTTTTAATGGTACAGTTAAAGTATCCCTTGAATAATAAGTAAAGCTTTTATGATTTATTGTATCAGGTTTAAGGGGACGTTCATCCTCCCTCACTGTCACAGACTGATGTACCCTGTTGTGAACAGACTTATTTTGGTTAGTTGTCCTTCAAAAAGGACTCAGGGCAAGATTTTTTTTTCTTTTTCTGAACACTAAGTGTCCTTTTCAATAATTTATTTCTTCTTTAGTCCCAAGTCCAGACCCAAATGAGAAGAAAAGAAAGAGGAAGAGAGGAGACAGTGGAGGGCGAGTGGACAGTGAAGAGGATGCAGAAAAAAAGAAGAAGAAGAAAGAGAGTCACCAGCCAAACTACTTTGTCTCCATCCCCATCACCAACACCCAGGTAAGAATATACATTACTTGTCATTCAGTTAAGTTTATGTCAGCACTCCAATTCTGTATTTTTAAACTTTTGACATATTAATTTGTGAATATGATCATTTTTTTGGTACCAAAAATTAGCCACAAAGAACTTTTTTATTCTACACCAAGGATCTTTTCTTGCTCAGTCACCTCTGACGTCTTTCTAAACTAACCTGAGCTTTGACCTCCACAGCTTAATTTAACTTCAAGGCTGATTATTGATTATTATTATTGATCAGCTGCTTCCGGTTTTTCTCTTCATTGTAAACAGATCCAAACACCAGCTCTATATTTTCTTTGACAAGAGACAAAATAGATTTCATAAATCATCTGTATCCTTCTGGCGTGAAGAGAACTATCATCGCTTTTTTTCCAGAATGGTCCATACAGCTTATTCCATTCTATAGTAGTGTATATGTAGTAGTCATAATAGGCTGCTGCATTTGCCTGCAAATTTAACAAACTTTAAACTATGATAATGAAAAAATGTGCAAGAACTGTGAATGCCATCAAAGAAAATCTGACTGAGAAAAAAATGGACTTTAAGACATAAAAAATCCAGATCCTTCCTCACTGGGGACTGTTATTTTCAAAAACTAAAGCTGATATGTGGCCTCGACGCTCCGTCTATCTAAGACTGACAAGAAAATAAAAACAACATTCAAATATCTGTTGGTGATGACTTTGAAATCTCAACACCCATTGACTCAAATGATCCTTTAATTCTATATGATTTACTTCATCATCCGTTGATCTGCGGTTTTAAATTGTTGAGGGTGATTGTCCTAAACACAACCTCACTCCTCATCCTTGCCATCAAAGCCAATCACCAGCTCTTGGAAAAAGAGGACATATAACGGTGATGGTGCAGTCACAGTAAATCCTAAACATCATCATCTTTCTCTTGACAGATCAGCTCTGCTGTGGCCGAGGTCCAGGAGACGATACTTCAGCAGGAGCCTCGACTCGCCAAAGCCATGATCCCTGTTCCAACTCTCCACATCACGCTCTTAGTCACTTACCTCGCCAATCAGGAACAAGTGGACCTGTGAGTTAATAAAAACGCTCATGTAAACAAAATAATCTCAAAGAAAGGTCTTGAAGCAAAAGGAGAAAATCGTATAACAAAAATATCTCTGCTTCTGTATCAATAAAATAGATGCAGGAGGAGAGAATAATGCAATATTGATTGATACCTAACCCCGAAGAACATGTAAACTACAACCTGCTCGAGTGGTTTCTGCAATGACCCATATGTTTCAGTGTTGCGTGCAGCTCATGATCAGTACTTTAGATAAATCAGAGAGATGTACAAGGTCCTGGTTTTGCTCCTGTTGTGAACGTGCAGAGTGAAGTAACTGCTCAAAGATGAAGAAGCAGAGTTTCACTGTGGCTAATTGCTCTGCATGTCAAAGTGGATGCTCCTTCTCTCTTATCTCTTCCTCTCAGCACTTCCAGGAAAACTGTTAAATGGGTCTAAAAATATTTAAGGTTCAGGCTCAAACACTGAGACTGAAAACATCATAGAAGGACAAGTGTGAAGGACAGACCGTCTTCAGAAGATTATGTTCTCATTAATCGTCAGATGAAAACAACTTTTAGTTCACATCTTGTTCTTTTCATAATATCGTACAAAAGTTTTAAATTGGATTGTTCTCGTATTTATAGGTTAAAATTGTCCCATTTGACAACTGACATTGCTGACAGAGCTACTGCTTCTTTTTGTAATATTTTAAAGGGAAAATGTTTTTGTTTACCAGAAGAAAAACCAGGACAGGAGTTAAACAAGCAACCAGTCTTGTGGGATGAGTATTAATGCGTTTTTACCGATACCATTATTTCACTCTGTTTACGAATTTTCAGTGTTTATGAGGAATTAACCTGCATCACTGAGCTGTTTGTGATGTGTGTTCCTCCCACTGAGGCACATCGATTAAATATTTGGGTTTTCATGCTTCAGAAGATAAAACAAACACAGCCTAACTGAAAAAGTTGATGGTTCTGACAGCGACGATCACATGTCTCCGCTGTGGGCACATCAGGACACCTTGGGAAACTAAGATGTGCAACGAGAGAAGTAAACTCAGCGGACTAAAGGAGAGAAAGGAGAAACTGTGTGAAGTGAAGGACAGGAGAGATCCTGAGTCATCTCTCGGTGCAGGAGTCTAAACTTTAAACTCAGAAGGAAGAATGTATCGGCTGTAAAAGCTCGAGGTTTAGTGATGAGTTTAGAGATCTGATGTGAAACCCAACCAGCTGATTCATGTGCTGCAGGCAGAAGAACAGATAAGAGTTGTGTTTGTGTCAAACAAAGTCGCTTTGTAGTGGCACAGAAAAACGTCTAAAACCTTCACACTGCAAATAATCTTGCACTTGCCAAGATTTAAACCCTTACTTTAAGACATGCTAAATAAAATATCTTGTTTTAATGTTTTTTTTTAAACTTATTTTTAGCATTTAAAACTATGTTAGATCTCAAAAAGGCATGAACGTTTCAATTTTGTCTTAATTAGTCTGAGAATCCTAAAATGAGTGGAAAACTGTTAAAACAAGTTACTTTGGTTATCTCACATGTAATTTCATAACATTAAAACTTGTTTCAAGATTTAGCTCTACCTCAAGTTGCTTGATTTAAGAATAAAACAAAAAAAATCAAACAGCTAAGAATTTTACAAACCCATGCTCAAAAATCAAGAATTATCTTAATCATACTTCTCTAATTCTAAGTAGTTTTGACTTATAAAAGTGATATTTTTCATTCCATTTGCTAAAATTAAGAATGTAAGAAGCATGAAACTAGATTATATTGCTCATATTCAGTATATTTCACTTAAAATTCTTCTTCAGGAAGTTTGTTTTCAAGCATTTTAATCTGGAAATGAGCATTTTCTTCTTGTTTTAAGATCTGAGAATACTTATCAAGGCCATCTTGTTTTTAGATTTATCAGTCTTATTTCAAGATTTCTTGTCAAGTGAAATGATCTTGCTGCATGGACAGATAATTTCACTAGTTTTAAGATATTTTTCCATCAAATTTAGTATTTTTGTCTTATATTCAGACTCCCTTTTTTGCGGTGCACACACTTGATTTAACATCATGAAATGAACAAAATTACATGGTTCAAGACAATTCCCTCAGAAATTTTGTTTTGTTTTTAATGTCCATGTTTTTCAGGAATGTGTTTAGATTGAAAAAAGTCAGTCAAAAATAAAAACATGTTTGATCCAGATTGTTGGATGTCGTTTTAAGGTACCACAGGATGAGCTGTGATTTCTATGTTCGTTCAGATCAGGAATGTGTTATCTATGTTATGTGATGATGCTGATGCTTAATCTACATCAAGTAGAAGATTGTCATTAGTAATCACTTGATTCTCTTGTTACGTAACATGAGGGGAGGAAGAGAGCGGATTATGTCTCTCTCTGATGTGTGTGTATGTGTGTGTGTGTGTGTTGTGGTAAACTCATCTGTACGTTTCCTATTAGGGCAGCATCCGCGCTGGCTCAGGCCGAGGCGTCATTGGTCGAGCTGCTGGGTGGGCGGGATCTGGTGCTGCCCTTCTCAGGGATCAGTCATTTCAGGAAGGAGGTGGTGTTTGTTGGTTTGGCCCCTGGACGGCACAGAGACACTCTGGACAGTGTAGCAGGTCAGTGATGAAGCTTCTTCTTCAATCTCTTTGTTTTCTCTTCTTCTGCCCCAGTAACACTTATGTCTGTCTTGAATATCAGATGTAAAGTTCAGTTAAGGTCATTATTTGGTGCTTCTCGTACTGTAGATTGTATATTTCATTTTAAGGTTTGAATATGATGCAGCACCTGCTCTTTCTGTCT